>OY754971.1:5647076-6037076 GCA_963576475.1 Molanna angustata | reverse complement strand
TAATATAAAGGAAGACGTTGCATCTAATACGATGACAAATGTATATGTTGTATAGATGGGTCGATGGCAGAGCAATTAGCGCACTGCACTAGTGATCCAGTGGTCGTGAGTTCGAATCCTGCCTTGACCGATTTCGTTCACCTATAGCACAAGCTTTTATGCTTATTTTAGGGAACGTAGGAAGATGTATATGTACTTGTTTAACAAGGACATATTCATTTAAAAAAAGCGTTACAAATATATTAAAAATAAATAAAGCGCAAGTAGCTATAGTTTATTGTTTCCAGCCGAGAGAAGCAATATTAGCGTAATAAATTAAAATATTCGCAAAAAATAAATATTGATTGTTAGCTTTTATACTGTCAAATTCAAAAACAGATGCTTTATATAACTGCTTTTGACTTTGAAAAAAAAATATATGGGGTGTTGGTAAAGTCGATTTTATAATGAGCAAAAAATAAAAAAAAGGGTCAGGAATAAAATTGTACTCAAAGAAACATTTATGGTATTGATTCCTTTCTTTGATAGGAATTATCTTTGATAGATAAAAATGATTTATTTATGTAATTTATGTACGGGTGTACAAAGACGGGTTATCTTATCTACTTTGTCTGAAAATGACGATTTGATGATTAAATGATATCATATCTGTAATTTATATTCGAAAACTTTTCAGCACATGACATCATATGATATAGCCAAAAGGCTATATCATATGTTTTTAACAATATCTATGATATTGACATCAAAAGCGCACGACTCGGTTCGATCCTGGGTGGAAATGGATTTTTTTTATATTTCAATTTTTGTGGTTTGACGACAAACTTATTAATCATATTTTTATCCGAAGTTTCTGCAGCTGGCGTGACACAAGAAAATATTCCATGGCATAGGTAATTATTCTTTCATATGAAAATTAGCTGAACTTGCGCCTTGATAAGAAGTTATATTTTTTAATAAACTCAGTTACTTGTTCAATTTTTATACCTCCATCTTTGATTTATGTATTTAATAATGACGTTTGTGTATTAATCGATATTAGCATATCCGCAGAGCGTTGCTCGAGTGACACTCCTTTTTCTTATAACTCTGCAAATCAGCAATCACTATTTTGCATCGGGGTGGAGGCAAACCCCTGTGCACTTTTGTCGTAAAAACTTGATAGTGGAGGCACAACTGAAAATTCCAAGAAGCACTCATACAAAATTTCAAGAAGCAAATTTCAATCTATCATAGTTTTGTCGCTCAGGTGCGCGGCGTGCACATATGCACAAACTGACAGACACTTTGTTTTATTAATATGATTACTTCCTTTTGGTATAAAATAATTATAAAAGTAACTGCATTAGGTAAAATATTACCGAGTGCTAGTTTTCTTTTAAAATAAACTAAAAACAATTCTTCTTCTTCTTCAGCCTGTTTTTTTTACAATCTTGGACATAGGCCTTCCCCTTGATGCTCCACAACTCCCTGTCTTGGGCACACTGCATCCATCTCCCTCTGGCACATTTCTTGATGTCATCAGACCACCTTGCCTGGGATCTGCCGACCCCTCTTCGGATTGTTCTCGGTCGCCATTCTACGATCTTTTTGGTCCATCGTGAATCCTGGCATCTGGCAATATACCCAACACAGCTCCACTTAAGATCAGCGACCCTTTCCGCTACATCGGCTACTTTGGTTCTTTCTCTTATCATGACATGCAGAATTCTGTCCCATATTGAAGTACCCAGCAACTTTCTCTCCGTAGCTCTCTGTAAAAACAATTTAACAATAATAATAACAAAATCGATAATGAGTAATGATAACTATTGATTTAAAATTTCATCATCATCACCACTGACGCTGCGGACCCTGGCCTTATCAAAAAAATATCTTCATCCCTACCTATCTAACTGCAATCTTCTTTGTTGACCCAAGATACGCCAGTGGCGCAATATACACATTTTGTCGCCATTGTACAATATTCTATCTAATCCCAACCTGCCACAGTATGTGGCAGGTTGGGATTACGATTGGTATATTCTATCTAATCACAACCTGCCACCTTGAAATCAAATTCACTTATTTGTCCAATCATGGACTTCCACTTCAATCTGCTGAACGTACGACGCTATCCATCACTGTGCATAACACATAATTCTTCAACTCGTCATTTGAAGTATGGAATAGTTTAAGTCCGGATATTGTGTCGTCTAACTCACTTTTTATTTTGAAGAAAAAACTAAAGAAGGAATATTTATCCCTGAACTTTCCCAATCCTTTTTTTACGTATACTTCCTTTTTTTTAATTTCGCTTTCATTCTTTCATTCACACATTTTTTCTCAATAACAATTTAATGTATAATTTAATTTAAGAACTTTACATATAATGTACTACTTATGTCACACAACTGTTCAAATGAACACCTAGGCACAATACTTCCTAGTGAGGTGTTCATTGTACCCTCGCAATTACACACTTATCAATAACACACATAATATATGTACACACACTTATATGTACACATATACTTATCTTATAGAATGTAATTGAATTGTAATTTCTTCTTTATATTATTAATAAATAAATAAATAAAATAAATTCTTTTGTTGATGCTCATATATATAATTTTGTCATATGTAGGTACTTTGTAATCTGGTAGGTTGGAAGAAATTACCTAATGGCAATTAGCCCGCCAGTGTGCATTATATTTGTTTATATAATGTACAAAAAGATAAATAAATAATGATAGTATTTTTTATAGTTGGTCAGCACCATTGCTCTGACATCTCAGGACAGTCAGTCCTTCAGGACAGGTGTCTAACTCCTTTTTCGGAGTACCTTCCTCATCCATCCGGCAAACATGTCCAAGCCAACGAAAACGCAGAGCGGGTCAATCACAGCCCGCCGGTGATTGACTTGTACCCGCTCGGTGACGGACCGGTGCGGCGCGGTGGCCCGGTTAAGAAGGGACCGGTTTTTGTATCAGCATCAAAGTTCAAAATAAGACCATTCGTCTAGCCTTTAAAGACCCAAGATGGACAAGGACCTGGCTCCTACACGAAGATGCCAAAATCCCCACCATCAAAGAATTCATACACTCTCTTTCGAAACGTTTTTATGCCAAGATTCCTTGCATAAAAATCCTTCCATCAACACAATAGCCACCAATGGTGAAAACGAAACCTTCAAGTACAAACGCCCCAAATCAGTCTTAAAGAAACCCCTCCATCCCCGAACCCCCACCGTAGCCTCCCAAAAAACCACTGCTTTTCTCTCCACCCACACCCATAGTAACAAGATCCATCGGAAATACATCAAGTCTCTCCATAGTTAAACTCACTTCATAAAATCATCCCACAGTAAATATACCCCCTCCACCGCTTCAGAATAACGAATTCTCAAATATTTCATGTACCCAACTTCAGATGAAGGAGTCAGGAGTCGCAAGACCCGGCACTTCGTCCTTCAGTAATGACCAATGACCATTAGCATCAATCGGTCAGCAGTGAGTCACCGGCAGTTACCTCCAGAGCCATCAGAAGAGTCATCGGAAGAAGAATTTCAGTCTCCACCTGTAAGAGGAGTTCGAACGTTGCTTTTTATCTCAGCCACCACGCGTTCACTACTGAGGACTCTGAGGCTACATTGGATTATTTATTATATTCAAATGAGATAGAGGCATATAAAAACTCTATGAAGAATAAAATCAGACTTCAACCACGTGCTACCATATAACCCTAAAATATTTTTGCAAAGAGAGCCTGAAAATTAAGAACGATCGATAGTAGTTTGCAAAGTGGAAGGACAGCGACCCTGGAGACAAGCCCCTTCTAGGCGGAGAAACCAAAAAATAAGAATAACTGGTCTCTTGGTACCTTCGGTCCCGAAGTGAATAACAGAAGCGTATGAAGGAGTTTTTGTCGAGGAGGTAACAATATGTAACTTATCAAGATGGACACAACCTGAAGTATTGATGAAACGACCAGGAAGCCTCTAGCTAATAACTGTAGATTAACCGTATTTTTCATGCCTCTCCTTCGTTAGCTGGTCCAAGGCTTTTCTTCAGTATTTTTCTTAAAATGAATCAAAGGTTAAATTAAAGGTTAGAATAATGTTAAGGACAGGTATTTAGATAAACAAATACTTACAATATGTAAATTAGTAACACAAGTTACATACATACCATCACGGCATATCACAATATGTAGGGTAACCAGCGATGGGTATGCAGGTAAGCATTACCTTAAAAAAGGAAGCACGACAGACAAGAGCATTCCCTCTCACTAGTCTCGTCACACCTTAAAAGGCGATATTCAGAATGGGTGGTGAACCTCATTGCAGTTTGCGTATGTTATTTTGCCTATTGTATTTTCGATTACCTGGCTCTCACGGGACACCCGAAAACGATAATAACAGAAAAGAGTGGAAGCACTATTCTAATCCGGAGCCTCAAAGCTAAACGAGAAGTTGTTTTTAGATAATTAGGAAGAATTTAATGAGTTTGAAATTCTCTATAACCAATACCCGAAATTTATTCTTGGACATACATATATACAAGATAGGTATCTCAAAAGTTTAGTCCCCGTTTTATTGGTGGAATTCCTCTCACACGATTTGGTTTTTGGCGAGGGTGAAAAATATATATTCCGACACGGGGATGATTTCTGCCGTCTAACTTTGTTGGGCTATAGATAAGGTCAGTTTCTCCATCCCTATATACAACACACCCTCTCTCCCTCGCCTCTTTACAGAATTCTCAACCTTTTTTTACTTCACATTTGTGTTCCTAAAAATACAGCGAGACCTCTATGTTCGTCCGAACTACTTTTAATAGATTATTCATCCGCATGGCAGCCTCATTGCGGAGCTTTTTAAAACACTTCAGTGAATGGCTGTTACAAGTACATCTAAATAAATAAAACAGTTATATTCAAGAACTGCTGGACCAGTTGTAATGATCTTTTATTTGTTTTAGATTCGTCTCCGCACCGAATAGCAGAATAACAATTAAAATATCGGAAATATACTATACAGAAATTTTATTTTTAAATAAATTAAAACACACCGCGATGCGAGTATTTTAATTTATTTACAAATAAAGTGAAGGCCTCCCCCTGAGACCTCCACAGCTCTCTATCCTGGGCATATTTGTCGTCGGACCACCTCGATTGAGGTCTTTCACCACTTTTTCTGCTCGTTCTAGGTTGCGATTCCAGCACTTATCTGATACAACAAGAGGAGGAAGAGAAAAAAGAGAGAAAGAGAGCTTACTGAAAAGAAAAAAAAGGATCTGAAAAAACTATTGCATGGGTTGTTCGTCGATCATTCCAAGTGAATATTGAGACCTACATATTTTAGGCAAAATTCTTGAAAGTCTGAAGTAATTTTTCGTAATTACAAGGTCTGCATGTTCAATAAATCCAACGGTCTCCAGAACATCGATAACTGAATACATAAAATCGGATGTTGCTATATATGTATGCATGTGGTCATCCTTTATCATCCATCCGATTATGATGAAACTTTGGGGATTTATTCACCGAACATCCGAATCAGAAGAATAATTTATTTGACATCTCGTACAATAATTTACAATAAATGATCTACTTGCATTGCACAAGTAAGCAGTAAGTAAGTAACTTGCATTTCATCTTGGATGATATCTCACACAATAATTTACAAAAAAATATCTATTTGGATTTCATTCAACGATCCGGTAGCACATTTTCACAGGAAAATCTATATCAAGATAGAAGGGACTGAAGGGATGGAAGGGACGAATGGTAGTGAAAGAGCAGAAGGGACGGAGTAATAATAATATATTGAAGATATCACAAAGATCAACTATTTTTATATACATTATCAAATGCGTAATTATTGTTTTGTGGCTCCATCGTTAATTAATAACAAAATTACTTTGTATAAACCACTTTCATTAGAAACAAGTCTACATACATGTTTCAAGAACAATGTTCTTTTCCTCAGGACACTTGGTGTCAGAGTAGTAGAGTACACTAAGTGTCTTGAGGAAGAGAACATTGTTCTTGAAACATGTAGACTTATTTCTAATAAAAGTGGTTAATATAAAGTAATTATGTTATTATTAATATTTTTATATACTTACACAGAGGTTAATAATCATATAGATGCAGGACAACCACTGCCGGGTTAAGCTTTTTTATCTTCTGTACATCCCAGACAAGTCAGCTGTATAAGTAAGCCAAGTCAACTTCATATGAATATAACGTACCTAGTTGGTAGTATTGTGTTGAATGCTGAATACTGTGCGCCTGAGTGGGGCGGCAGTGCTCATGCCAAAAGGGTGGACACTCAACTTAATACCACCATGAGAACCGTAGCCGGTGTGTTGAAACTCACACAATGTCAATGGCTAGCAGTACTAGCTAACATTGCTCCTCCCAACATCCGAAGGGCAGCATCTACATTCAGAGAATGGGAAAGGACAAAGAACAACATCTCCCTTCTGAACTTGACCCTGAGGGATATTCCAGCTACCAGACTGAAATCGAGAAAACCCTTCTGGACCAGAGCCCAAGCTCTGGAGAACAGTAGTTTTACAGTCGAACAAGCCTGGGCCGAGGAATGGAGAAGTGGACAAATAAAAAACAAGCACCTCATCATGGACCCATCAAAAAGGGTTGCCGGTTTTGACTTAGAGCGCAAAGAGTGGGTAACACTGAACCGGATTAGGACAGGTTGCAGCAGAAGTGCAGCTGAGCGCCACAAATGGGGCTACATAAGTGACCCTAGTTGTGAGTGTGGCGATCTGGTCCAAACCATAGATCACATTGTAACGATGTGTCCATCTCACCGATTCGATGGAGTGATGGAGGATATAAATAACCTGACGACCGAAGCCAGAATATGGCTTAGGGAACTTAGTGTAATCTTGTGAGCGCCTGACTCACCATACGAATATATATATAGTATTGTATTAGTAACAACTTGCTTGTTTTATCATTATTTTATACGCAACTCTCTTTGGGAATCGATGTTTTTCCCTACTTTGCCTTGTCAGATCTCGACCCGTACAGTCTCCCTTGACCCTATTTTAATACCAGAATAATGTAAAGCTTCTAATATATTATACACCGGCAATTTGGACCAATTATTGATAACAAATAATAATATAATCGAAGGACTATTTTGATAAATCTCTTTTGTATGCTTCTGGACCATATCTCATAACATGGACATCCGCAAATAACTTAAACTGTCTCATAAAACGTTGATATGTTATAAAAAATATAAAAATACTTGGTAATTGTTCTATTGTGTTTATTTGATTATTGACGCGTTTCGTGCAAAGCACATCGTCAGAATAATGAGAAATTATTCTGACGATGTGCTTTGCACGAAACGCGTCAATAATCAAATAAACACAATAGAACAATTACCAAGTATTTTTATATTTTTTATAACATATCAACGTACAATGGAGTTCTATCAAGAATTGTCGATCGACAAACTAAACTTAGTCTCATAAAACGATTACGTGAATATTAATTTTATATTTATATACCCACTCTAAAATAAAATGGAGATAATTTATAGGTTAGCACATGTACACGATATTTCACTATCGATATATCTTATATTATGTAATTAAACAGGGTTTATCTCATTCAAACACATTTTGTGGATCTCAAAATATTTGTGTACGAAAATATCCCAGAGGTAATCATTTTAACTAAACGATTAATCATTTGTTATCAATCCTAAAACAAAAAAAAAAAACAATGTCAAATTTTCGATTATTAATTCCTGTTTTTATACCGAAATCTATCTATTGATCAGCTAATTAAAATCATAGATTCAAACCATCTGTTAATAAATAATATATTTTTACTCCTTACTACCCCAAGGGGATAAACCTAGTGGGGAGTTATTTTTAAGGAAGGTTATTTTTTATATGAACTAGTATCATGCTGAGATTGTATTCTGAAAGTTTCATCATAACATATATGAGTGTTTGTTGTCTACTATGTACTGCATGTTTATTGTACTTTATCGATTATAGACTAAATTACTAAAACGATTCTTTTCAAATTTAACAAATTTGTATATCTCATATTCACTAAGACCCCATTAGATTTTATATGCTCAGTGCTTTTCATTTTGTTTAGCTGTCAGATATTTCAATGTTACCCCAAGCTCAGGAAACTTATAATTTGATGTTTTTATTTTCAAATAGCTAAAAAGGCATATCACATTTATAAAATGGCATTGAAGAATTATCAAGTTTTCATAAAAAAATATTTAAATCAAAAATAATTTAATAAACTCATTTCATGAAAATGCTGAAAATTATCCATACAAAATTTTAATACTCATGGAGTGACTTGGTGTTGAGGTGTTTAGCGTTGTTCACAACCCACTCGTTTTTTCATTTTGATTGATTTTGATAATCTTCATATTTCTTAAATTGATCTATATTTATGTATGTAATAACGCACGCCGATCTATATTTATGTTGATCTATATTTATGTATGTAATAACGACACGCCGGTCGATGAAAGGACAGCGCTTCCGAAACAGGTCGCGAAGTGACTCAAAAAACAAGTGGTATATAGCGAATTTATGATTCAATATGATCTATAAGCATTTCATTATGGGTACCTAAGTTATTTAATTATATTTGGGTTGACGTCTGTATTAGGATTTATTACATACATAAATATAACTTTACAATATAAGATACATGACATCTTATTTTCAATAAAGTATATTGAAGCTGGTTAAAAATGATTGTGATATTTGAAAAAAATCAACTCTATTTGAAGAATCGTGTTTTGCATTTTCTTTCCTATTTAGGCGATTACGAAATAGAATTTGATTGAAATAATTCCAAATTACAGCTCCTGACACGGACAGGCTCTAAGTATGAACATTCCAGTTTTCGTTTGCAACACATTAATTAGCCTTAAGTAGGTACTGCTACATTAGGTACTTACGATATGTTAGAAGTAGTTCGAAGCCCTTCAAGTCCCAAGTTATCCATCAATATAATTCCAGCCATATACCCAGTGATAACTTAGTAGTGAAGATTGCAAGTAAACAGCGTTCATCTAGAGCAGTGGATCTCAAAATTTATTTCGCAGAACCGTATGAAAATAACAGATGCTTCGAATTGCAGAACTGAATTATTTTACTAGACACATGTTTTTCAGAAAGATATTAAAGCAATAAAAAAAATGATTCCATGCAACTGACCTACAAATGGATAAAATGTTGAATAATTATGTATGTAGATATATTGGTACCGTATAATTTTTTTCTCTTGTTAAAGGTCACTTAACTTTTTGATTTCAAGCAAAAGGGAAATATAAATTTGCTTCTGTTAGCCGGAAGAAATCACCTTCTTCTTCTTTTCTCTTTCAAGTTCATCTTGGGTTGGCCATTCTTTCAATCTTGCGTCATATATTTATAAAGACAAGAAATATCAGAACAGAAACGAATTACGAAGAATTCAAAAAGAAAGTATAAACAATTTTAGATGGGTCGATGGCAGAGCGGTTAGCGCGCTGGGCTAGTAATCCAGTGGTCGCGAGTTCGAATCCTGCCTCGACCGATTTCGTTCACCTATAGCACAAGCATTTATTTGCTTATTTTAGGGAACGTAGGAAGATGTATATGTACTTGTTTAACAAGGACATATTCATTTTTTATTGAAAAAAAAAAAAATTTGGAACACTCTAATATTACATTCATCTTCAGTTTGTAGTTCATTTTCATTTTCTGTATGTGTTATTTGTTTTGTGTTATAGTTTTGATGATGTTTTTTTTTATTTATTTTTATTGATTTGAAATGTAAATTCTTTTTGTAATGCTTTTGGTTTTGAAATATTTGTGTTTTTTATAATTGTTAATTAATTATTTATTTTAGCTAAGTATTTTTATTGTGTAAGCAAATTGATGCTGCCTGCCTAAACATATGCTTCCAGCTTTAATTAGGAAAGGAAACATCAATTAGTTATTATTAAATGTAATTTATATATTTAAATAAATACATTTAAAAAAAAATCTCAGTTTAGTTGCCCCTCCCTCTCAAAATTTATTCACCAGGTGTTCTGTGGACGGCTTCTAGTGGGTTGTGAGGACTGGGTGGGTATTTCCAGTGCGATTTTAACCACGTGATTGACATTTCATAAATCGTCCGAAGAAAACGCCATTTTCCAATAAACTCTTCACTTGTACAGGGTTCAAATAAGTGCCCATTATAATCAAAAACGAGACGAGATTAAAAAAATCTCGGTTATATTCCGAGAGTACCTATAGATGACCGAAAAATCTACTCGAAAAATTTTTAGAGTGTGTTTTTAAAGCATATAAAGCATATGACGTTGTTGTTTTTTTACCAAGAAAATTCTGATTGAATAAAACATGGCAAATACAGTTTTTGATATCCCAAATATTCAAATGAATCTAAATGGTTAACAGGAACATGTTAGAATATGTCTGCCAAAGTAATACACTACCCCCTATTCAGTAACTATTGTAACTAAAATAGAAACATACTAAAATTGTAGATTTTAGATTTACGGTCTTATTTCAGGGTTATAAAATATCAACTTGGACTAAATGGAATAGGAACGTACCTATTTTAGCCGGAACGTTCTTGAAAAGTAACTGAATCAGACGTATTATGAATAATTATGAAAATGATGAAATTTTCATAATTTTCATAATTATTCATAATACGACTGATTCAGTTACTTTTTAAGAACGTTCCGGCTAAAATAGGTACGTTCCTATTCCATTTAGTCCAAGTTGATATTTTATAACCCTGAAATAAGACCGTAAATCTAAAATCTACAATTTTAGAACGTTCCTAATTTAGTTAAAATAGTTACTGAATAGGGGGTATTGAGAAACAACGAATCACTATGGACGTCACGCACACACATTTTGAGAGCCGTTTTACCGAGCATTAATGTAACAATCAAATGGATTAGGTGCGCCAACTGCAAATAAGTTAATTCATTCATAGATGATTTACACGTGATTCCTTAAATAAATAATGTGTAAAAATTTTAAAAAATAAAACCGACGCTCTATTTGAAACACCTTTGTGATTGTTTGACAGAAATCGAGTTAATTTAGGTTTCTTATGTTTTCGTTGACGCCCTGAGTTTCACTGATTAAAATCGTTTTTAGACCAACCTCATAGGAATAGGAGTAAAAGTTGCAGCCATAAAACTCTTCCGTCTTTAAGGGCATTTTGAATGTAGTTTTTACTTGTTGTTCCTCTAGAAAGCTTTGAACGGAATTTCTTTATCCAGCATTGTCAAATTTGAGTTTTTGTCAAGTGAAACTCGCAGGCTTTTGAACTTCCGAATACTCTGGATGTCAGGACCACTTGATGGTATGCCACAACACTCCTCAAATACTCGTTTCAACATTATTTCATGGGCAAATATCAAAATATCAAAAGTTCTTAACATAATCCAATCTTCTTGAAATTTGGCATATAATCTTTTACATCACTGAGACTCTGGGCGTAAGCGATTTCTTCAAAAAAATTTCATTTAATTTTTTCCATATAAAAGAGAAACACGCCCAATCGAATAAGAATCTGAAAGACGCAATCTATTGAAATAATAAAAATATATTTTTTTGAAGAATACCCTCAAGTTAGTAGTAAAATTTTCTTCATTACTTATACGTCGGCTGAAAGTTAAAAGTTATAAAATTTCGTTACGTTTTATTGGGAGCTACCCCAACCATTTCCTTGGTTTATGGATCTGTCCGACAAGTAATCGGTAAGCTAATATTACTTTCGGTAACAGTACCAACGATATATCAATTTAATTGCCATATATTTCTCAATTTTTTCCTTCAATCGAACCTTAAATACTATTAGTGATACCATTTTCTTTCCCCCTTCGAACGTGGAGAAAGTGCTTTAGTACAACCCTGACTATAACCAGGCTTTAACATCAGTTGCCCTCATAAACTGAGTAACCAGAAAAAAGTTTGATCATAAAAAAAACCTTGCAGTATTACGAAATGAAAAAAAGGCGAAAAAATTAAAATTTTTTTTGGATGACGATCAATTTATGCAAATTAATCTGGGTTCATAGATTTTTTAAAATGTTTATAAAAAATATAGAGGTATTTATTTATTTTCCTTTTATCACACCATGTTTTTAATGACAATAAGTAGATTACTGCTGCCCAACTAGGAAATCCTGTTCTAAGGCTACCAGTTTAAATTTTTTATTGACAATTACATATATGCGATTATGAACCAGGTGATTGTTCCCGTTCCACACTAAATAGGTACACAATTTCAACTTTTTGCATTCACAATCATTACCTCAACAAACATATGGGCTAAATATATAAATCTTTAATATTAATTAAGTATCTTAGAAATAATTGATAAACGTCCGTTTCTCTTTGAGATATTACAAATGAATTTCGACTTTATAATTCAATTTATTCAAAATACAATCTTAAAAAAAATGCATTCCTGAAATTGCAATAGAAGGGATATGACATTTTCTACTTAAGACTGCCTTTATTCAATGAGACAGAAGCTTTCACAATCTAATAATAGAAACAAGATGCTTTGGAACCATCACGTTTATTTGAAACTAGTTGCATGTAACACATGAGATCCAACTGTCGATAGCGATAGTATGTATAGTTGAAGAATAAGAAACAAACTATAAACCCATAAATCCAAATCCTACCCGGAATATGAAAACAGCATGATGGTTCTGTATGTATGTTTGGATATTAAGTACCTATCAAACTATTAAGTCTTCTTACATATTGTGTATAAGCGACTGCCATACAAATTGTATGAAGCAATGTCGTCACTAAATTCAATTTTTCTAAAAATTGTTAAAAAAAAATTGGTATGTGCTAATACAATGTAAATATTTTTTATAGAAAATTAAATTATCTAGTTGGGGTGTTTCGGCTTTTTTCGATATTTTTAAAAAATTGGAAATATAGGCAGTTAAACTCATAAATTTATCATAAAAAAAATATTTTTCTTAATGAAAAATGTTTGAGAAACCCTGGATTTTTTTTAAAAAAATAATTTAAGATTTTTTATTTGTCTATGTTTATACCAATTTTCAGCGTTCTATATTTTATGGTTTCTGAGATATATGGAAAAATAAAGTAAAAATTCAAAAGTTGGCAACCCCCGACTGAAAAAAAAATCAAAATTATGAGTACAACAGTTTTGTAGGCCTATAACGATTTTTATATTCTGAATTTTGGGGTCTGTAAATTGAGCGGATCAAAAGTTATAAGGGGGGACGAACATACACACACACCATCACCCTCTCACACACACACACACACACACACACACACACACACACACACACACACACACACACACACACACACACACACACACACACACACACACACACACACACACACACACACACACACACACACACACACACACACAAACACACACACACACACACACACGAAATGTTCTACTCCGAATTCTGAGTAAATTCGTATACGGAGCATATATGCTGCGAAGCCTCTAAGTTGGTGTTTTTTCAAAGTTGGAAAAACCGTGAAAAAAATATAGACCCTACATACAAATCTCGCGTATCCAAGCTTGAAACTTTGTCGATATGTCAAGAGAACAAAGTTCTCTTGAAAAAATCGACAGTTGGTAAATTGTTTAAAAGAGTTGAATAAATAATTGAATTGAAAAGTCGATTGTTCATTTTCCTGTTCAGGTTTATCACAGAAAACATCCATTGTATGTAATGTTTTAATTGAATGTATGTAGGTGTATCCTCGATGGTTTCATGAAATTGAATAATCCCAAATACGGTGTACCTACTATACTGGACTACGGTGACTCGTTCACGAAAATTATAATTAATGTATACCTATCATGTTTAATTATTTTTGCGACACGATCCAATCAACAAAATCGTCATTTTGCGCTACAACAGTTTAAGTTTTTCATTGAAATTAATGAACTGTATTGACAGCAGCTGCGAGCCCTAAATAAATACCTATTACTTATTTAAACTGATAATGTAGTTATTCAATTTAAAACGAGGGAATTCTTTATTTATTTATTTATTATTACACAAAAATAAATAAAATATATACAAACTAACTAATAACGCCCCACTAGGCAAAAGCCTGTTCTGGAACTGTTATTTTACACAGTTGAGTATCTTTATTCAGCTGTTATTTTCATATTTAACAAGTTAAATATGAAGCATAGATTTTCATTATAATATACTAGTTTCATTATAGTATACTAGTACATTATAATATATGTCGCAGTTAGAAAATTTTGTATGAATCGAAGTGAGGCTTTTATCCGCGGGATAAAATTTACTTGGTTGGCAGCCTACATCGTTTTTCTACAGAGAATAACGTTTAATCTGAATTGTTTTCTGATTTACTTGCCGAATAAAACACTAGATATTGGAAAACGCACTGTTGTCATTTTACCAATGTCGGATGAGCTGTCAAAGTTGACATCAATCGCGATAATTTTTAAAATAAACATAGATAGCGAAAGAATAGAAAAAATAACAAAGAAAATAGCATATAATAACAATTCATAGCAATGATCGGAAGATTAAAGAATAAGGAAAGGAAGAGGAGAGGAAGATGTAATCATGTATTTTTCAGATAAATATTTTTGCTTTAGCCTTTTCTTGAAGATGTTTAGTGAGATAGACGACGTAATATCAGAACTTAGACTATTCCATAGTCTAGCTGAATGTACTTCAAATGAAGAGCTAAAAAAATCAGAACTATGAATAGGAATATATTGTAAAGAACGTTCAGCAGATCGAAGTGGACAGCAGATAAGTGAATTTATCTTTGAGATACCTAAAAAGGTAAATTATTCAGTGAAAAACACCAGCATTTGATGACATAATATCAAACCAAGATACGCGAGATTTGTATGCCAGGTATATATTTTTCTTGGTTTTTTCAACCTTGAAGACAAAAAACACCAACTTAGAGTCTTCCCAGCATATATATTCTATAATATATAGATAATATATAGATTTACTCAAAATTCGGAGTAGAACATTTAGTGTCTCTATGTGTCTCCCCCCCTTACAACTTTTGATCCGCTCTATGCACAGAGTCTATAATTTCAGAAAATATAGAACGTTATAAGTCTACAAATTTTTATACTCATAATTTTGAATTTTTGTTTTAATCAGGGGTTATCAACTTTTTAAACTTTACTAAATTTTTCCATGTATCTCAAAATCCATAAAAGCTAGAAGCTGAAAATATGTATAAGTGTAGACAAATACAAAATCTCAAATTTTATTTTTTCAAAAAGTTCCGAAAATTCTCGAAAATTTTTTATTAAGAAAAATTTTATTTATGATAAAATTATGTTGATATATTTCCAAAGCTATAAAGATATTGAAAAAATCCGAAACACCCCAACTAGATAATTTCATTTGCTATACAAAATTTAAACATTGTAGTAGTAAAAAAATTGAATTTAGTGACGACATCGTTTCATACAATTTGTAAGGCAGTACAACACACAATATCTCACTTAATAGTTTGATACCTACTTGATCTCCAAAAATACATACATACCATCATGCTGTTTTCATATTCTGGGTAGGAAAAACAGACTGACCTCCATACTATCCCATCCTGACATACCTACACGTTTTAATAGAATACTAAATATCTTATAATGTTTATAAATTGGTACGTATTATGTGTTTATAGATTGGTACGTATTCTTCAATTATTCTTAGGTACTATCGCCATCGACAGTAGGATCTCACGTGTTACACGCAACTTGTATATTTAAACAAGAATATTGTAAGTGACCCGTCTCAGAACAGATTTTCTTAGTAAGACGGGAAATGAAAAATTTGATTGTATACTATATATTTTTGAATAATAAACGACGGGGTACCGTCACTGAAAATAAAAAAAAACAAAATATATTTTGACCACTACATTTTCTGAATGTGAATTCCCCCGAATTTAGTAATGTCGACTTCATTTATCTGTATAATTAGTGACACAAATGGATAATTGATCCAATTTCCCATCATGACTCTCTCTAATTAATGGCAATGGTTTAATGTCGTTGGATCGACATTATTCGATTAAACTGTATTTTTACAATTCAGTTTTAAAGGCTATAATTAAGTCATTATAACAGTCCTACAAGCAAACTCAATAATTATGACAGTCAAATTATTTCATTAGATAATAATATGATTGTTTGTTAATTTCATGTACCTACTGTCTCATTTATTACTTATTATTAATGTTGGATTAAGATTTTTATAATTTATTATTCTAATACATCTTAAAATGAACCACATAGAATGAACCCGACAACCCGTTTTAGAAGTATCATAAATATTTTTATTGAAAATAACACCTCAATAGAGGCGAAGTTGGGATATCATAGAAGAACCAGGAACTCAGGCACCTACAGGGCTTACGATCTGTCATCGGCTGGTTTACGTGATCACTTTATGCGTTCACCAATTATGCCCTTAGGTATTGAGTTTCCTTATCAATGTAATTTTTGGAAGTTCTATATATTTGAATAAGTGTAAACATTTCACCTGAATAATACGAAATTATACTATTGCCATCTATGAGGTAACGAATAACCATTTTTTGTAACGCCATCTATTGAGAAATTAGTTTATTTGTAAACAATGAAAGCATCAGTCCTTATAAATGAGGTGACGGTGTCTCGCACAGATGTCACCCCTGAACTGCGCCAGAAATATTATTTCATAGAATTTCACAGAATAAATACCTATTAATAATCGAGCAATATAGTATTAAGTAAATATATAAGTTCATTTTGGTATGCCTTGTTTAGAGAATGTGTAAGGACATGTTCATTTAAAAAACGTATATTTTGTAGATTCTTCCTTTTCTTTTATTAGACCTGTTGGTCTGTGAAACAGAAATAATTCCTCGATCTCTTTAGTGGTCTTTCAGGCACACGACACCTAGACGGGACGTGACGAGCACGTCGATTCTGACAATTGAATCTTTTAGGTATATATATAAAAAAAAGGTTGTGACCAATGCTATACTCTTCACAACCAAATCACTCCAAATTTTGTAAGGAATAATTTCGGCATTCCCATGAAATGAGTTTGAAAAAATATTTTTGATTTAAATATTTTACTATGAAAACTAGATAAATCTTCAATGCTATTTTATGAAAGTGATGTGCCACTATAGCAATTTGAAAATAAAAATATAAAATTTTAATTTTCCAGAGTTTTAGTCACTTTGAAAATTTGACAGTTAGTAAAATTTGAAGCACCAATTATATATCTTTCAAAATCTAATGGGGGGTCTAAGCGAGTATAAAGGTAGGCGCGCATGGAAGCTAATATCATCGGCCGATTAATTATCGGTGAGCTACACCATACGAACAGAATCGGCCAATTTAAAAATCTGTGACGAGACACAAAAAAATCGGCCGATCGAGATCGGCCGATTTTTTGTAACCAATCCCGTTGTATGAGAGAGCGCGCATGGCGCTTGCTCACCGATAATTTAATCGTCCAAGCGCAGTAGATCGAGAAGTACGTTGTCAGTGTTGTCAAACGAAATGTCAGAAAATATGTATGAAATAAATATTGATTCCGAACAATTAATTACATTAGTTGAAGCACGTCCTTCATAGTATGATTAAAAATTAAAAAAAATATAGTTACCGCCAAATTAAGTAAAAATTGTGGTTGGAGATTAGCTAAATTTTAATAACTGGTTGGTGAACTTAAAAAACTCCTCAAGGTGTGATCTTAAATCTTCGTAGGACCGGAAAAATTGTCCTTTCGGTAATATAGCACTTACTAGAGGATGAACCTAGTGATTTTTTTTACGTTTCTTTTATCGCATTTTGAGGACAAGAGCACAAACACATGCTACTTCAAAAAAATCCATATTTCTAATCATATAGGTATTAAAACTTATGAATATAATAATAATATACATATTGTATTTTAAATATATGAATGTTGACCGCCGTGTTATTTCCCATCGTACGATTCTATAAGCTTCCATGCGCGTTAGAACCGATCGGCCGATTATTATCGGCCGATAAATTAATCGGCCGATAATTATCGGCCGATTCATTTAAGCTTCCATGCGCGCCTTACCTAAGATATACAAATTTGCAACATTTGAAAAGAATCGATTGAGTAGGTACTTTAGTCTATAATCGATGTAATAGAATAAACACGCGGTACATAGTATGTACATATGGCACATAGTAGGTACACAGCACACACAAAGAAACATTGTGATGAAACTTTCAGAATAAAAGAACGTCTCAAACTATTTTTAACAATTTTTGTAAAAATGAATTTAGTGACGATGTCGTTTCATTTAATTTTTAAACAGAATACACAATATCAACGGGGACTTTTATTCTTCATATATACCTAAATACCGTCGAGCTGTTTACCTATTCGGGGTAAGAAAGAGGGACTGAAATCCACACTATTCTATCCTGCATACACGTTTTGTAAATAAAAACTCAATATCTTAAAAAATTCAATAATTTGGATTTGAAGTTTTATTGTTAGGTATCTATTTTAGGTACATACTAACGACATCGAAAGTTGGATCTCAGGTGCTACATGCAACTAGTTTTTTTTAATACTTTTGACATCGTTTCATTGGATAATAATAATGATTTTATATTACTCGAGAAAAAAAAATGTTTCAGCACCGAGGTTCTTATTACAGTAAATATAAAAAACTGTAAAATTGATTTTTAAGTGTTTTAATATTGAAGACACTGATCAAAAAATTAGATAATATTAGTTAACATTATTGAAAATTCACAGAGCTCAACAAAAACACGTTATGCAGCCACGAGTTATGTAATTTTATGTACCTACTAGTAAATCAATTATACATTATTTGTAATTTTTGTATCAATATTAATTATCCTATTGAATAATGCATGGAGTTTTCAGTGGTCCACTAATAAAGCAATGTACATTGTCTGTTTTATAACTTGTGTAGACTGTATCACTCTCTATCGACCAATAAAAATAAAATAAAAATAACAAGAAGTTAAGGATAGTCAAACAAAAATATGTATTTTATTTAGTTAACATAAAATTGGTTTTCAAGGCAAAATTGTAAATGCATAGACAACTTGGTCGAGCTGTAAATATACCTATAGTTTTCTCAAAATATAAGCAGAACTAAAATCTATTTGTGTCAGCAAAGTGAGAATCCTCATATAACATTTAAAGTTAGTATATTACAAGTTGGAAAAGTTTTGAGAATATTTAATATCTATATATAGTTACATAGATGATGTAAATAATCCAGGATTCCGTTGAAATTTGAAAACAGCCCAACTCAATTTAGCAAGATTAACAAACTTGGTTGCAGAATTTCAATGTTTAGAAAACTTCAGATATTTAAGTTACTTTGAGTTTCCTGTATTCTACTTAGTTACCAATTGTAAAAAGTAACATGTATTTTGTGCTAATTAGTATAAAAGTATTTATCGGTTGTTTCATATGTTGATAGTTGTATGTACATTATTCAAGTATGGAGATCACAAAATCGAACCGATTGTCGGTCATAAGCTCAATTTATGTCCATAATTCATACGATCTTGCATTATCATGAATTGTTTTTTCTATTCTAGAAAAAAAACTCTAAAATCTTTGAGTATTCTGAATTATTTGATAGATTTTCTCACGGATAAGTAATAATGAAGCTTTGCTTATGGTAAACTATAAGGCTCAACGTTTATGTGCTTTGAAAATGTGATGTCAATATGAAATCAGTTGAAATTGTAATTTGATAATAGGATTTCATACACATACACGCGTTTTCAGAGACAAAAATGAGAATTTCAGAGGCATCAGGCCTAAATGTTTTCTTTTATGTGAAATAATATTACATTGTTTTTAAGTGATGGTTGCAGAGCGGGTTTCACGCTGGGTCCAGTGGTCGCGAGTTAGAATCCTGCCACGACCGATTTCGTTCACATACAGCACAAGTATATGCTTAGTTTAGGGAATATATGAGGATGTGTATGTACTTGTTACAGGTACACAAAAAATGGTATGGAGAAGAAGCATGGAGGACATAAATAAGGAGAGCCAACCCTAAAAAAATTTGGGAGAAGGATAAGGAAAAGAAGAAGAGGACTCCTCAATACTTATATTTGTCTCTGACTACGAGTATGGTATTATGTACACTACAAAAAATCGTTGAGAATTTTATATAAGAAACATTTAATTTCATTTGAATTTAATAATTACTAAGTATAAAAGGTATTCCATTTCAATGAACCTATTACATTTCAATGAAACTATTCAATATCAATGAACCTATTACATTTCAATGAAACTATTCCATATCAATGAAACTATTTCATTTCAATGAAATACTTAATGTATATATTATATTCCATTTCGATGAAACCATTCCATTCCATTTCAATTAAGAATAATTAATAAGTATAAAAGCTATTCCATTCCATTCAATGAAACTATTCCAGTTAAATAATTAATGAGTATAAAAAAATCCATTTCAATGAAACTATTCCATTCCATTTTAATTAAGAATTAAGAATAATTAACAAGTATAAAAGTTAATCGAATATTTTTATTATTGCATATGCGCAAACATTGGATTTTTTTCCCTGTCGGGAGTCGAAGATATTTTTTAACAGTTTTTTAATTATCTCAATAGAGACGAAGTTGGAATATTTATTGTAGGAGAACCGGGAAATCAAGGCACCTACAGGGCTTACGACCTGTCATCGGCTGGTTTACGTAATCACTTTATGCGCTTGCGCAACGTTCACCAATTATGCCTTTTTAATGAGATCCCTATCAATTCAATTTTGAATTGATAGGGATCTCATTAATGAGGCATAATTGGTGAACGTTGCGCAAGCGCATTAAGTGATCACGTAAACCAGCTGATGCCGGGCCCCTGTAGGTGCCTTGATTTCCCGGTTCTCCTACAGTAAATATTCCAACTTCGTCTCTATTGAGATAATTAAAAATCTGTTAAAAAGTATAAAAGTTATTTCATTCCATTCGATGAAACTAATCCAATTAAATAATTAATTAGTATAAAAGATATTCCATTTCAATGAAACTATTTCATTTCAATAAAACCGACCCCAAGGGCATATTTAGTAAGCCGTTTGGCTTCTGCGGGGCGTCCTGGGTTCGATCCCCAGCAGAGGAGAAATTTATTTAAATTCATTTCTCAAGCTGGAAACACTGGTTTGTTGAAAGAAATTGCCATATGGCAATAAACTTGCCACTTGAGCAGGGTGCAAGGAAGTGTTTATTATTAAATAATTAATAAGCATGAAAGCTATTCCATTTCAATGAAACTATTCCATTCCATTTAAGGGGGGGACTGCTGCCAACGTACCTATTTTTCAATTTGATGTACCATCATTATTTCTTATCAAATCGTTTTGAAAAAAATAATTTAGATAGTTTGGGTATTAATAAACAAAAATAAACCTTAACGTTTTGATAATGTTCTGTATAAATTCTTGTAGAAAAATAATGGCATACCCTGATTTTCAACGTTTATCATATATTTTTAATAAACTGTAAGGCGTAGAGTAATATATTTTTTTTTAAATTAAAGAAGACAAAAATATCTAGAAAAATATGATGTGACGTTGCATTAATGCTTCATTCAGCGCCAGCATTTTCCATTCAGCGCCAGCATTTTCCATTCAGCGCCATTGCGTAATAAAAGTTTTTTTGGTTTATTTACTTAACCTGATGCGTTAATGCAACGTCATATCATATTTTTCCAGGTATTTTGTTCTTCTTTAATTTATAAAAAAAAAATATTGCTCTATACCTTTTTTAGAAATTTAAGATAAATGTCTAAAATCGGGGTATGCTTATTATTTTCCTACAAGAATATATACAGAACATAATCAAAAAGTTAAGGTATATTTCTCTTTATTAATATCCAAACTAACTAGTTTATTTTTTTCAAAATGATTCGTTTAGTAATAATGATGGTATATCAAATTGAAAAAATAGGTACGTTGGCAGCAGTCACTCTCTTCAATGAAATAATATTTTGACCTCGCTTCATACGACTTCAGACCATAGTTTACATCGGAGTGTATATGTATTGTTGGTTTCTGTACCGTTTGTTATAATATGTTTCTGTAAAGGAAAGAATACATTGTGCAGCTTCTGTCATTACCAAAGTCATGCCATCAAAACTGATAGGGAATATTGCATGTGGTTGGGGCGTGGCTCTAGCACTTAATATTTGGGGAGAAGTCGACAGAATTGCTTCATGCAAGTGATTTCTATAGTACCTACATAATGTGACGGACATAAAATATTGTTTATCCCCTTATAGAGTTGGGCCCTCATCCTATGCATGACCCTGCTGTTGCGTAGCTACACCACTGATGTCAATTACAAAACCTTGTACGTACCAACTGATACTATTTTAAACCAGCCCTTAATATTTAATTTATATTTGGTTAATATACAATCAATTATATCATTATATTATGAATTCTCATAAATTTCCTAAATTAAGGAAATATTTGTGCTTTGGGTGAATAAAATCGGTCCAGACTGGATTTGAACTCGCGACCAAAGAATCAGGCACGCAATTCGCTCTGCCACGATGTCTAGCTATCCTTACATCTTTTTGATGGTCTAACCGGTGGTCGGCGTCCCTCTGGTAATGCGATCTTTGACAGCCTTTCTGGTTTCATCGATCCTATCCAGTATCATCTTCTGCCTGCTCCACCTTACAATATCCTCCACATTGCAGGTTCTGCGGATCTCCTCATTGGGAATTCTGCCAAAGTTGAGGAAAAAACAAAAAATGTTAATAAATCAGTTGATTAATTGGGATCAAAGTTTGTAAATAGTTTATACTTATGCTCGCTTCTTATATTGAAAACGTCAAATGAATCCTTGGAAACTTTGCAAAATTTATATTTCAATAAGGAATCAATCTTGAAAATGAAATTTATCAAACAAAATGTCGAAAGTTATAATCTTTGTTTCCATTTAATAAAAATTCTGAGATCTCTTTGATATTTATTACAAAAAAAACACATCTTTATTTATTCTAGTAAATTTAATGTTAAAAACCAAAATGTTTCTGCAAAAATTTGATCGATGTATGGGTTAGTTTTTTCTTTGAAGCAGTGGCGTAGCTACCTATCAGTGGTCATGCAAGGCATGCGGGCTCAACTTGACAAAGGGCCGAGATTAAACTTTATTCTGAATTTAAACTTTATTCTTCGTGTATTTGGTCATTTTACATATGAAAGTGGAGTATCCTGGGAAAAGAAGGTCCATCTGTCCTTTCATCTCTTCGCAGGTCTTCCAGGATGATTTCTGTATTAAATTTTTTTCTTAACCTACTGAAGGGACGGGAGGTAATGAAGGGAAGGGAGGTAATGAAGGGAAGGGAGGTAGTAAATGGCCTGAAGGGAAGGGAGGTACTAAAGAGCCTGAAGGGACGGGAGGTACTAAAGGGATGGGAGGTACTAAAGGACCTGAATAATCCGTATAATAAAATAATAATAATAAAATAATAATAATCTTGATAATCCCAATCTCAGATCTTTTACCCCGCCTTAAATCAAATATGCTTTTCAAATGGGATGAAAATTGGTACAAAACAAAAATATATAAGGGTGCTTATCATGCAGGTATCCAACAAAAAATTTCCTCTAAACCATGGTTTTATAATAGAAACATATCTGAACGATTAATATCATGTATTCCTAGAATGAGAATTGGCCATTGTTCAATTGCCTCCCATCTGTATAGAATTAGAGTTCTAAATAGCCCACTTTGCCAGTGTGCTGATGAGGAAGAGACAATTGATCATGTATTTTTTAACTGTAAAAATAATTCTGCCTTCAAAAATATATACAAACAATTTATTAAAATCACTCACCAATCTCCACTTAATATCCAACATCTTTTGTCTTTTAATAATTCACGTGTACTGTCCGTTATTTCAAAATTCCTTTCATTGAATGACATAAATTTATAATAAAATTAACTTTTCTCCTGTGACATGAATTAATTGGCACATAGCACTCTTTACAGGGTGAATTGCCTTAAACTAAAAAAAAGGACCTGAAGGGACGGGAGATACTGAAGGGCCTGAAGGGAAGGGACATTTTTTTTAAATGAATATGTCCTTGTTTAACAAGTACATAAACATCTTCCTACGTTCCCTAAAATAAGCAAATAACTGCAAAATGGTGAACGAAATCGGTCGAGGCAGGATTCGAACTCGCGACCACTGGATTACAAGCCCAGCGCGCTAACCGCTCTGAGATTTCCAAGGATGAACTAGGCGCGGATGAACGGTTCCCAGGATAGTCCACCTTCATAGGTAAAATGACCTAATACCCGACGAAGAAGATTTAGAGAGTTGAAAAAAAAACAAACGCGTAGTTCTGTTTAGTCCACGTAGTTTTCATATTTAACGGAAAACTGTATAATATATTATTGTAATATAGACAAAATAAATAAGATAAGAGGTAATGGCTAAGAAGCTATGAGACACCGACTTAGAATAGTGCTTCCACTCTTTTCTATTATTGTTTTCGAGTGTCCGTTAAGAGCCGGGTAATCGAAAATAAAACAGGCAACAATAACATCTCATATACATAGTTCGGCTATGAGGTTCACCACCCATTCTGAATGTAGTGCCTTTTTAGGTAAGACGCTTCCTCCACTCCACCAAAGACAGCCACAACCCAAGCACAAAACGCTTGATGCTTTGGAAGGAAATGTTATCCAACTACACACCCCAAGAACCATCTGAGACCCTGCTCCCAGGGAAGAACCTTCCATGGTCTCTGGAAAACTCTGAACAGACTAAGAACGGGGTAGTGGAAAGGAGCAAAGACAATTTGGCGAGATGGGGAATATCGGAGAGTAATCAAGATGGACTTTGTGACTGCGGCGAAGATCAGACGATGCCACACCTGTCGGAGTGCCCTCTGGTGGGGGCGAAGTGCACAGAAGGGGTGTTGTGGGTGGAACCAACTGGGAGGATCGTTTCAATCCTGACTTATTGGTCTGGGAAGGGAGTTTAAGACGCTGCCGACACGATAGAAGAAGGTAAGACGAGACTGGTGTGTGTCGTAATTTATTTTATAAGGTAATGCACACCCGCACACTTGCCGCTGGCTACCCCAAATTGTGGGATATGGCGTGATGGTATGAATGAATGAATAGCCTAAATAAATTGAGAGTTCACCAGCCGCGGATTTATGGGGTCACGAAATGGGGCCATGAGAGATTATTATGTGAATATTTCAAAATTTGAAATTTTATTATCTTCGGAGCAATTCTTCATATTGAATGTTTGAATTCCCACCGTGATAAGCCCGGGGCGCGTACTGGGGGCCGAGGGTAGGTCTCACGGAGGGTGTAGGTAGGAGGAATCAAGGGTTGGAACTAGTGTTGCGAAGCAGACCTAAATCTGAAAATAGTGAAGCGTGTATATTAAACAGAAAGCCACACATCACGTATTCAAACTATCGAAAAATTTAATCTGTTTTGTTTTGAAAATTAATGTTAAGTAAAACTCAGCCAAAATAACATCTCGTATAGTTCAGCAATGCCTTTTTAGGTTAAATAAGGTGTTGGTGTGCGGAGACGGTCTGGTGTGAGACGAGAGACACACACACGTTGCGCTTCCTTTTATAAGGTAATGCACAATGCACACCTGTCGCTGGTTACTTAGCGTGAAAGTATGAATAAATTTAAAATATCACGAATGGCTTGAAATAAACATAGGCACTTTCACACGGTTTCATTAGGTATTCTATAAATACCTAGTTCCCGTCTTCCTTTTTCTTTACTCTTTAAAAAAGCGATTTTAAGAATAAAACTATAAAAAAAGTAAGAATAAAACTAAAAATAAAGTAACAATAAAACTATAAATAAAGTAAGAATAAAACTATAAATAAAGTAAGAATAAAACTATAAATAAAGTAAGAATAAAACTATAAATAAAGTAAGAATAAAACTATAAAAAAAGTAAGAATAAAACTAAAAATAAAGTAACAATAAAACTATAAATAAAGTAAGAATAAAACTATAAATAAAGTAAGAATAAAACTATAAATAAAGTAAGAATAAAACTATAAATAAAGTAAGAATAAAACTATAAAAAAAGTAAGAAATAACTAAAAATAAAGTAACAATAAAACTATAAATAAAGTAAGAATAAAACTATAAATAAAGTAAGAATAAAACTTCATCGAGAAGTTCGTACAAATATTTCTTTATTTATTTTTAAAGACACCAACAGAACACTGGCATATACAATATACACATACAAATAAAAAATAATAATATAAACGCATAGGATCTCTAATGTTCCAATGACAGGCGTCTGTCACATAGTCAAAACTAAATAATAAAAAAAAAACAAAAATAATCATCGACTGAAATCTACAATAATCTACAGTAAAAAATAATCTACCTAATATTCATATATAATATAAAAAACACATTCAGGTTCATGGTACCCGACCATCAATCGAACGAAGACAGTAACAAAACAACACAAAAAATATGAAAAATAAAATGTCACAAAAATAGCACGGAGCGAATGCGAAAAATGTCACATTTAATGAAGATACAAAAAAATACATGGCAATATTAGGTAAGTCGTCGCGATAATGTCGCAGGCAATGTTTCGAATTAGGGAAAACAATAACTTAGGTACTAGTCAAGTATGCTTATGGAAAACAATAACTTACTAGGCAATAAACTCGCCACTTGCGCAGGGTGCAAGGAAGCTTTTATTATTATTATTATGTAAAACAAATAAAATAAAATAGTCGTAATGAAATGCGTTTTCAACGCTGTGCTGAGAATATGTTTGTTTTCAACTATAAATTGAGAGCGCTAAAGAATGAGAATATGTTTGTTTTCAACTATAAATTGAGAGCGCTAAAGAATGAGAATATGTTTGTTTTCAACTATAAATTGAGAGCGCTAAAGAATGAGAATATGTTTGAAATTGGAAGATACAGCTATAAGATAATCTAATGAATGCAGATGGCATAAAATTGAAGGCATATGTAAGTGTGGTAGATTTGGAATGTTTGCTTAGAAGGTATTCGATACAATAGTGGTACAGATTGAGTTTCATTCGAGCCTGCCGCGGCGCACACACGTATGTCCGACATCAAAATAGCATGCAATCATCTTATCAATAAATTTCATGGTAATTTTCATGATTTTTTTAGTTTTTCATTTTGAAAGTCTCTAAAAAACACCTTATATTTTCAGCAATAATTGTCACTGACCAAGGGTTTTATGGTATGGTCATGGAAAAAAAAAATAGAAGCCTTTCTTAGGGAAATAATTATGGAACATAGGATATAAGAAAATAACTTTTCTACTGTTAAAATGGTTTATTTTACACCATGCCGCGTTTATAAAAAGTTTATAAAAATAATTCCGCACGGTGAATTGTCCATACGATAAATTGTCCTCACGATCAATTGTCCGTACGGTCATTTGTCCGTACGGCAAATTGTCCCCACGGTAAATTGTCCTCACGGTAAATTGTCCATACGGAAAAAAGGGCGTACGGTCAATTGTCCACGGTCAATCGACTACGGTAAATTGTCCGGGAATAACTTTTGACAAGGTTGACAGTTTTCGTTTTTCGTTCGTCGTTTTTTCTATAGATAATAACAACTAATATGAATTGTTTTCGGATTTATTTGTCGAAAAAAAAACACTAGAGCTTGGAAAACGCACTTGTCATTTTAACAATGTCGGATGCGCTTTCAAAGTAGACATTAATCGCGATAATTTAAACATAAAAAATAACAAATAGTATACAAAATCATAAAAGAAGATACAAATATGTTGATATATATAAGTTATTTGAAAAGTATGATCAAATAGCCGGACAAATACGAATACATAATAAACTTATTCCTAACCTCAAATGGTGTTGATAAAATTTTTCCTGCAACCAATTTCCATTCAATTTATAAAGCAACTCGTCCACGCGAGTTGCTGTTATCATTAAACAGTAAGTAAACCTAACCGAATATTATACGGAATGTAATAAAATATGACAACGAAATAATAGTATCATACGTAAATCTCCATTCCCGTTAATTTTTTGGTTAGGTTTAGTTTGTTTTTAATGAAAATAGCGAATATGAGATGTATTTGTATTTGATTACATTTTTCAAATAAATTTGTTTTCTCAACATATTATTTAAGTAATTGTATGATACTTACTATTTTTAATACTACTTATTATTTGTGTTGAAAATTTTCGCGTTTAATATCAACTTTGACAGCTCTTCCGACACTGGTAAAATGAATAGTGCGTTTTCTAAGATCTAGTAAAAAACGCTTTGATCATTAAGATTTAGAGAAAAGGAGTTATCTAGGAAGTGTTGAAATGTATGGAAAACTGCATAATGTTGCCAACCAAGAAATCAAACGCGCGATATATCATGACTCACTTATTGCACGGAGTACTTCATCTAGTATATTATATGAAAATCTATTATTCCATGTGATTATATAATGTCAATAATTATTTAATACGTTTGCTTAAATATACTTCACTTTACAAAATCATCATAGAAATTATCATACGGAGAGAAATCTGTTTTATATCGTCAATGAAACAATTTGTACCAAGTGATTTTGAATAACTATACAGCTAAACTGTTATATCTTATGTAGGTTAATATTTGAATTTGCATTTTCATAATAGACGAGTATTTCATGTTTCACTGACCTATATTATTTGAAGGTATTTTCGGAAATCAGAAATAACCTGTGGATATAATAAGAAACCGTATCATTAATTCTCAAAAATGGCATATCCTGGTACGAATTGATGAGCGTGATAAGATACAAAAAAGTTTTATGCCAGGTTAACGTTTAATATTTATCTAAAGCTAATTTTGCTCTAATGGTTGTTAATAGGGTTGTAAGCTGTTGCAAATAATATAATATATTATAAACCATACTAAAAAAAATTGAGAATTCGCAATGCTAGGTTTTACAGGTATAATTTTCACCAAACATCTTGAACGAGCTTTCAGTTGCGCAGAGCGCAAATTTGTGTCTGTTTGCTTCGTTGATTTACGTGCAAATTGCCCCCTTTCTCGGCGAAAAATTCCAGTTATTTGATGAGCTCTAAAAATCAATACTGATTATTTATATTTTCGTGGTTACATAATGGTACATTTTTAAATCATTTTAATTACCTATGAACAAATGGCAGTTTTTGAAACTGTAGAGGAGTTTGCATACCTGGGTTCTACTATTAATGAAGATACCCTAGAAATAAAAAGACGAATAATGACAGGTAACAAAGCATTCTTCTCTCTGTTACCGGTGTTCAGGTCTAGAAGTGTCCATAGAAAGACAAAAGTAACCCTATATAAAACAATCATCAGGACTGTTGTGTCATATGGGTGTGAGGCTTGGACACTGAAAATAAGGTCTGCGGAGATGCTGGACATCTTTGAGAGAAGAGTGCTGCGTAAAATCCTGGGACCCGTGAATGATGAACAAACATGGAGAATTAGATACAACGATGGGTTGTACAGCATTTACAAAGCACCCAAAGTGTCTGAACATATAAGAATAAGCAGGCTAAGATGGGTCGGGCATGTTCAGAGAATGCCATCATCACGGGTACCAAAAAGAGTCTTAGAGGGGCACCCAGGTGGCAAAAGAAAGGTCGGGAGACCGAGGCTCTGTTGGGAAGATGATATTGGGAGGGACGCATCCCAGCTTCTGAATGTGCCAAACTGGAGGGTCGCAGCAGGTGACAGGAGAGGTTGGAGGAGGAAGTTGCTGGAGGCCAAGGCTCGATATGGGCTGTAGAGCCATTGAAGAAGAAAGAAGAATATGAACAAATGGCTGATTTTTAATGCTTAGTTGAAATTGATATATTTTCTTTATTTTATGTGACTTCTGAAAAGTCAAAGTGTTCATTTTATTAAAAAAAAACATTTGAATTGGCGGTTCAAATAATATCATGGACGATAAGCCATAACTAAATTGATAGTTTAAAGATAAAGTTTTAAACATTCATTTCGGTGCCCTTGAGATTACAAAGGAATGATGGGTTCCTTAGACATTTTGGTAACTATTTTTAATAATTTCAAAAGAAAATTAAGAGATTTATAAATAATATTCACTTCATTAATTGCACTAATTGATTGTATAAATAAATAAATTATTTATTTCTCTTAAACATAATAAACAACATCGTGATTAGAAAAAAGATTAACAAAATAACATAAAAAAATAATATTATAAAACAAAACAAAACAATAATAACAAAGATATAAAGATAACATTAACATTAATTGATTTTGTATTAATATGTCTACTTTACACACGAGTGCTTACACTCTCGTAAAGGGCGATATGTTTTTTTTGTAATGATATTATTTATCAATGATTTTTATTTTGTGTATGTATTTTATTATATATACATACAAAAAAAAAATGGTACAAACATTTAATTTTAAGCGAAATTGGAGCTAATGACGTAAGTTCTTCGCAATTAGTATTAATTTAAATGAAATCCATTTTTGAATTTCAAAAACCTACTCTAACTTAGATTATATAATATGATAAATTCTATGTAGGTACTCTAATCTAAAATCGTTTGGAATCTTCAATAAAAATAATATTTGTCATTGTTTTTTTTTCAGGGGAAATTAATCGATCTTTCTAGAGTCCGAGTGAAATCGAAATACCGGCGAAGAAGTTAAATAGGATATTGAGGAAAAATGGAGAAAACAAGTGATTGATTTTGTGTTGAGCTTCGCAGTCTGTTTGCGGGTAGAGTTGGGATGGCTGGGGGGTGTCGATAGGGGGCTGTGGAGGTAGTATTGGAGGGCACGTAGGGTAGATGTGCAAGGGCCGGTGATAGACTATGAATACTAATAAAGACCACATCAGAATATTTGCTGGAAGAGAGCAAACCAGAAAGAAATATTTGATGACTTTATTTGATTATCCATGAAAATATTGGTCTGGTACATAATACCATGTACCATCTTACTTTGTGTACCGCAATAAACAGATTGATTGAATAAAAACATGAAAATATTGGTCTGGTACATAATGCCATGTACTATCTTACTTTGTGTACCGCAATAAACAGATTGATTGAATAAAAACATGAAAATATTGGTCTGGTACATAATGCCATGTACCATCTTACTTTGTGTACCGCAATAAACAGATTGATTGAATAAAAACATGAAAATGTTGGTCTGGTACATAATGCCATGTACCATCTTACTTTGTGTACCGCAATAAACAGATTGATTGAATAAAAACATGAAAATGTTGGTCTGGTACATAATGCCATGTACCATCTTACTTTGTGTACCGCAATAAACAGATTGATTGAATAAAAACTTGGAAAAGTAGTTGAGCATTTGCGAATTTAAAATAAGTTTTCATTTTCAGTTTTCAAGTAAAAAACAAATAGTCTATGTTAAATGTTAACACAAGACTGAAGAGGTTTGAAGATGATTTAAACTATTGTAAAAGAGTGTTACAATAACTTATTAGATACTTACATATAGTCTGAGACATAGCAACGTTTTATATGAATCATTTTTAATGGCTGGTTTTTTGATATTATCTTTTTTCTTGAATATAGGTATGAAAAAGGTAAGTCTGGAACCTGGGAGTGGTTGCGTTTACCAGTGCAAATCCTCTTTATTGGTGTAAATTCCAGTTATTACCATTTTTTCAAAATAATTTGTAAATGTATGTTATTTGTACCTTTGTACGTCGCTGCATACTGGAGTGGCAAGGCCTAAAGTTCGGACCCGATAAGTAAGTATTTGTACCTATGAAATCCGTCTGTGTGTGAAATGTGTACTTACTGTTACTGAAATATGTAAAAAAAGAAGAATCTTTTTTCTTAGAACTCTTGCCGGGTGAGCGCTGAACAAATCACCAAGTTTCATTGTAATCGGATGCATGGTATAATAGCACAAAAATTACTAACAAAGATACAAATTATACTAATCTGAATTTTTTACCTATAGAAAGGGGATGCGCACTGGTAAATGCAACCACTCCCAGGTGCCAGACTTACGTTTTTCATTCCTATTGAAATAAGGAAGCAAATGTCAAAAAACCAGCCATTAAAAATTGAATTGTTTTAGACGTTAGTATTTATTAGCCTATACTTCAGAAGGAAATCATTTTACCTGTTACTCAAAATAACTTGGTTACCTCTTCTGGATTTATCAGAAAATTACAATCAACAAATAAAAACTTAAAGTCTGCAAAGTGTGGCAACATGTTAAATATTAATTGGCCGAGAGGTAAAATGATAAAGTAAAAATCTGAAGCAAATACGGAAAGTTTTCGTATAAATGCTTTCGTTGGTAAAAAAACATAACGAAAAAAAATTATTTCCGAGTATTCCTGCCGCGCGATAGAAACATCGGTCAGTACTTGATTAGATGAATTTGCAATTGGGCAATAAACTCTGTAAAAGTTTTGAGCCGCGCATAACAAATGCGCCCTACGTTTTGTTGAACCTGGTTAATAATTTATAAAGAACATGTTGTGCAGACTGCAAACAAAAACCAGGATGTTAAACTTTAGTTAGGTACCTGGTTTAGATATGTAGACAGGAAAATGTATTTAAGGAATAATTAGATTTATTTTTTTAGCTGTAAGGTACCGGCTTAGGATAGTGCTTCTACTCTTTTTTATTATTGTTTTCGCATGTCCCGTAAGAACCGGGTAATCAAAAATACAACAGGCAACAATAACATCTCGCATAGTTCAGCAATGACATTTGTTGGCCTTCGTGGCTCAGTTGGTTAGGTATATGACTGCTTATCTAAAGGTTCCGGATTCGTTTCCCGGTGATGACACAGTTTTTAAACATTAGGTAATTTCTTTCAACAAATCCGTGTTTCCTGCCCAGAGAAGCAATATTTGCGTAAGAAACAAATATTAAATAAATTTCTTCTCTGCTAGAGATCGAACCCAGGACGCCCGCACAGAAGCCAAATGGCTTACAAAGTGTGCCACGGCAGTCAGCACATTTGTTGTTGTAGTGTCTTTGAAGTGAGAGTGATTGTACAAATAATTCTATGGAATAGTGGGGAGTTATTGCAGTTAATAATCAAAAGTTGAATATTTTTTACTTCTCACTGCCCTAAAGTGGGGGGATAGTGGGGAATTATTGCAGATTATCAACTAGTATTATGCTGAGATTGTATTCTGAAAATTTCATCACAATGTATCTGTGTGAGCGTCCTGTGTATTATGTGCTATATTTATTTATTTATTTAATATACAGAGACACCAACAGAACACTGAACAACACAAACAAAAAAAAACATGAAACAAAAAAATAGAATCTCCAGTGCTCCAATAACAGGTATCTCCCGCATGGCTATTGTGCATAGTTAGGTAGGTACAATCAACGTCTCCTGTCCATTCAAATTATAAAAAAGACATTACTTTGCACAGTTAAAAGGAAAGTTTAAAATACACATATACATATATGTAGGAAAACAAAAATACAACAAATGATGAACTAATAAGATAAACAAAAAAAAGAAGGAATAATTGAACTGAGACCAAAAAAAATAGATTTTAGCCCAGCATATTTTAAAGGATAAAAATAAGCAATTTATTAAAGATCAATTTCTATACTATGCACCTACGGCGTGTTTATTCTACTTTATCGATTATAGACTAAAGTACTTAGGTATTCAATTATTTTCAAATTTTGCAAATTGTCAAATATTTCATAGTGACAAAGCGTTCTTAAGTTCAGGATTTTTTTTTATTTTTGTTCGAAAAAGAAAAAAGTGTACTTATTTTATTTGACAAATTTAATATCTCAATGGAGATGGACCGGTAAATCAGGCACCTACAGGTCTTACAACCTGTCATCGCCTGGTTAACGTGATCGTTTTAAGCGCTTGCGCAACGTCCATAAATTTTATTGACTTGCCATATAACAATCCAAATTGTAACAATATGCTAAATGATAAATTTACACCGTTTTAAAATAAACCGGGAAACCTTAGCCATCTATCGAATGACGATGAAACTTTTTTACAACGCTCTATTGAGAAATCGGTTGGTAAATCTTAATGAGGCATATACCTTTAATAATTAATTTATGTAAGCTGTTTGACTTCCAAATAAATACAGCTTTATTATTAAAAGACAGAGGCGGATTATGGTAACTAAGCCCCAGTTAGAAAATGAGTTAAATGTTCCTTCTAAATATGTGTTCAATTATTTCTATTATCTATAATACTTTTTGGGCAACATAATCGTACTAAGATTTTTTCGCATTCCAAAATCACATCAATGATGGATAATTTATATTTTATCTTATAGATGAAGTATTTGAAATGAATGTAAAAAGTATTAAATGTTTACGCACATATCGAAGTGTATCGAAGCCATGCAACGCTGTGGTGGCAGTTTGTTTATGTTCATTGTAGACATTTTTTTTTCGAGCGATGCATCCAAAATGTATTGAGAATGAATGGAGCCAAAAGTCTAAAGTCTAAAGTTATAGTAATTGAAAAAATCGAATGAAGAACACAATGCGAAACACGAGTGGATAATGAACTACTAGAATGGCCGAGAATGAGTTGGCATGATCATATAAATGAGATTAAGAAAGATGGTAATATACGAAGTCAAAATAATAGGAGAGCATGTATGACGCGATGCATGGATGAAAATGAGGCAAAACATGGATGTCTGGCATTCGGTTCTCTCTGCCTACCCCTAATAGGGAAACGGCATGGTGCTATGAATGTAGAAAATTATTCTTTTAAAGAATGAATTAATGAATGTGTGGACACTTGTGTATAAACGCTTGTGCTATAGGTGAACGAAATCGGCCGTGGCAGGATTCATACTCGCGATCACAGTATTACTAATCCAGCGCGCTAATCGCTCTGCCACCGCCCACTTACACCGAATTATAGGTATATAATCTTAGATACTCATCATAATAAGGGAACTATTTATAATTTTGATGGATAATAAGCCAAGGGCGGTCCCTGTTTTTTAATATACCTACTTACTCGAATATAAAAAAAATAATAGAAGAAATCTAGATGCTTGTATGATGTGAAACGGACGTGATTGAATAAATAAGTATAGCTATATTTAGCTGAGTTTCATGTTTTTAAATGTGAGGTTCTCAACTTAAAGCATAAAATTTCTACAAATGGTTGCGCCAATGCTTGGATTAATCTTGTTTCTATCGACATAGGATTAATATATACGTAGGTTTGTTTAGATTTAATCAGTTATCTCAATTAATGTTTTAGGTACATCGACAGGAGATAAATCTACGTACATCTATGATTATAATCTGTATAGTAATTTATATAGAAGGAGTTTCAAACCTATGTGCAAAGGATGAATTTGTGATTTCAAATAAATATTGGAGTTCAAATCGTCTTACATACAGTTCAAAATCAGTTGATGAGCTGTTTCGTCGAAGAACTACATTCTATTTTCTTCCCAAATGTAAGGTTTCGACTCCAAACTTTCAAAGGTTTGTTTCAGACTTTCGAATATGTCAATTTATCACACTTTCTTGGGTCAGTTTTCATCCAAAAGAGAATATAAAAGAATTTGTTATTTAGAGATTTTAGACACAATTCTGATGATTTATATCTTTGTATGCCAAACATTCAAAGATCAGAATTTTTTTCACACTCGTTCTAGAAGGATCCCTGAACTACGCAACCTTTTAAAATAGTTCGTTAACGAAGCGTTCTGCGAACAGAGCGATCACAATTCACATAGCAGAACTGTTGGTGTTGCAATCAGAGTCGAATAGATTGTGCATGAGGTTGGGTAGAAATAATGGGCCAACTTCAAAAAAATCACCAAAAAATACTGAATGAATATCTTTATTTTCGATTTTCTAAACAGAATTGTAGTTTTTATGTCACAATTTTTTGCCTCAGTGGGCAGTTGTGTTAGGGTACGACAAGTTTGGTGATCTCTGGTGAATATATATTATTATATCTACAATGGATTTGATTGTATAATTGAATGAAACATTGTTTAGTATCAACCGCAGTGTAATGATGCCACCGCAGTTCAAGCATCGCCATTTTGAGGTACCTACTTAGACAATATTGTGGATGTCCATAATATCAAATTTTAGGTAATATCAACTTTATTATAGAACTGAAATCAAACAACAATATTTTTTTGAAAGAACATCAATCTATTTATTACTAGTTGCGAGATCCAACTGTCGATGGCGATATAATTGAAGAATAAGTTAAATATTTTAAGATATATTGTTTTATATACAAAACATGTAGGTACATACGTATGTACCTATGTCAGGATAAGTCAGTCCTTTTTCATACCCAGAATATGATAGTATGTAAATTATTTTTTTACAAAAATCGTTAAAAAAAATTAAAATACATTAACTTTAATTAAAAAATATTTCACCTCAAATAATATTTTTTTACTTTCTTACTCCTACCTAATGTTAAACGCAGTTGCTTTATGTAACAAATAAAGATAAATTAATGTTAAATAAAAATGCATTTGTAATTTATTGTGGTACAATATAAGTGATATGTGAAGAGAAAACTTTGAACCACTAGAATTTTATTCTTTTAACATATCGGCAAAGTATCAAGCCAAGATACACGACATTTGTATGCAGGGTTTTTTACGGTTTTTTGAAATCAAAAAACACCAACTTAGAGGATTTGCAGCATATATATTCTACATGTGGATCTAATCAGAATTCGTGGTAGAGCATTTAGTGTGTCTGTGTGTCCATCCCCCCTTATAACTTTTGATTCGCTCCATTTACAGAGCCCAAAATTTCAGAATATATAGATAGTAATAGGCCTACAAAACTTTTATACTCAGAATTTTGAAAACAAAATATCTTAAAATGTTTATAAATTGGTACGTATTGGTAAAGTGTTTATAGTTTGGTACGTATTCTTCAATTATACATACTATAGCCATCGACAGTTGGATCTTATGTGTTACATACAACTAGTTGTATTCTTTTTAGTTACCTCACATACATATTTTTGACAAAATCATTTACAGTTCATGGATTGTTTTGACAATTCTTTTGAGGTAGTGTTATGTATTGACCAAGCCGCAGTTCTTTTTATGGTGTGAACAGTCGATCTATTTCAAATTCCTGTAATTTGATCTAAAGCCTATTTCAAACCCCTGATGGTGCATGAATTCGACACCTCAGTCATAAAATGAGGTACTAAGTTTAACTGGTAAATTGTATGGCAATGTTGGGAAGTATACTATGTACATACAAAGATAGGTACTGAATAATTTTCTGGGATGTTTACCGACAATTAAACTTCCAAGTGGAACCTTTGAATAGTAAAATTGCATTTTCTATGTGTTTTAATGAGTTGCTGGCGTCTGTCGTAAAGTCTGTAGGTAATTGCAAACTTGTTTAGGAAATTTAGCTTTTGAACGATATGCGCATCGTCCCTCTATACATATGTATGTATGTATGAAGCCATGTTAGAATGTGGAACGAATATCTTAGAGCAGGTAACGTTTTTAAATATTAACGAGATGTACATGATGGTACATAATATGTACTGTACACTGTATTTTTTTTTTTTTTATAAATTATTCATTACTGGAGTTCTACGGTGTATAACTGGGTGCAAATGCGTGGCTGTAGTTACAAAACACATGGCCTAAAATAAATAATTCAAAAGGGCAGTATCTACTCCAATTGAATATTGTTATTATTTGTTTTTTTTTAATTAGCGTTAAATCCTGCAGTTTATCACATTGACTGCCCGTTTCCACTTGTCGTATGTCGGGCACGACAAAATGTGTGATCTAGTGGCAATACATTATGAATGTATTGACACTTATCTTTATCGTCGACGACAAGCATTGTCGTGTGTTTTGCCAGTGCCACACGCACGATAAAACATCGTGTCGTGTGTCGCTGCTTATCAATTTGAGAATCAAAAAGGTTTCTCTAACATTTTTTATTAAGAAAAATATTTTTTATGATAAATTTATGAGTTTAACTGCCTATATTTCCAATTTTTTTTAAATATCGAAAAAAGCCGAAATACCCCAACTAGATAATGTAATTTTCTATAAAAATATTTGTATTGTAGAAGTAGATCTCAATTTTTTTTTTAAATTTTTATGAAAATTGACTTTAGTGACGACATCGCTTCATACAATTTGTATGGCAGTCGCCTATACCTACACAATATGTAAGAAGACTTAATAGTTTGAAACTTAATCTCCAAACATACACACAGAACCATCATGCTGTTTTCATATACCGGGTAGGAAAAGAGGACTGACCTCCATACTGTCCTATCTTGACAAACATACCAACATGTGTTAAAATTTTCAATAATTTTGATTTATCGGTTTATACTTTGGAAAATGTCGAAAATTTTAAGTTTTTTAAGCATCGTTGTTCATTCCAATGGCAATGAAAAATATTTTTAAAATCACATGTCAAAATATTATTTATCAAGCAACATATTCGGTCCAATTTTTAATCTTGTAGCATCGTATAAAACAAATAAAAAAAATATATTTTGTTTTGTGGTCATGGATTTCTTAATATAATATTCATAGGCAAGCCAATATTTTCGGCTTCTATGAGCAATTCTCCTACTGATACCTGGGACGTACCATACTGGATAAAGAAAACCAGACTGACGAGCTCAACAGAATAATCGGTCTAAGTTGGGCTGCTTTCGTAAAAATAGGATATATCTTGGAAAACCGGAAAACACCCATAAACCTGCAAAAAAAGTAAAATAAATATGCATATTCACAATATTCCTATTCATTGAAAATTAAATATTGAGCAAATTCGAAATGAATGCTTTCACGGTTTATACTGGTAACTACGATGATCTGACGAGGGTTGCCTCGTCTTTTGTACCATTAGGGAGGTAGTTATCTGAGTACATGCTGGGTCAGTATCCCATGGTGTTTCTCGAACGTTCTTCCCTATAAAAGTACCTCTTGTATTTGTATTGTTGATCTTCAGTTAGGTTACTGACATTGTCCTAGTTACGACAGGGTTACGACAACAACATGTACTTGCAACGGATGTTCATATTTTTTCTAATTATGCTTCTTCTATTTATTCTTCTTCCTTTTCATAGATCCGAAGATCTGTTTCTACCTGCGATGTGGACTGCCAGCTGTCTCGCCATCTCTTTGGAGGTCTTCCTGGTGGTCTTCTTCCAACTGGGTTCTCCTGGAGATCGATGCGTGGGAGTCTATTTTCATCCATTCTGTTAACATGTGAGCTCTAATGCCGCCTCAGTTGTCTTCCCAATCTGACGATGTCTTCCGTACTACACTTTTTTCTTATTTCGAATTCGGTCTCTCAGAGTGTTTCCTGTTATACATCTCAATGTCCTCTGATGTTCTCAGAAGAGATTTTGTTCACGTTGTGTCTGCTCTGGTCTCTACTCCGTAGGTGGCAATGGGTCTTACAAATGTTTTATATATCCGGACTTTGCTTTCGATAAACATGTGCTTATTCCTCCATTAACTTCCCTTTAGGCATCCCGATATTGTAGCTGCTTTATTTACTTGTCTTAATGTTTCGTCGTATAGACTACCGCTGCTAGTGATGTCTATTCCCAGGTATTTAAAGTCCATTACTTGCTCTATTATGTTATTTTCTACGACTAATTTGCATCTCAACGGGTTCTTGCTTATCGTGAGACTCTTTGATTTGTCTGTAGATATCATCATATTATATTTAATTATGCAATCTGACAAATTATAAGCCGTCTCCATCGACAGATTCGAAACAGGTAAAATATTTCAATTTATTAAAGAAATCATTCAGAAATTCAATCCACTCACCCTAGACAAAAAGTGAGCACAATATATTTCTATTTGAGACATGAGATTTGTTTTGTGTCAATTTGTTTATATTTTGGTGATAAGTGTGTCACTCCACTCACATCTTCTTCAGTCTTAGCAGCTTTAACACGTCCTTAAATGTACCTATCTATCTTCACTATGTGAAAATTGAAGCAGTGTAAAAATAAAGCATTTCCTTGGTGACGTATATTGGAGTGGGGATACTCAAAAACTGATGGTGTTTTCTTCAAAAATAGATCGTGGATAAAGTATATTTACATATCCAATCAAAGAAAACGCTTGAGAGGATATGAAAATGGTGTGATATGTATACGACGTGTGAAGATAGTTTTACTTGCACCCAGTGGTGAAATTTACGATCGAACTGAAGTGTATTTTTTTTATCTTAAACAGATTGCGCTGCGAATAAATGCGCTGAGGTTTTTATCTGCTTGAATTGAATAGAAGAGATTACCTTGTGGCAGTAAAATTACATTTGTTTACTTATTCGGACATGAATTTAATAAATCAATATTTTTTTTAACCACGAATCAACTATTTCTTGTAACCACGAATCAACTATTTCTTGTAACCACGAATCAACTATTTCTTGTAACCACGAATCAACTATTTCTTGTAACTAATATTGTCATTTCTTTGAAACTGCAAGGCTATCCATGAAGTTGATTTAAATTATATTCAGACATAAGAAATCTTTTAGATTGAAATTAACCAATCAATTGTATAAGAAAAAATGAATATTTCATAGTAAAATTAATATTTTGATCGATACGAACTTTTATGATTGAATGTAGATTAATATTCGAAAACTGATTTATACATTTTCCAGACAAAATATTAACGATTTTTGAATTATAAATTAGCTATAAACCACTTGTTTTTTGAGTCACTTCGCGACATGTTTCGGAAGCGCTGTCCTTCCATCGACCGGCGTGTCGAGTATCGACACAAACAAGTGGTTTATAGCTAATTTATAATTCAAAAATGGTTTATATTAACTACCACAAAATATCCGCCGAATGATTAAATGATATTAAAATATTAACGTATCAAGATCGTGTCATAAGTAGCTCCAGGTCACATTGATAGTGATTTTTAAATTGTTTTTAAATCAGCTAAAAAGGAAACTCCGAAAATACAGTAAATGGGTAAGGCCCAGTAACTTTGTTGGTAACACACTGGAAAAGGTAACACACGCATAATGTAAAGGATAGTTCACACATATAAGTAAATTTTATTATTTATTTATTTATGCTGCTGCTGTAAAGTTGAATTATTCTTTCTTTTTTTACATTTTTCTTAATTTTAATAAAATTGAGGTATTTTACGTACATTTGCACGACCGACACTGACGACCTTTTTTGTCAATAAAATCAAATATCATTAACGCCCGTTTTCTCCAAGGTTCCTTAATGAAAAAATAAAATAACAACAAAATTAAAATTAATGAACTTTGAGTCGCATACTAAACTCTGTCGATACCTCTACCGGTTTCGGAGAATACCACTCCTTCCTCTGGAGTTCTCTTACAAACTAACTGTGCTTTAATTAAAATTATGGAGGATTGGAAGGTTGTGCAGGGGAAGGAAGGGGGTGGGTGGAATTTTAATAAAAGAAACAAGATAAATTATGGGTTCTTGATTTTTATATATGTTTATATAATTTAACTTGAGTTCGTATTCCTATACACCAGCATTTTTCTTTTTCATTTCTCCAAACCTCTCAGGATTATTTGCCTGTCTATCGAGATATCTGTGTTGCTTTTCAGCAGCAGTTAATGGCATCTGAAAAATAAATTAAATAAACTATAAAATAAGTCAAAACAGCACCAATTGTTATTATTATTATATCTATCTTTTTTATTAATCTCTCCTAAACAGCAAAACAGCAGCTTGACATCGCCCTTCAAACAAACTAGTGGAGTGACTATAAAATAATATAGAGATGAACCAAATTAGTGATGAAATTTATTTTTAGTAAATAAACTACAAGCACTTAACCTAAAAATCAATTATCATTGTATGTTCTCGGATAGAATATGTATTACATATCAGTTTGTCACTAAAATTTATACTGTATTAAAATTTATATTATTTGTTAAAATTTAAAATATCTGGTTCATAACAATGAAAAGAATTTTTTTTAAATTATTTAATAATGTTTGTATACAGAAAGTAATTGATCAAAAAAAAAATTACCTATAAGAAATTAATAATTGAAAATTAATAATTAATTAATTAATAAAATTAATGAATTTCTTAATTATTAATTAATAATTAAGAAATTGGTATAATTGTATTGGTATTAGTATTCAATATTAATTTCAAATAATAAAATTGCAGGTCGGTAACACAAATGAAATATTACTATACGTATCAATTTTTCATAATGTGAACTAAGCTTTATGTAACCAAACGGTAACACACAGTAACACACTGGAAAAAATGACATGGTAATCTAGACTGCAATGCAATTTTTTCATTAAAAAATATGTGTTTTCTTGGTAATTAGCATAAGTATAGGTTGAGCAATAGTGTTTTCTATTTTATTGATCTCTTAAATGATTGGAATATTTACTTACCTTATAATAAATATGACGTTTTCACTATAAAAATAAAGTCTTAATTTTTTTCACCACACTTCGATACACTGTTGAACTTTCAAAAATGACCGTTTGTCACTTCTATGTATCGCAATATCAAAATGAAATGTTGCCATGCGAATAAAAATAACCAGAGTTGACATTCTCTTACAAAAAACTACTAAAATAGAGTAACACACACAAAAGTAACACACTGGAAATATAAAAGTGTCAAGACGGTTTTTGTAAATAATTTTGAAATGGTAATGATTATAATCAGAACAAAGGACAAATAATGATTGTAAGCTAGCACAAATAACACTCACCATCTTCATTTTACTATAATATAATGCATATTTTTTTTTTCAATAAAATAAGTTTTAAAAAATGTGTGGATTCACTGTAATTTTCTATGGACCAATATTCCGACAGTTTTAAAATTCAAATTAAAAAATATGAATCAATGCATATACAGGTTTAATGATGTTTCCTTAAATTAAAAATACATAAAGCTAGATATCTGATTGCAAAATAAACAATGATAAACAGTAAAATTACATATAATTAAGGTTGAAGTGAGGAGTCACAAATTTATTTCAAAAAGTGCATTTTTACGCGGCCTTACCCAAATACAGTACTTATCTTAATTATTGTTTGTCATGTGTCTGTGGCGCGATCACCGATTGCGCCGCGAGCTGCGTTACGTCAGCAGACGCCATCTTGCCCTGCGCCGTATGCACAGCTCGATCCCTATATAAGGAGAAGCACAGAGCTCCCAGTGATTCCGCTTATTATCCAGACCTTGGCTCGTCTTCACGCTGCCCGACCGCTCGTCGTCGTTCAACAGTCCGCGTTCTAAATTTACATTATAATAATTAAATATTGTCTATAACTATATATCAACTATCATCATTGTACAACTGTAATAAATAAAAGAGTAAGTTAAATTTCCTGTTGCATCTTTTAATCTGTCATCCATTTCTACCTGAGTTGCATTTCATAATTAATAATCTATTGTACACGGTATCGCAGTTGCTTGGTCGATCAATCTGTTGCCCAGCTGTCGGGACTCTCCGAACAGACGGTGTCCAGGTTCGAACCAGGCAGGTGAGATATCGTTTGGTTGTATGTAGCCAAAGGCGGACAAACAGGTCATACCTACACGTCCAACTGACCGACCTTACCACCTCAATTACAGGCTTGCATATCAGCTCCGGCTGGTGTGCAATCGCTTCCAACCCAAGTGACCACTCTGGCACTTTGGTGAGCCTACATACCTCCAAATGTCAATCACACTATTATGCCGGATTTATATTTGTCCCACGCGATGCGACGTGTTGTGATCTGACGTTCCGATGCCTTCTGATGACATTTGTCACTGTCTTGTTCAATAGCTTGAGACCGATGCTGTTTTTTATTAATAATTAATGTATTTTTATTCAAATAAAATATCTTATTGGGTACCACATTTAAAATTTTTTTTTTGTTCAGATCTTACCAAAAATGAAATCAACGCGTCACAACACATCTGATGGTGTGTGTACACTTTTCTTGTGTGCTATGATCGGGATCGTTTCCGATGCGACACGTCGGAAGCCATCACGTCGCGTCGCGTGCGACAAAAAATATAATTCTCAGTATACTAAAATATAATATTATATGAAACCGAAACCGCTCTGTCGCATCACGTCGCGTCGCGTGGGACAAATATAAATCCGGCTTTAATTCTAAAAATTACCGATGTTACATACATGAAGAGTACTGATAGTGATTTTGAATGCGATAGACAGGTATGCGGTTATTTTCATAGAAGATATTATTTGAAATTAAATAGGTATATATCACATTGATTTCCAATAAATATTTTCGAGTTTATAACCAATGATATATTTTATCATATAGAATGTATTATCAGCAAGTTTGTACGACAAAAAATCAAAAATACGAATTAAAATAACTTGTATTTTTTTAATACATGTAGAATTGCAATTATATCATAGTCATATTTGTACTCTTTTTGACCGATATCTATTTATTTGTATATCTAAGTAAGTTTACCTTGAACAATATATTAAATATGAACACTTATTTATCAGTTGTCATTTATATCACAATTTTTTTTAGTATTCAATTATTATTATTTTATTCGGAAAGCTCGTAGAAACGCTTTTACCACAAAATGCCAAATAAGCATTAAAAGTCACGCAGGCATATTAAACTTTTCATTTTGATATTCCTTCATTGTGACATGTACTCATATAACATAATATTTAGTACACGTGTATAATTTTATATAAAATATAGGTATTATTCACTGTTGTTTATTATATACCTATATTTTATCTAATGTCTTTCTCCAATGTCAGAATTGTTAAACACGGCAGTACAATTTCGGGAAAGGCTGAAAAAATATTATCTAATAATTCATTTATTATATTCTTCGTAAATTTGACAGATTTTGTACTAGATATTATGTAATAATTAAATATGTTTAGATATTTGAAAAGTTTCACCGAGTAAAAAGATTAATTCTTAAAATTATTCTTCTACTTATTTTTTGACTACTTTCATTTTTTTATGATTTTGTAAATGTAATGAATAATTTCACATCATTTTTCTTGATTTCATTCTTTATTTATTTATTTGTTATGGATTGCATTTTTTGGTCGTTTTTTGCTGAATATTAATATTAATTATGATTCTGTTTATTGAATATGTACTTTATTTTAATTTTTATTTATTTAATGATATAATAAGAATAATTTAACTTTTTTGTTAATTGCTGTGATTGTTTGTATATTTATTAGTATTTTAATTGCTTTCTAATTCGATTACTCTCGTTTTCCTTTCTAACTATAAATCTTCTTATTAATATTATTGATATTTGTTTTTATAATTCTATTTTTCAATATGAAGTATACGTGTTACTAAAATTGTGATAAAATAGTCTGTCCTAAAATAGGAATTATTCCAAGTTAGATAGACATTTATTAATTGGAAGAACTCAAAACATGATACCTCCCAATAACTAAAGTATAAGTTATACAATTATTTCTGTTCTTGTATGTATTTTTAAGTAGAGAAAATAAGTTATTATTCTTATTGAATTTTTCTTCCCCTCAGCGCTTTTGTCCCGTTTCTATCGGGGTACGCTTTGACTATGATCCTGGAATTGGCGAGTCTGGTTATTTCATTGAAGCGACTGCCATCTGACCTTCGTAAACCTTAGAAAGGGGAACCAGACAAATTGGATCATGGCTACACACAGCTTGTGATATAAATCCGCACATAGATTTTTTGAAAATCTAGAGGTGCGAGCCCCGCCCGGATTACCTTACCGCTGGGCTATCACTGCTTAAATTACTTATTGAATTACCATAGATTATGATCTTAAAACATCAATGGGATAGCGAGATTATAGAAAAGTGTAGAAATGGGACATGAAGGAAAATAATATATTAGGAAATAAATTCCTGGTTTGGATTTGCTAGAATAAGTAAATGAAATTGGTAGAAGCAGCTAGGGTACACAATATTAAAATATTATTTCCAAGTGTTAATTATTATTATTTGTGAATAACTTAACTTCAAAAAGAGAATGTCTCACAATTCAAACAAATTGAAACTAAAAACTTTAAAGGTGTCTGGGGGTTTCCACCAACAAAAATAAATAGAAGGCGTGATTTCTAATAATAATAGTAAATATAACTAAAAACACGCTTTATACTATAACGCTTCATACTATAACTGAGGTGTTAACATTGAAGGTTGTTATCTCCGAAAAACCACCAATAAAATATTAATATTTCCAAATTTTACAGGAATAAATTCTTATTTGTGAATGACTCAATTTCAAAAAGAGAATATTTCGTGTTTTGAAGTGAGTTACATTTCACAATAAATATAAACTCAAAACTTTTAAGGTGTCTGTCGGGGGGGTTTCCACCAACCAAGTGGTCTGTAGATGGAAAGTGTGATTTATAAATAGTCTTCTTTAGATAATGTAAAAAAATCACGTTTTTTTTCTAAAACGCTTTATAATACTGACGTGTTAAAATAGCAATTCCAACATTTTGAATGATGTTATATCCAAAAGCGAATAGGTACATTCGTCGTGAGTACGTCGTGAGTTGTTGTCGTGCGATTTGCACTAGAACGAGGTCTGTAACATACCAGAATATTGACAACAATAAAATATCTTCAAGAGGTACTTTTCTAGAGAGGACCCGGCATGTACTCATTATATTGAGGGTATAAAAGGCCATGTAGTGCTCGATACTTCATCGTAGTTACCAACATATACCGTGAAAGCTTACATTTCGTAGTTGATCAATTTTCAATCATATTTATTTGTTCTTTGATGAATGTGAAAGTTTATATAATTTTACAAAGTAGGTACAAGTATCAAAATGACAAAGAAAAACAACAGAAACTAAGAGAAAAAATAATTAGAATCGAACGTTTTTTTATACACTTACAAACTTCTTCTTCTTCTCTAGTCCTCGTCGTTCTACTGCTGGATGTAGGGCTCTTCCTTACTCTTCCATTCATCTCTGTTTTGTCCCCTCCGCATCCAGGTTAATACCGGCCACTTGCGAACTGTCGTCAGACCATCTTTTAGGGGGTCTTCCAACACTCCTATTATTTGTCCAACTTCTGTTACACAAATTAAAAGAAACCGCAATAAAAAGTCGAAATGTGTACTATGGAATTATTTTTTATGGATACTATTTACGGTAATGCATTTCAGCAAAAAAAATGTATATATAACAGAGTATTTCTGTATAGATGTAAGAACTTTATACTTCTTATGTACATACATAATATGTAAGAAGTAAATTATGGGATGATGCAGACTGGGGGATAGTCAAACTGGGAGTCGTTTGGCCAAGGCTATCGGAATTATAAACTTTATATATGAAATATCGAGAATCTATATTTATTAATTCCATTAATCCTCTTTGGGGATCAGAGTTGAACTTTTCTGCGTCAGAACATTAACCAATTCAATATTGCCTGTAGACGGCGGCGTGAACTTTTAATTAAAGAGTTCGTCCATTCAGCAAATTGAAATGGCCCGACTTTTCAACAAAAAATATTATTATTTCGTCCGTCGTGCGCCAACCTTCGTTTGACGGCCAGTTGAGTCGGTTGGGTCATTTTGCTTCTGAGTCGATTGGGTCATTATAATTTTGAGTCGGTTGAGTCGTTTTAATGTTTTGTTGGCGGCCATATTTTTGTTGTAGGTATTTGTATTATCTAAGTTTATACCAGATCACGATCAACGTTCTCCCAAATTTACGTCCTATCGTAATGTTTTAAGAAATTCAATTAAAACAATTAACAATTAACAATTAACAATTAAGAATTAACAATTAACAATTAACAATTAACAATTAACAATTAACAATTAACAATTAACAATTAACAATTAACAATTAACAATTAACAATTAACAATTAACAATTAACAATTAACAATTAACAATTAACAATTAACAATTCAATTAATTCGTCGGCCTTCGTGGCTCAGTTGGTTAGATATCTGACTGCTGAGCCAAAGGTCCCGGGTTCGATTCCCGGTGGAGACACAGTTTTTAATTGTGTTTTCAGTCTGGATCTGTGAGACGATTAATATCGTAAGTCTCCAGAATGTGGCAACTTGTTATTGGGTGCGTGTAAAATTAATATTTGACATAGTACCTGTTAGTTGCCCGAGAAGCAATATTAAATAAATAAATAAATAAATAAATATATTAACAATTAACAATTAACAATTAACAATTAACAATAAACAATAAACAATTAACAATTAACAATTTACAATTAACAATTAACAATTAACAATTAACAATTCTCCCTCTAGATTAGCGATAACACTTGTCAATTGTTGTCGCTTTAAGGAAAAGTCGCAGTCACCTACCCCACTCCATAGGGAACGTTATAGAACTAAAGTGTTCTGTTCATCCCCGGAGCGGCTGCTCGTCGGACGAAACAAGAACTACCACCATGCATATTTCATACCACTGCCACTAAGAGTCCAACCACACTCGTGAAGGCCCGTGAATCATAGCAAGGGTTACCCTCCCAGCAGCTCCACGAACAACAGACTGCCATAGGGAGCCTCCACCACGCCCGTAGTACTTTCAGTTCTTCGATTTCCACACCAGGCGCAGCGTCAGCTGCACCTGTCTCGTATTGTTGTCGCTTATCTAGAGGGATTTATGAGCTTCTCTTCGAGTGTCATTATATTATGTATTACTTTTTGCTGTTCCTTATAGCGTTCTGCGAAGAGGCCGAGAAGTCCGGAAGGGGTGGTGGTAGTGGCGAAAAAAGGGTAGAGGTGTATGGCGCTCGCTGCTTTAACATGAAATTAGTGACATTGTGTGATGGTAATTGATCAGGTTTTTTTCCGCTTTAATATTTGTTTGTGTGTCCCAAATGAATTCATCGCGAACATTAATTTGGGAAATACTGCGGTCGGTAATATGATATACTGCATCATTTGATTTTGAAATTTTCGACAAAATGACATATCTCAATCAAAATAATAATATTACTCAATATACATAGGTACCGTCTATAATGATTGGTTTTAATGTCAGCAACGCAAATATTATGTTTCATATGAACTGAGATTTCTATCAAATATCCCATTAGTTATTGGTTCAGGAAATTTCAAATTATCTGATATTATTATTTAAAGCGAGCAAATCATTTTGTGTGAAAATAATTGAGGCGGATATTATTTTATTTGGTTAATTTGTTTATTGGTTGTGTCTTTTAGGTTGGTCTATTTTTTTTCTCCAACGCCACTCGTTCTGCTTATGGAATCTAATAAAGACCCCTCGCAGAACTCTTCAACAACACACGAAGAACATAAACAGAGTTCGGAGAACTTTTTAACATTTAAAAGTACCAAAGAGAGCTGATTATAAGAAAACAGAAATAATATGACCAGTCCAGTGACATTTTAGTTTTACAGTCCTTTCGAATATGTCCAAAATTCGAATATGTCCAAAATTCGAATATGTCCAAAATTCCTGTTTTAATTTTATTTATCTATTTATTATTCATACACAAAACCAAACAAATATAATAATAATTATAAACACTTCCTTGCACCCTGCGCAAGTGGCGAGTTTATTGCCATATGGCAATTTCTTCCAACTAATCATGCCCAGATAAGCAATTAATTTAAATATTTTTTTCTCCTCCGCCGGGAATCAAACCCAGGACGCCCGCACAGAAACCAAACGGCTTACCAACTGTATGACATATATAAACTGACAAATAACGCCCCACTAGGCAAAAGCCTGTTCTGGGACTGTTATTTTACACAGTTTAGTACCTATCTTTATTCAGGTGTAATTTTCATATTTTCACATGTTATAAAAGAAGAGTAAACAAAATATATGTAAAATGAATGATACAAATACACAAAATTAATCATTTGTACAAAATTTTGATAAAAGTAATAATAAATCTTACTTAGACTAGTCGCCAACATTGCTTGCTCCATGGATATCTGTATGACTCAAAGCTTATTGGCACCTTTTTACGGAAATTGTAAAAGTCTTGAATGATTTCGAATGATTCGGTAATGTCCGATATTACCCGAAGCCGAAAGACTTCGTCACACACTGATATGGTTTCTCTCTGTTGCGCCGAACTAAAATATGCTGAAATACTTAAAAAGTATATGTATATATTTTGCGGCGGTTCATTTTTTGCTTATTTATGGAATTGTTGATTGGGGAGGAGCCTGTTCTGGCTGTTCTTCCCCACCACCACTCGTTCTGCTTATAGGGACTAACAACGGCCTATTGCAAAACTCTGAAAGAACACATAAATATACGAAGAGTCCGGAGTACTCTAAAACCTTGCAGTCACTGCACTTAAAGTGCCAAAGACAGCTAATCATGTGGGTCACTGCTCAGTGATAGTGAAGATAATAGTGCACCGAATTTAAGACAGAAAGTTTTGAAAGCCCTAAAGTTGCTCTTTGTGGCTACAAGGTCCGGATGTCCAATGGGTCCAAAGAAATTTCCTCGGACATCGTCGTAGATTTCTCGTCGGAAAGTTGACACGGATAAGTTAGTGCGTTCCCATAGGATATGCTCAGAAGTCTGTTCAGGGTTATCACAAATGGGGAGGAGCCTATGAAAATATTTTAAACCAAGTCAAAATTGTACCAAGACTAATTATAAAAGGTATACGCGCATTTACCACAAAAACACTTTATGATATATTTAAAGTTCCTAAAGTAGAGGATATTTATAAAAAGTAAATTTAACATATTTTTAAAGATAATGTTTTGCAAAAATTTGAAAAAAATGTCAATACGATTCCGTAACGATTTTAAAATCTCCAATTGTAATTCAAGACAAATAAAAAACAATTATGTTGGAATAAAATGTTTCAAATAGCTCACAAATTAATAAAAACAGATTAAAGATTTAAATAAATAAATAAATAAAATAAATTTAATTTTATTTCAGTTCGTGAGCAGGGGGGTGCAATGCAACACAAACCATATAATATATACAACATTTAAAAATAATAAAAAAAATAATAATAAGGTATAAGTACATATCAATATATATTAAAACAAACATTAAATAATATAACCGGAAGCAAAAACAATATCACCGTATAAAAAAAAAAAAAAACATCCATTGAAATCACTTCAGTCACTGCAAAATTGATGCCCATCTTCTGTGAATTGGAGAATCAAGCCACATACCAGCCTCTCGAACAATAGAATTGCTAGATAAATATTTAATACAGATTATAGATTATTTTATTCGGTAGACCAAAGCTGAGATGGTCAGATGGAGCAGAAAGGGACTTGTGGACGATGGGCGTTGTGAATTGGCGGCAGGGAGCGATGGTCGGGGAGGGGTGGAGGGAGCTTCTGGAGGAGGCCAGGACCCACGATGAGTTTTAGCGCCACTCATTGATTGATTGAAAGATATAAATACAATCAAACAATAACTAAAAATGCATTTAACAATCTCAATTGGTGCATGTAATAGTGTATGGATTATTTTACATTTATTTTTATATGATATTTCCATTTCCTATTTTATATTTGTGTTTTTGAATGGTTGTTTGATTTTTCTTGTTTAACTTGTTTTGCTTAATTTATCTATATAATTGTTTTATTATCTAGCGGTTCCCCCATAAAGCACATGGTTTTAATCCTTTTGGTGGGGTGTTCAAAAAATATTTTTATAGTAAATATATATTGTAATATCGTTAAACAAAAAATAAATAAATTAAATAATATGTACGGGTGAGACAGAAAGAAACGCGGCTAGTTTGAGTTTGTTTTGTTTCAGGTTTATTGTGTTCTGTCGTGTTATGTATTGAGAAAAAAGGTTCTGAAAGGAATAAATATCACTATATAACTAAAAGGATAACATACCATAGTTGGGCCTTAAGCCCATATGTGAGGATAGGCATAATGCAATAATCAAATACTTTTGAAGTGGATATTTATTTGGTAAATTTGTTTATTGGTTTTGACTTTCAAATGTTCCTAGAATTCGTATTCTATTACTATTTTTTTTAATAAAAAAATGAATATGTCCTTGTTAAACAAGAACATATACATCTTCATACGTTCCCTAAAATAAGCAAATAAATGCTTGTGCTATAGGTGAACGAAATCGGTCGAGGCAGGATTCAAACTCGCGACCACTGGATTACTAGCCCAGCGCACTAACCGCTCTGCCATCAACCCATCTAAACAAAATGAAACAAACCCATTGAATAGTAATTCTATTACTATTCAATGGGTTTGTTTCATAAGTTAATGGGAAATTGGATTAAATAAAAATAGACCCCGATTCCACAAATTCTATAATGTTTATTAACATTATTCAAATTTTCGTTAATTTAATTGGTTTTATAAAAACACACATTTTAATAATTCCGAACCGTTTTTGACGTCATAATTAAATGAGGCGTGGCCTACGATATACAGGCCTGAGCGCGCTGGTCAATTTCCGTTTACAAAATGCGAACTTAGTGCCATTCACCCTCACATTACCAAGTTAGTATTGAAGTTGTTTCAACCGGGTGACGTTTCTCCGCGAAGATATCTTTATTTTGAACTGTGTTTATAAGTATTATTTGTGTTTAAACTTTGGTATAATATATGAAAGTGTAAAATATATGCAGTGATATACGTTGGTAAGTTATTTATTCAATAATTAACTAGTTAATATACACAAATCGATCAATGTTTCAAAATATAATAAAAAAATTCTTTATAAATATTGAGTAAATTAAACATTAATACTAGCTACGCCCACCTCCACCCGTTCCGCATATGGGGACTGAAACGGCCCCTTCACAGAACGCTAGTAAGAATGACAAAGAATGCATGGCACGAAGAGTAGCTCTAGAAGCTCCTCTAGACTCGTGGTCTCGGCACAATTGTGCAAAAAATAACAATCAACGTCGGTGAACATAATATTCACAAACATGGATTGTCGCGAGAGTACTTCAAGCCTGTGACTGTAAAACTGGGCATCAGAGAGTTGACCAAGGACACTCTGGAATTTAATTTTTTTTTTTTTTTTTTTATTCAGCAGATAGAAGGGCACTATAGCCATGGCAAAACAATTTGAAGGCTGTAAAGTTCTTCTTAGAGACCACTAAATCCGCATGCCCAATGGGACCTTGAAGAGGCCCACGGACTGCCGCGAGGAGCTCCGTTCTGTTGTAGGACACATTTGGGTGAGAGCATTCCCAGAGGATGTGCTCTGAAGTTTGGTCAGGGTGATGGCATAACTGACATGAGGACGAGTTTACAAGGCGGAATCTATGAAGGTAGCTATTAAAGCTGCCGTGTCCTGTAATAAACTGAGATGTCCAGAAATCTGGGACGGCCCAAGATTGACGAAGTCTAGTCCTCACATCAGGGAAAAACAAGAATGTTGTTCGTCCCACGGGGCACGAGCTCCATCGAGCCTGCCAAGAGTCCAGCAGAGCTTCCATGGTGATGCTGTTAATGTTTCTGGGGGAAATAGGGCCTTCGGGGGGATGAAGCCGAATCTCACCAATTTCAGAAGACTGTCGTTTCATCAAATGGTAAGAAGCGCCACGCCTCTGAGTTTCCAAGTCCAACGGAGCCAGTCCCGTAAGAAGAGGGAGAGAATCCGTCGCACATGTTCTATAGGCTTTGGATAGGGCCAAGAGTGCGAACCTTTGGCCAGAGAGCAATTTCCTGCGAATGTATTGAAGACTACAAGATTGTGACCAACAACCCGAAGCATAACATGCAATTCCAAGAAAGACTGCATTGTAAAACACCCGTGCTGTGGGGAATTTCAGACCCCAATTGACCCGAGATATATGGGCAACTTTGTAGAAAGCTGTTTTTGCCTTATCAACAGCACTGCTGACGTGCTGATTAAAAGACAGCCCCCTCTCCAGAGTAACTCCAAGACATGTAATGTGACTCTTGAACATAATATTAGTTCCCAAGAACTGAATAGTGGGTTGCCTTTTTAAGGTACCTTTTAGCACAATACCAAATGTCTTTGTTGGAGCAAACGAGAGTTTGTTACATTCACCCCAATCAGAAACCAAAGACAGAGCAAGATCTGCCGAGCGCTCAATGGCCCGACGCGAGTTTCCACGAATAAGGATAGTGGCATCGTCAGCATAAGCATAGATTTCACAATTTTCAGGAAGGGGTAAGTCAAGAAAGTCGTCAAAGAGTATATTCCATAACAGAGGACCAAGAACCGAACCCTGCGGACACCCTATACTCACAGACCGCTCATGTAGCTGTTGTCCACCAGGAGTGACTACGCATCGATTTGAAAAGTAGCTTTTAATAATGGAATATATGTTATTCGGAATTTGACGATTTTTAAGCTTCCAGAGAATTAAGGGCCACCATGCATTATCAAAAGCTCCTGTAATATCAAGACTGATGGCAATTACATATTTTTCATTGGAGACACTTACAAAATCAGTGATTGCATTTATAGCATCAGTGGTTGAGAGTCCTGGACGAAACCCGAATTGACGGAGGGACAAGGGACGTGTGTGCGAAAGGTGGAATTCTATTCTCCGGCAGATAAGATGTTCTAAGATTTTACCAAGTATAGGCAAGAGGGTAATAGGCCTGTACGCCTTTGGATCTGTACTCGGTCTATCGCTACGTTTTGGTATAACTGTCATCAAACCCTTCTTCCAACAATCCGGAAAAATGCCCTCAGTTAAACATTTATTAAATATTTGAGTCAGCTCGTGGCGGGCTAGGATCCAACTTCTTTGTACAATGGCTGAGTCGATACGATCGAAACCCGGTGACTTATTCTTTTTTAGATTTTTGATCAAAATATCAAGTTCCTCAGCAGAAGTTGGGGTTGCAGCTTGACTGTTTGGAACAGTGTGCTGGGCAGCACGAACTTGCTGATGAAAATAATTGTCTAAGGAGGGATCGTCAGAAGCTATAAGCGCTGCGAGAAAAGCTGATGCAGTGGAATCAAGGCTATCTGTCAACTCACCCGTAGCTGGGTCACGGATGCAAGATATTGGTGAGGCGTTTGCTTTATTGGCGGAAACGCATTTAAAAACTGTACCCCATGGATCTGATGTTGACACCTCGGACACCATTCGTTGCCAACTTGATCTTTTAGCGCGGATAATTTCAGATTTGTATAAGTTGTCAGCTTTTCTGTATTCGGTGTGTAAGATGGAGATGACTCTAGATGCGTAACCACGGCTTTTTCCTTGTCGTAGTGCCCTGCGAGCACGTGAAGAGGATTGTTTGAGAGAGTTGAGGCAAGGGTGCCACCAAATATTGGGAGTTATTGCTAGTGGAACAGTTCTACCCAACGTTCTTTCGGCGCTGTCGATGATGCCTTGAGTAAGACTAGTTGCCATGTTCTGTGTATTCAACAAGTCATGATTGAAATTGTCTAGGAATCGCAAAAAGTCAGCATCGAATTCCATCCAGCGGCTTCCTCTAGTGCGGAATCGACGGGGTACAGGTGAGGTGAAAGGAATAGCAGGTATGATGGGTGAGATGGAGAAAGTTATTAATTCGTGATCACTACATGACGAGCCAGAGTGCACACGCCAATCTCCAACCCTACATCCGAACCGAGGTGTTGTAACTGTGACATCGATATGACCAGTGCCCATGGTGCCTACAAATGTTGGAGCACTATGTGGGTCATTTAAAATAACCAGGTTACGACCTGCGAGGAAGTCCTCACAAGCCATTCCCCTAACATATTTACGTGAGCCCACAATTGCTGAGTTGCACCAAAGTGGTGATTCAGCATTAAAGTCCCCACCAATTATGACGGACTTGTCTTTCAGATGGGACAGGATTTTTCTCAGGTGATGCAAGTGAAGATCTACAGAATCACTATATGTAAAGTATGTAGACACAAGATAAAGAGATTCACCAGGAAGAATTAACTCTACGACGGTAGCGGTGTTCGTAGAGAGATGGTCTAATTTAATAAATCTGAGGGCTGGATTAAAGATGGAAATGCATGTTAAGGGAGGAAAAGCAGTAGTGCAGGTGTTTGAATAGGCCACGCGCACGTCTGCACCAAAACCCAAGAGGCGTCCACCCCAGGAATATGGTTCCTGAATTAAGCAAACATCCAGTTTCAAACTGAAAGCAAGTTGTTTCAGTTCATCGGTGGCTGCTCTACCGCGTCCTAGGTTCAACTGCCCAATGTGACATGATCTTAAGTTGAGGTTAAGAGCCATAATCAATAGTCAAAAGGGCTCGACTCATACTGGCTTGGAAAGCTGGACACTCGACTGATCCTGATTTGTGTTCCGCTGGTTTATTAAAAACAGTGCATGCCGCACATACAGGTGGTGCATTTTTTTTTGAACACGCTGGAATATCATGACCCGGTTCTGCACAGTGACCACAGCGTTGTAAATCTTTACAGAATTTTTCACCATGCCCATACATTCTACATCGCGGGCAAGTGCTCACGGGTAAAAAATCTATAACGCGGCACACATTCCAGTCAGCGTAGATTCGTCCAGCTTCGATCAGCTTGTGTCGAATGATAGGGGGGACCTCAAAGATCCTATCGCAGGTGGGACCAGTACGTGGACCCATACGGTGACTAAAACGTGCACCATCTACAAATTCATCTTCAGAACAGTCAAGCGTGGAAACCGACCTGAAAGCCAGGCGAAGGAAATCACCATCCGAAAGGTCCCTGGGAACGTGCATAAAGCGGATCCGAGGGTTCCGCTTCGTTGATAAACGTGCACTCAGATCCGTCGAAGTTTTTAGAGCTGGAGCATTCAAGAGTTTTAATGAATCCGCAAGAGTAGCGGTGTTGACAACGACGCCCCTACCACGAATATTTCTAACACTCGTGATCTGAGCACCAACCTCGCTGGGTTTTACAGTGGTTTTTAGGATTTTCCTGGTTTCGACCGATGACTGGATGTCCTCTTTAACCGGAAAGAAGCATGCTGCGGGTTTAGCCGGCAAGGCAGGAAACCCGAAACTAGAAAGGGGGGGAGGGGGGGGCGGATCAATTATGCTAGAAGCGTATGTGGGGGCAGTTTTTTTGGGAGCAATCGAGTCAGCTATCTTGTGCATTACTGGAGTCATCTCAGTTTCTAGAGTCTCGATTCGAGATTGGAGCACGGCTTTCTCGCTCTCCAGAAATCTGACTTGATTTTGCAAGACAGCTTCGCGTCCTGCCGAGATAGCAATGCGGGTGTCAAGCTTTCCTGCAATAGTCAGAAGTGTCTGCACCTGACGGCCAATACGAGAACATTGGTCTTTGGTCAGCTTAGAAGGCCCATCCTCGAGGATATCCTGCAATGCGCAAACTGCTTCATAGGTAGCGCCAAGTTGGGGTTCAAGGTGGGTTGATACATCACTCAAAAAATCGCCAGACGCGGAGCTTATCGATTTTTCAGAGGGAGTAGGTGAGGGCACCCGGCTGGTGCAGGACTCAAGGGGGGCGGCACCAGACACGGAGGGGCCATCACTGGTTACGAGAGGGGCAGAACTGGGCATGCCAACGGTTCGAAAGCTTTGAGCAGAAGGCACTTCCGAAGATAAATCTTCACCAGAGAGAGCAGATAGCCCTAAAAGAGAACTCGTTAACCTCAGTTTGGCAATGGGTGGTGATTTGAAGGTCGGGTCAGTGGTTAGTGGTATGGAATCGTGACCACCTCTGATTCTTTTTCGGGTTTTTTTGGTTTTTGACATATTATTTTAAAGTGTAGAAGTTCAAAATAAAATAAAATTATAAAATAGAATGGAAATATAAGAAATAATAATAAATAAGCATAAGCAACAATAAATAATTAATATATAAAGTGTATATCTACATATGTACCAGTAAGTGTTAATAAAATAAATACTAAAAGACAAAAAATAATCAATATAAAAATACGTTTAGCAGACCGCACCAATATACGTGTGTATAGTAACAAACAAAACAAACAAGCTAATAATACTTCTTTTAATAAGGAGAAAAAACAAAAAAGAATATATATTCATATAAACAAATTATAAAAATAAAAATTAAAATTAAAATAAATAAACAAGACTAATAGTAAGAGGTAACTATGACGTAAATTAGACCAAATAATAATTATTAAAAAATACAAGTGGGTTTAGTACAAAATGCATAGGTGTTTACAAAACTATGTACCAGTAAGTGTTAATAAAATAAATACTAAAAGACAAAAAATAATCAATATAAAAATACGTTTAGCAGACCGCACCAATATACGTGTGTATAGTAACAAACAAAAAAAAAGCAAGCTAATAATAATTCTTTTAATTAGGAGAAAAAACAAAAAAAGAATATATATTCATATAAACAAATTATAAAAATTAAAATTAAAATAAATAAACTAGACTAATAGTAATAGGTAACTAAGACGTAAATTAGACTAATTTAATAATTATTCAAAAATACAAGTGGGTTTAGTACAAAATGCATAGGTGTTTACAAAACTATTTTACTTATGTAGAGAAGAGATATGTATATAACTATATTATAAATCTAAAATTGATATCCTGTAAAATAAACTGAGGTGGACAATTCCTCATAAACAGGTATCAGTTCCGCTCGCTCAGAACACAGCCTCGAATGCAACTATGTTGAGAAAATATACAAACTCGTTAATTGCTTTCGAGACTGTTTACAGAGAAAAATGATCGGCCGGGCCTGAGACCGTCTACAAGGCATCGAACATAAGAATAAATAACCTAATAATTAATTCAAAATACAATAAAATAATTATGATTTTAACCGAGCAACATGTAAATAAAATGTCAAGTTGACAGTAGACGGTGCGTACCGCGGAGTCGCGGCGCGGGCCGGGGGGGGCGGTTCGCCGTACAGCTGATATTGACTACCTACTAAATAAATGTCGGCTTACCAAATGTCAAATCTGGACACAAATTTAAAACAATTAAAGAGACACAGCACAACACAAATGAACTACACCTCACATATAATTACGTTAACACACTTGCTAGCATGCGATAGCAGTATGGAAACAAGTGAAACAGAGGTTAATTATATTAAAAACAGTAAATACTACGGAGCGAAAAAATAACACATTAATACTGCAATGTATTAAGATGAACGCAATGCTGCGCTACCTAGGTGAAACGACAGCACTAAGTTCGATGTCGGTAAAAAGCGCGCACAGGCCTGTATATCGTAGGCCACGTAAATGAGGATACAATAACATGATGAACTGCTTTAGTCCCATAAAACCTTTACAAATTTGGAGGTACGTAAGAGTATAGTTATATATTTTAAATTTGATTTTAAAATATTAAGATCAATTTTCAAAGAGCTTATTATTTTTTTACAATGGATATAATACATGGGCTGGGCAGAGCGCAAATTTGGGTATTTGCTTGATTGATATGTGCAAACCGCCTCCTTCCAAGATGAAAATTCTCAAGTTATTAGACGGACACTTGACAAGTGCATTTTTATCACTTTTTGCAAGTATGCAAACTCTTGTTCTATAGTTGAATGAAATCGACCGAGACAAGATACGAGGCCGGCTCCAATGAATTGTAAGGCCAGTGAAATGAATTGATTAAAACTATATAGGAAATTGAGAGATATTAATTTATTAATTTAATTTACGCGTACAAAATCAAATTTATTGACATAAAACATTTTTTTCAACTAACCTTACTTTGAAAATATTAAATTTAATAGTATTTTTAGTTAAATTTAATATAATTTCTACCAGTCAACCACACTAATAAATAACCTATATTCTGTGTTTTTTTTTTATCTTCTTTATAATTTGTATTTGAATAAGAATTATAATTTCTATATAAGGAAAAAATATTTTTATATTCAATTGTATATGTGTATTGAATACATATATGAATACTTTTTCCTTTTTACATTTTTAACTTAAGATGGTGTATCTTTATTTTGTATTTTTTATATAAATGGTTTTTCACCGTAAATAAACAAATATATTTGTAGCAAGTATAAGTATTATAAAAAAAAGACAAATAAACATTTATACGAACAATACAAAATTAATACAAAAAAAACATAATTAAACATTATCATCATCATCATCATGATTAGTGGCTCCACAGTCCAGGATGGGCCTTGGCCTCCTCAAGGAATCATCTCCATTACAACCTAACCATCGCCTTTTCTCTCCGATTCCGCACACCGGCTATCTGAAGGTCCCTCTCGACTCACTCCATGCATCGTAGTTTCGGCCTTCCCATACCTCTTTTTGAAGACGAAGAGATGAAGAATTATTGGTATGTGGAATAGAAATATGATTTCAGAAGCTTCTTAAAAACCATTTAGCTAAGAGCTTCTCTTATACCATTGGGTAATTGGTTCAACAGCCAGGCTGCGTGTATTGTGAACGAGTAAGTGTAGGAGGATGTTGGTGTATTGGTATTGGTGTACTATGGTTTTGAGACCGTAAATACTTCATGACGCAGCCAAAGCGCAGAAAAAGCCGTAGCCACATAAAAAGTAAAGTTTAGGAAGTAAGTATACCGTAAATCTAGACCAAAAGAGTAAATTTACAACATTGACTCATACGAAAGAGTCACATAGTAAACGAGATGGGAATAGAAAATAATGATAATCAAATGCATCATTTAATACATTTGTTTAAGAGGGAATATATACTTAATATAATACCCCAATTCGAAACCAAATTTCTCAATTTTTTTTTTATTTAATCAAGCAGTTTGTTAACAGTTATGATATAATTTACAAATAAACATTTTACATTTAAATAAAGCCAATTATAGACAAACATTATTGAATTAAACTGTACACTGGTTAATAATAGCTATGCACCAAAGTTTTTAACTAAGTTAATTTAAACCATCCAGTATGTTAAACAGAATATGTGTTTCTAAAAAAATATCAAAGTATTTTCAACACAATTTAGAGCATTTTTTTAAAATAATTACTCCATAACTTTTACATCTTATACATCTTTTATATTTTAATAGAAAACATTTAACTACAGTGAATGTTCGTAATAGTTTTTTCATTTCTAGTCAGGTTTCTCGTATAAACACTTTTCAATGCACGCGATAGTTAACCTTACGGATACGTAACTTACAAGTGAATTCGACGGTTTTAATATAATATCAAGTTTTCAGTCAGTAGATTTCGTTATACGCCCCCTTAAGAAATGAATGGATGAAAAAAAATGAGGATTATTAAAAAAGTAAAGGAAAGGAGAGCCAAAAAAATAATACATTTTAAGGATATATAAAAAGACATAAAAATGTTATTAACATTATTGTGTCCTCCTACTTAAATAATAAGATGTCACAAAAAAATTAATATTTCACATAACATGAAACAATTTGGTATTACCGAGTTTTGAGATCTTTGTGAGACGTTATTCAGCAACACAAGGTTACAGCGGATGTCACATCATATCCGAAATATTCCGCCCACGTATTGAATAACCATCTTCAGTGTGTACTTGGTGAGTGATAATAATAATAATAATAAAATTATTTTATTATGCAAAACAAATCACACAATGTGCCCGTAGGCAATTTCTTCAAGTCAACCACACTAGTAAATACAATAGTACGAGCAAGTACAAAAGATAAATATAAAAAAAATAAAAGCTAATAGGTTTTACACGAGAATAAAAAAGTAAATAAAACAAAAACGTAAAATTTTATATAAAAAAAACATAAATTAAAATAATAATGATAATCGAATATATTTTTTATTATTGCATATGCGCAAACATTGGATTTTTTTCCCTGTCGGGGAGTCAAAGATATTTTTTAACAGATTTTTAATTATCTCAATAGAGACGAAGTTGGAATATTTATTGTAGGAGAACCGGGAAATCAAGGCACCTACAGGGCTTACGACCTGTCATCGGCTGGTTTACGTGATCACTTTATGCGCTTGCGCAACGTTCACCAATTATGCCTTTTTAATGAGATGCGAAAAGAATTTCAGTATTACAATATATAGAAGTTTCAAAATTGAATTGAAAGGGATCTCATTAAAAAGGCATAATTGGTGAACGTTGCGCAAGCGCATAAAGTGATCACGTAAACCAGCCGATGACAGGTCGTAAGCCCTGTAGGTGCCTTGATTTCCCGGTTCTCCTACAATAAATATTCCAACTTCGTCTCTATTGAGATAATTAAAAATCTGTTAAAAAATAATAATGATAATGTCCAAAAGTAGGAAAAGGATGGGATGAGAAGGGATGAAGGATTAAGGAATTATAGGTATGAGGAAAAGATGTGTGACTTCAGAAGCTTCCTGAAAACTATTAAGCTAGGAGCTTCTCTTATACCATTGGGTAGTTGACAGCCGGGCTGCGAGGATTGTGAACGAGTAAGTGTAGGAGGATGTGTGGTGTAGTGATAGTCGGGGGGGGGGGACCTGTCACGATATAAGAAGAAGAAACGTGTACCTATGGTTTTTAAATAAATATAATCCAATCTCCAACTTTGATAATAATTACTGATATACCCAGTAGCATTTTCGAGAATTTCAGAGCTAAAATGCTAGCCATAATATTGGTTGGGTTTTGACAGGCCCTCCCTATATAATAAAAATATATCTATCTTCATAAACGCTCCAAATGAGCTTCCTTATCTTCGATAGAGAGAGAAGGTATTCGTTAGAAAAAGGGGCCCATTTTCATTTTACGACACAAACAGCCTAATAACTTGTGATACAGACCATCGGAAAGTGAGGCATTAGTTACGTCAATATTTTTTTTCTCTTCCTTCCCAATTGATTGGTCATCGACTTCGGCGCGGATAACTGGAGGGGCAATTCTTTTTCATCACAATCAGATTCTAATTGCGCCCAGGGGTGGCGGGGAGGGTGGTCTAGAGGGGCGAGCGTCGGCGTCGCGGCGAAGGGGGGTAGTCGGCTGGGGGCGTCGCGACGCGCCTGCGCCGCGGCGATTCACTCAGTCACAAACCGGCGTCGCATTCGTTTGCACGTGCAAGGGAAAAATACCTAAACACACCTACTTACGAAGTGATATCTGTGCCGCAGCGAATTTTGACAGGCGCGAAATTCGTATCATCAAAACAAGTGATATGTCCGCGATATTTCTCGTTTGTCTAATGACATGTACATTGGAACCTTGAGACGTAGTGAACAATCGATTTATTCTTATATAAACGAGTGAATTCGTTAATACAATTCGTATATTTGAACCAAAATAAGTATTTTGTGAAGTGTTTTATGTTCTCGTATTGAAGTGGTATGACTTTTAGTGGTTGATTAGCGAAGTTTCGCGGTGAAAATTCTCCGTCGAAGCCTACCGAAGCTTTCTTTTAAAGTTTAAAACTTTCACGTTGTTCGTTGGTGTTTGATGTCAGTGAGTGACGTTTCTGTAGGGGGTACATTAATTGCTTAGGTCGGATGGTTTCCTATCAGCCGTTTAAAATTTAACGCCAGCTTCGTGAACAGTTGTATTTAAGGAACTTTGCTCACGGGGAATTTAAATATTAAACCTGCCGTTAGTATCTATGTGAAAATTTCTTTGAAATCAATAGTTGTACTAAGTGCTGTGTCTAAAATAACAGAATTTTGTTCAAACTTACATAAAGTACTACGATTAAGTGACAAACATAAAAAAGTGTTACTGTGGTTACAAGTGACATATTTGTATCGTGATGAAGATCGAGAAAATAAGGTAATGTACTCGAATTCAATTACTTTTATTAAAAAAATAATAAACTTTTATTTATATGACGATATTTTTATATAAATTGTCTTACGTGTAGATAATTATCTGAATGTATGTATGTAAGCATGTTAAAATTTGACAAAGCATTGCTTTGAATAATTTTGACGTTTAAGATATTTCTACTATCATCTACCAGGGAAAATTAGTTATCTTTCTTCAAAGATCTTCAAATCTTTTTTAATTAGTTATTTTTAAATAAGATACTTATAACAAATAGATATTATTAGAATGCTGAATTTAAAAGTGAAAATATCTTTAAAACAAGTGTACACACAAAATTGTACATGTTTTTTTTTGTAAAGCTGTTGTTCATAATTTCAGTTTTTCTTGTATTTGGCTGGTTTATTAACTCAAAACTCATTGTTTACTTCCTATAAATAATTCCTATATTAATTGCGAAAGAATTTCCTTGATTGACGTGGTAAATAAGGATTTTATTAATCTTTTTGTTCCGTCTAGGCTAGGTATTATATTGACATCTTTAATCCTATTATGAACCGCACCACGAAACACATATGTTAAATTACGCCCACAAAAGAATATAAACGCTCTCATTGTTATATTTTGAAACACTTATATAAAATATTATTAAAATATATTGATATAATTTGCGAAGTGAGTTTATAAAAAATGTCTAAACCCTCCAAATATCCAACCCTCCATATCTTTTGAGACGATAATACTGAAATAAATAATGCAGATGTGTGGTGGCAGAGCGGTTAGCGCGCTGGATTATTAATCCAGTGGTCACTAGTTCAAATCTTGCCATGACCGATTTCGTTCACGTATAGCACAAGCATTTATGTTTAATTTAGGAAATGTATGAGGATGTATATATACTTGTTTCAAGAATATATTAAGTATTTGGAAAATAAATAAAAAAAACGAAAACGAATTTATGATTTACAATAAAAACTTCCACTCTGTGTTAGAATAACATTTTTTTAATTATTAATATTTTTGTCCTTGTAACAAGAATGTAATACGATATTTTTCATCACCAACAATCGACCCCTTACTTATTTATATATGTAGGTACTTATTTAAATCATCTGTGTAAGTACATAATTTAAATTTAAATACTTTTACTGTCCACTACTATGGAATAGTGGAGAGTCATGATTTCATAATTTAAAATGAGTGATTTGTTAAATGGTTTTATAGATTGTCAGGAATTACTCAGTAACATACAGTTTAACGTACCCGTTAGACGGACAAGGCACTCTGCATTGCTATATCTTAATAAATGTAATTCTAATATTGGTAGTAATGCTCCATTATACAGGTGTATATATACCTATACAAAAATTGTAAATGAAACTGATAACCTGGACATTTTTCATCTGTCAAGACCTACATTTAAAAAGAAAATCCTTATGATAAGGTAGAAGTAGTTTACTATATCTATATATATATATATATATAGAAGTCTCTTTTGTAACTGAATTTTTGTTTCTTTTTTAATGTTTTTAATGTTCATTTCTTCTACTTGTGCTACTTCTCGTGTGTTTTCATGTTTCATGTTTAAACACACACACATACACACACACATACACACACACACATACACACAAACACATATACACTATCCTCCTCCCTACTTCCTCGATACTCCATTTCTTCCTTATTTCTGTTGCAATTAGTAGTATGATAATTTCATAATATGATACTCAAAGGTGAGTCGAGATAGGTACTCGTTTTGGATGTTTCACTATATATATAATTGCTTCATTTTATTGTAATGTAGTATGTGTACTCGCCTTTTACAAAAAAAAAAAAAAAGAAAAGTAAAAAGAAAAGCATATTTTTACTCCTCACTAACCCAAGGGGATATAGTGGGGAGTTATGATTTCGCAATTTTTAAGGCTATTTTTTTATTGCAGATTATCAATTAGTAGGTATCATGCTGAGATTGTATTTTAAAAGTTTCATCACAATGTATCTGTGTGTGTTATGTGCTGTGTGCTATGTACGACGTGTTCATTTTACTTTATCAATCATAGACTAAAGTACTCATTCGATTCGTTTAAAACTTTGCAAATATGTATATCTAAGGATATCTGAATAGTGTTTCTCAATTTTTTAACCATCAAATATTTCAAACTGACCCCAAGCCCAGGAAACATAATATTTCATAAAATAGCATTGAAGAATCATCATGTTTTCATAATAAAATATTTACATACCTACTTGGTTTTAGTTCTATTGAATTTTTTTTATTTTCGACGCGTTTCGTGTAAGGCACATCGTCAGAATAATGACGCTTGCACGAAACGCGTCGATAATCAAATAAATTTCAATAGAACTTATACCAAGTATTTTTTTTATAATTGTAATATATCTACGTACAATGGAGTTCTATCAAGAGTTGTCGATCGACAAACTAAACTTAGATTTTTTTGTGTTGCCAATGAACATTATGAAAATAAAGAATTAATAAATAAACAAATTTAGTGGTAAGCATATAACTTTGGACGAATGTTTTGATAGCTTGTTTAGAATGTAAACATAGTTCAAAACTAAAATTGATCGGTGTCTAAGTAAGAGATGGTGGGGATCAAATAAGGGTTGAATGTTGATTTCCACTTGAGACATGTAGAAATGGGGTTGTAATATACAGACGTTGGTATGTTTACATTTCACTCGTGATGAGGGAGGGAAACTATATAAATAAATTCATCGATTGATTATTGACAGTTTTGCAAATAGGGGATGGACGCAAAATGACTTGGAAATATCACATAACTCATATGTAATGGAGTTAATGAAGTATACTAATCTTTACCATACCGTTTCAATTTTTGAAGGGATCTATTATGGTATCGTCGGTTTGTGTTCGCAAATGATATTAATGACTTTGATCCTTCTGAAGTTGGTGTCAGTTAGTCTTGCACGTTATATTTATCCTGATTATCAAATGTCGATGTTTCGTTCTTCCCTTTCAATCCTGATGATTATTTGGCAGCAAAGCCTCGCGTCTTTCATTCCATTCCGTCCTGTTCTGCGCGACCCTTTTTAGTTTCTCTGAAGTTGCTGCAGTCCATATCTTTGCACATATCTTCTAGGTACTCTTGGTGAGGTTGACTCCTTCGTTAAAAAGTTTCTTTTAATGAACTCATTAAAATATTTCGATTCAAAGTCTCATTTAGTTTGTCCAAATTGAATTAGTACTTTTGATATAATGTTTTGCAAGACTTTACGTGTATTACCAAAGTGGATTGGAAATTTAAACTTATTCAAATCGTTGCATATACTTTGTGTTGCTAATTTGTAATTCTATAGACATTCATTAATGAAAGAGGCTCATCGCCCTGCAAATACATATTATCAGAAACCCGGGTATTTGACGTAAATTTAGGATAATTTATAGTACGAGAAAAGCTAATGTATGTTTACTCAATTTATTACTAATGGATCTCGCTTTTGAGACTTGGGATACCCAATCGAAAGCCAACATAAATTAACTTATAGCTAGTTGCATGTAACACATGAGATCCAACTGTCGATGGCGGTAGCAATTAGTGGCGATGTATAATTGAAGCATACGTACCAAACTACACATAAACACAATATTTTAAGATATTTTGTTTTCTATATTAAACATGTAGGTATGTATGTCAGTCTGTTTTTCCTACATAGAATATGTATGTATGTTTGGAGATTAAGTATCAAAATATTGAGTCTTCTTCTAGTATGTATAGGCCACTGCCATAAAATTGTATGAAACGATGTCATCACTAAATTCAATTTTCATAAATTGTTTAAAAAAGATTGAGATGTACTTCTACAATATTAATATTTTTATAACAAATTAAATTATCCAGTTTGGGTGTTTCGGCTTTTCTCGATGTTTTGAAAATTTTTGAAATGTAGGCAGTTAAACACAAATTTATCATAAAAAAAATGTTTTTCTTATTAAAAAAGTGTTTATTTGTCAATATTCATACCAAGCGTTCTATTTTCAATGGTTTTTTGAGATATATGGAAAAATAAAGTAAAATTCAAAAGTTGATGACTCCTGACTGAAAAAAAAAAGTTTTGTAGGCCTATATCTATATATATTCTGAATTTTCGGACTCTGTGAATTGAGCGGATCAAAAGTTGTAAGGGACGGACATACATACTGACACATAGACACACAGACACACTATGTGTTCTACTCCGAATTTTGAGTAAATCCGTATATAGAACATATATGCTGCGAAGCCTTTGTTGGTGTTTTCTGACTTCGAAGTTGGGAAAACCGTGAAAAATATAGACCCTGCATACAAATCTCGCGTATCTTTCTTGATACTTTGTCGATATGTTAAGAGAGTAAAATTCTCCTGAACAAATTGAAAGTTGGAATATGTCATAAAAACTGAAACTTTTATTTGATGAAGTGCAGAATCTATAATATTCATTTCAGATTGATACCGATGTTTTTAAATTTGTTATGAAGTACTGAAGATTTATACTTGAATAACAAATTTGGCGGGTTTCAATTTGATAAAGGTTTCTCAACTTCTGAGAATTTTAAAGAGCACTTTCATCAAATTATCAAAGCTCATTTTGAGAACAATGATACATATTGAATATCATACTGTTTATTTCTACTATTGTTGAATTTATAAGTACAAAATGAATTCCAAAAAAGTATAAAATAGCTAATAACAAAAGAAATAATACAAGTTTCATAGAAAAATGTAATCGTCTTTTCAGAATACGTAAACAATTGTATTTTTTTAAATATCTTCCTTTGAAGAGAACAATTCGTTGTTACTACATGAAGAGAATTATCGCAGAGGCCAAGACGGTCCATAGCCTTGGATCGAAATAAAGTAATAAAAATACTTAAAAACGAGTGAGTTGTAGCCAACACTAAACTCTCCACTACCTTAATTTATTTTTCTTCTTGAAAAGTCCACAATCCCAGAATGAATTTTTCTGAGTGCATATCTATTGTCTACATTGTTGAGAACGTGAGGGCATTTTTAAAAGTTTTATCATATTAAATCAATGAGAAGAATTAATTGGATGTATATGAGAAACTACTCGGCTTTAAGTTAATGCATTTTACACATACGGTATCATAATGAAATTCATTAAGCTTATGGTTTAGACTGTAGAGAGGACACAAAAAGGAATACGTAATACGCCATAGAAACACAAAAATATCACGATAAAATAAACAGTAGCTCTCTACATAATACTTGTTGACAAATTGATTCACAGCACAAAAATTCTGAAATCACGAATTTGGGCTTAAGCACTCGTGTGGGCCTTCACAGAAGACACAAAGTTTCATAGTATTTCACATCATAAGCCTGACACATCATCATGACTCACAGTAGGTATGGAGTCTACATATAATATCATAGTTTTGATACGCTTGAATGTAGGAGAGCCTTACACGACCAATCGCTGCTGCATAAAATTTTGAACAATGCCATAGACTCGCCTGAACTTGTCAACCTAGTAGTTATCCATATTCCAGTTAGAATGGTTCGCAGACCTCAATTACTCCTTAACAAATATTAGGGAAAATTCCACAATTACACGTATATGCAGCCAATATAACAATAGGTACATTCTCAGCTGAGATAGACATATTCAACGCGAAATATTATAGATTTAGACATGTTGTTCTGAAGGTGGTGCGAAACCAATATCCCTCTATCCTGTCCTCCTAGTCTCTCTTCTCTCCTTTCCCTTCCCTTCCCTAGTTGTTGTATAAATGTGTGTATGTATGTATGTGTATATATATATGTATGTGTGCGTGTGTATAAGTGTGTGTGTGTGTGTGTGTGTGTGTGTGTGTGAGGGTGTGTATGATGGTGTGTGTATGTGTGTGTGAGGGTGTGTATAAGTGTGTGTGTGTGTGTGTGAGGGTGTGTGAGGGTGTGTATGATGGTGTATGTATGTATGTGTGTGTGAGGGTGTGTATAAGTGTGTGTGTGTGTGTGTGTGAGGGTGTGTATGATGGTGTGTGTATGTGTGTGTGAGGGTGTGTATAAGTGTGTGTGTGTGTGTGAGGGTGTGTATGATGGTGTGTGTATGAATGTTTTTGGTTTGTAAACTGTTATTTGTTTTTATATTATCCAACTCTCGATTCGTTCATGAGATTTCAATTCTCTGAATGAATCGACTTTATTAAGCCAAGATACGTGAACGAAGGAACATTTTGTATGGCGTAGTGGACTTTTTGCATGCTAATAACACCAACTAGAGGCCTCGCTCAAATTAGTTTTTTTTTAAAAATTCCTGGGTTTCTCAAACATTTTTTATTAAGAAAATATCTAAGAAGACTTGTTTGTTTGATACTAATCTCCAAACATACATACATACCATCATGCTGTTTTCATATTCTGGGTAGGATCAAAGGACTGACCTCCATACTATCCTATCTTGACATACATACCTAGGTACATGTGTTGTATAGAAAACCAAATATCTTAAAATATTAAATAATTTGTTTTTATGGGTTTATAGTTTGGTACTTATTCTTCAACTTTACATACTATCGCTATCGACAATTGGATCTCATGTGTTACATGCAACTAGTGTTAATGGAATACTCTTTTGGCTCAAACACTGTAAAAATAATATTGTATCATTAAACTGTAAATAAGCTGTAGCTTCCCAAAGAAAATACATAAATAAATAAATATTATATCTGTTGAGAAATCGATGTAAAAATACGTTTAATGATTGTGAAATAATTATTCTTCACCATTCCATAGTAGTGCAGAGTAGAAACAAATAAAACAATTATACTTTAAGAGCATAACTTCTCCTGTCTACAAACATCATCACACACCCTTCGTTGCTAACTTTATTCAGCTGCATAAGCAAAACTCACCCCAGATCGACGCGACGTGTTCTCAGAAGAGAGCTGTTTTATGATTATATATGATGTCGCGTATGCTTTGAGTATCCTGACATAGCGTTATTTTCAAGACCTCAACTGATTCAGTTATAAAACCTTAGTAAGATGTTCAGTCGAAATTCTGACGAATGCTTGTTTTTGTATTTCAGTTCAAAATGAAACGTCAGCTATGAAACAAAAGCACACGAAAAAGTTATAACTTGTTGTTCGGTTGGTTAGGTATCTGGTTCAGTTGGTTAGGTCTCGGGTTCGATTCCCCGTGGAGACACAGTTTTTAATTGTGTTTTCAGTCTGGATCTGTGAGAGATAAATATCGTAAGTCTCCAGAATGTGGCTAACTTGTTATTGGGTGCGTGTTAAATAATTATTTGACATAGCACCTGTTAGTTGCCCGAGAAGCTACATACATAAAATAAATAAATATAAAATATTATTCGTCATTTCCAAAACACTATTTTGCACTGAATCCTCAACGAGTATCATGTTGGGAATGTATTATTTTCAGAGTTTTGTTTGATTGTTTTGTATGCTTTGGATACTATCGGAAATTGTGTCCTACGTACTTCTCAAATAATAAGATCAATCGAATTCATGTTAATATCATACGTTTACAAAAATATAATAAATTTCTGATGTTTGATTTCGTTTGTCGAAATCTGTCAAAACATTTAAAATACTCTCATTATCTAGAAAATTTAGTTTTAAAAAAAATGTTGCATTTGAATGCAACTATCAACTATCCTTGAGGATAGTCATATTTTTATGACACAAAAATTTCAATTTTACAGCTTCAACGATAAGTTATATATCTTTGGTATTGAGATTATTCGTGATTTTCACACTTATTGATGTTATTTAGTACATAGTTTTATGTCAAATCATAGTAGTGGAAAAAAATGTACTTACATATTATTACTCTATGATACTACTTATCGTTTGATAACTTACCACTTGTGCAATTTACAGGAGACACTTAAAACTTCTTGACTTTCTCTACACAATTTTACCACTATTAATGTGGATTGAAAGTTCTTATTAGGACGCATCTTAGTAATTATTCTATTTAGCCTTTGAAAACATTGTTTGTATATTGAAGAAATTGTATGTACCTAAATACTCAATAAATTTTGTTGGTTTCATTTGGAATCAAATATCTCATTTCTTTAATCAATTCTAAACCAAATTATTGTTGGTTCGTTTTCCTTAAATCTTAATACAAATGTAAGTTTTTTATGTCATCGACAAACTAAGTACTTGTATCAAGTTAGATGAAGTGATACAATTTGCAGTGTTTAATCAATTTATAAATAAACCAATTACAAATAATAGTTAATTGGTGAAAATGAATGATGTAATTATAAATTTGACCCAATTAGAGGTTCCTTCATTGGCTTTGTCAAGATATGGAGGAGTATTCGTTGAACAAGGACGATGGTTAGTGAAGCGAGGATCATAAAGGGGGATGTCAAGCGAAGCATTCTTTGATGATGTGAAGAAGAACATTAGCTCATCATCACAATGGGGCATGTCTTTATTTTAATTTAATTTCATTATTTCTTTATATGAAAATCTATAGTGTGTTTTACGGCTATCCACTCGTCTACGAGTGACCCTAGGTATATGAAAATTTGACGTGCAGGGCTACCCATGAAGTTGATTAAGTAAAGTTTAAGATCAGATTAAGAATTCAGAAATCTTTGAGGTTTTAATAACAATATCACATTAGACTTTTATCTGATCATTTTTTTATGATTCTATGTAGATTAATTAAGATCGAGTAGGTACTGTTTTATTCATTTTTAAGATTAAAACAAGATAAGACCGCAATTAGCATGTGTCATGAGTAGCCACCCTGTACTTGTCTTAATCTAACTCGTTTATTATTCACGTCAGAGTCAGATTCAAAAAGCGTCAGAGTCTCACTTTAAATCCATATACTTTCATGATAGATGTTGTGCACGAAGGAAAAATATAGATTTCTTTTTAAATTAATTTTGCATAAGTTATTAAACAGGTATCCTAATAAAACAAGGTGCTAAAAATGATTTTGAAAGCCATTTGAAATTTGTTATAATAAGTGTTAAAGTTTTGTATCGATATTATACTCTTGTTATAGTTATAAGCAATATTTCTGGTAATTGGTTTGAATATTTTATACATTAATATAATACTAGTGGGCCCGGGCAGACGTTGTCCTGCCACAGACCGTCTTCTATATAGACCTCATTTTAAGTATTTTCCATTTTTTTCGTTATCTAGATGCATAATAAAATGTGAATAGATTTGTTCACATCGCCATCTATTGGGTGATTACACTTAAAAATGAATTATGACCCTTTTTCCTACAAATAAATCTGTGTGTAGGGAAGTAAAATTTTTTGGTTATATAATTGGGATTATCAGAGGTTAAACGTAGAGGAGAAGAATACATTACATTTAAAACAGGACATGCACTATACTACAGAGGCAAAACAGATGCCTGCCTCAACCTCATCGTGTACAGAAGAAGAGATTGAAGAATTTTATGACGATATTGATAAGAGCTTAGCTAATGACAAATCGCATTTTTGCTGCTTAATTGGAGACTTTAACGCTAAACTGGGTACCAAGGAATCAACTTCGGAAGATTATAAAGGAAAATATGGACTGGGAATAAGAAATGAAAGGGGAAAACTACTCATGGACTTCCTAAAGGAAAACAACCTCACCATATAATTTTAGAAATCTTTTTAAAAATCGGTATGGGCGGTTTCGGAGATATGTGTTTACGAACATCGTGACATAAGATTTTAATATATCACAAGATACGATTTTGCGAATAAATAAATTAACATCTAGCTAGATATTTGACTCTAGAGATAAAGGTTCCGGGTTCGATTCGTAGTTGAGACACAGTTCAAAATTGTGTTTATAGTCTGGATTTGTGAAACGATTAATATCATTATTATAAGGCTACATGTTATTGGGTGTGTGTTAAATTGATATTTGACAGCGTTCTGTTTTTTGTACGAGAAGCTAGTAAATCAAGACACCAACACTCCAAAAATAATTTGTTTACTTACAACACACCTGTCGATGGAAGTAGAAGTCTTCCGAAACTGTCGTGCCAAGTGGTTTTTGTTAAATATTTTCACCATCGTTACCAAAACCCAGTTAGTTTCGTTGCATCTAGCTTTATTGCCATCACACATATATTTAGATTAACGTCAAAAAACTGTTGTTTTTCACTCCTCACTAACCCAAGGGGATATAGTGGGGAGTTATAATTTCGCAATTTTTAAGGCTATTTTTTTATTGCAGGTTATCAACTAGTATCATGCTGAGATTGTATTCTGAAAGTTTCATCACAGTGTATCTGTGTGTGTGTGCTGCGTGCAATGTACGGCGTGTTTATTTTACTTAATCACTTATAGACTAAAGTACTCATTCGATTTTTTCAAATTTTGCAAATATTTATATCTAGTACTCGCTTAGACCTCATTAGATTTTGAAGGTTTCTGAATAGTGCTTCTCAATTTTTTTGACTGTCAAATATTACAAAGTGACTCCAAACTCATGAAACAAATTCGAAAATTTTATTTTCAAATTTGTAAATAGGCACATCACTTTCATAAAATGGAATTGAAGAGTAATGAAGTTTTTATAATAAAATATTGAAATAAAAAATAATTTAACAAAATATTTTCCATACAAAATTTGAATTCTTTATAGAATGACTTGGTGGTGAGGAGTTTAGCGTTGACCATAACCCACTCGTTTATAAATAAAACGCTTTAATAGTAAATCTAATTTATTTTGTATATTATATAATTATTGTTTATTGTATTTGGTAGTTTGCGTGATCTCATATTTTGTAGTCTATGGAATCGGATACGTATCTATTAATGTTTTTTTTATTATTTGTAATTGAATTAAATTGTATGGAATTTAGTGCGTTGTTCCTTTTATCACAACGTTGTAACGATTTTATGTGTAGTGTACCTACCTTAATTAGATTAGATTTCAGAATGACAATGCATATAAGTATGTTAAGTTAATACTATATCAACTACTAACGTAAAGGTCAATATTTTGTCCTCGAAAAAATAATTGTGAATAGGTGATACAATTACCTACCGATGATACAATTGCTGCGTATAAACCTATCATGTTACTCATTCAGTTTCAATATGACCTTGATATCAAAATACTAGACGTTATATCGATTTCAGTTTAAATACTGTCTAATATAACCAAAGTTTAAGTTTTTGTATAGCCTCTTACTTTCTGACCTTTTGAATATTAAATAAAATATGAATTTCAATCTAAATGTGTCTCTTAATGATTGGTTTAAGATCTTTTATGACCTTGAAATAGTTAATTGTAATTTTTGATTGATCTATTCCAGCTTCTGATTATTTCATCGATTTAGAAATCCATATTTTTCATTCATTAAATATTTGTATAAGAAGGGTTTTAGCTTGCGAGAAAAATACAGATTACCAAGAATGCTAACGATTAACTATCTTTATTTATTTTATATATTTTTGATTCACAGTTGATGACAAACAATGAAAAAAATACTAATACTTATCAGTTTTAATAGAGACAAGTTTTTTATAAGAAAAACCGTGAAAGAATGGCAAAAACAAAATTACATACGTAATTTTGTTTTTGCCATTTATAGAATGGCAAAAACAAAATTAGATACTTAGAAAGTACATCCGTCTGCAAGAAGTATTAAACGTGCGAGGGGAGGTTATCGACCACTAGTATCGGCTTTACAACAATATTCTTTTTAATCATATGTACCTACCCAGTATTGTACTTAGTACTAGTTGCATGTAACACATGAGATCCAACTGTCGATAGCGATAGTATGTATAGTTGAAGAATAAGTACCTACCAAACTATAAACCCATAAATCCAAATTATTGAAAATTTTAACATATGTAAGTAGGTATGTCAAGATAGGACAGTATGGAGGTCATTCCTCTTTTCCTACCCGGAATGTGAAAACAGCATGATGGTTATGTATGTATGTTTGGAGATTAAGTACCTATCAAACTATTAAAGTCTTCTTACATATTGTGTATAGGCGACTGCCATATAAATTGTATGAAGCAATGTCGTCACTAAATTCAATTTTTATAAAAATTGTTAAAAAAAATTTGGGATGTGCTAATACAATGTTAATATTTTTTATAGAAAATTAAATTATCTAGTTGGGGTGTTTCGGCTTTTATTGATATTTAAAAAAAGGGAAATATAGGCAGTTAAACTCATAAATTTATCATAATAAAAATATTTTTATATATTCTGAAATTTTGGTCTCTGTAAATTGAGCGGATCAAAAGTTATAAGGGGCGGACGGACACACAGACACACAGACACACACACACACACACACCCTCTCAAAGTTGGAAAAGCCTTGAAAAAAGTAGAGCCTGCATACAATTCTCGCGTATCCTGGCTTGAAACACTGTCGATATGTTAAGAGAACAAAGTTCTCTTGAACATATCGACAGTTGGAACAGGGTGTTAAATGACCCTGTGTTTTTTAATGAGCCTCGGGGTGAAGTAAATAAGCAATAATTTTATGGATAAGCAATAATTTTTTTTCAACTGATGGCTTTTCACTCGTAAGAATAAGTTTATAAATACTTTGTTTGGCCCTTGCACAAATTCCTTATTTTAAAAGTATGCGAAATTCACCGGATTTCATACAAGAAATAAAGCGGCGTCGTTTATTCGGTAAACGAGAAAAATAATCCGTTTCTATGTATTACTGAAATGATAATATTAATTTTGACAACTTGTTTTCTTTATGGCAGGCCATAACTAAAAATTTTACGCTGGCTACAAAGTTATATTATTTTTCCCTTTTCCTTGAAGTGTGTCGACTATTTTGATGTACCCTAAAGTAGTACTTATTTACGCCATTTTTGTGGTGCGGAAAATCAGAATTTTGGCAGCGAAGTTTATTGCGAAAATCTCGTCGAATCTTTATATGCTTTGGGTTAGTATTATATTTCGTTCAGTTTCATAGCCAGATATGTACAAGTTATGTATGACCTTCATTACCTACCCCATCTATCGAATAAAGCCTGATATTTTGTTACATTTAGCAGAAACAAAAAATGCACATAAAATTGTTTTGTGTATAAAATTTGCTTCCTATTTTTGTGTGTAAAAACAAATATTTGGCGCCGACTTGAAAAAATGATTTGATATTTATTTATTTGTAGTGTTTTGGAAGACTAACAGCTATTCATCAGTGCAATATTTAATATAATAATTTAACAGCCAATAAGAAGTCTCCAATTATAAATAAATATTTTGCAATCTATGTGTTTTTTAGTCATTTGTGTTGTGTTGGATGTAAAATTACTCGTAACTTGCTTTTTTGTAATATGCTTTTTAGTACATTTTTTATTTTGTAGTTTTTACTGTAGCTGTTTTTCAAATTATATTGCATTATTTTTCATATGATCGCATTGTTTGATTTTTGGTTGAAATTCTATTGAATATGTTATACTTATATACAATCTTCTTATTTCCGATAAAACAAACAAATTAACATTTTCGCAGTAGAGAAAAATAAAAACATCGAGATCAGTAACAAATTTGGCTTTCTGACACTCTGGAATGACTTGTTTTTGAATAATTTATCATTTAATCCGAGGAAAGTAACCACAATTGGAAAATTTGAGAATTTCGTGAAAACCAAATACGAAGAAATAAATTTGACGCAATTGAATTGAAATTCTTACCGTTTTATGAATGTGAAACTAACATGTATGTGAATTCTAACCGTTTTATGAATGTGAAACTAACATACGCACGTGAATTTTTATCATATAAGAATAAAGGACCTAAAATTGTTTAAAAGTTACATAGATCATGTTTATTATATTTACTATATTAAGTAAAGTATTTATTTATTTATAAAAATCTTACAATTTATTGAGTACAATAAATATGAAATACTGTATTCAACCTCACTAGGATAAACCTGTATCGAGGTTAAATAAATTCACATTTTTGACAGACATAAATGACACGTGCTATACAAAACAACATGTCAATAATGTCGCCAGTTGGGTACTTATAAACAAATTTAAAAAAAATATAAATGATAAATAATACAATAACAACAAATATAATAAACATATAATATGTAGGGTGACCATGAGTACCTATTGTAAATAAAATAAAAAAGCACATATTTCAACTTAGGAAGGTTAACGATGAAAGAATACTTTTGCCATCCTCAGACAAACAAACAACTTGATATTTTTTTTAAAATTTGAGAGAGGAATTGATTGATTTTAGATAGTCGGGAAGAATATTGAATATTAGTGGAGTCTGATAATAGTGACTTCGCTGCCCAAAAGAAGTTTTAGTATAGACTGTCATAAAGTTTAGGGATGTAACTGTTATGGTAGTTCGGATTTGTTGTGTTCTTTCAGCATGATCAATATTTATAAAAAATCTACAAAGTGTTTGTGTAATGTATAACTGTTTTATACTCATGATATTGTATTCTTTATATATGTATAAGGTAGGATGGATAGCGAATTATTTTATAAGTATGATTTGAATAATAAGTGTGTAATTTGTAGAAATATGATTCAATTTCCCATCCTAATAAAACGAGTGGGTTGTGGCCAACGCAACGCTATGTACTCCTCACTGCTAAAATATTGTATGAAAAATATTCAGCATTTTCATATAATGAGTTTTTAAAATTATTTTTGATTTAAATATTTTACTATGAAAACTTGACAATGCTTCAAAGATGTGCCTTTTTGACAATTTGAAAATAAAAATATCTAATATTAGGTTTTCCGAGCTCGGGGTTGTTTTGAAATATTTGACAGTATGCAAAATTTTAAAATAATCGAATGGGTACTTTAGTCTATAATCGATTAAGTAAAATAAACACTGCTTACATAGTAAATAGCACACAGCACACATACTTGATTACATTGTGATGAAAATTTCAGAATAGGTACAATCTCGGCATGATACAAGTTGATAATCTGCAATAGAAATAGCCTTAAAATTTACGAATTTATAACTCCCCACTATACCCTTGGGGTTGTTTGATGTAAAAATATACAAAGGATTGATATTAAAATTAAATACATTTTTAAATTTTTCAATGTTTGAAACTGCCACTTCATGATAGAACTTCATGACAATAAAACAGCGTTTTTAGAATGTTCCGTAAAATTTTGCATATTTAAGATATGAGGTATTGGCGGTAAGCGGTCGATAATCAACTAGAATTATTAAAAAAATATTAAGTACCTATATAAGAGTATTGTATATTCATTTTTTAATTTGTTATTTTTAAGTATGTTATAAACTTATTTTTTAATTTGTTTAAAATATAATATTTTCAAGTTGGTAGTATAACGAATACATAATTAATTTTGTTCGCTAACACTGGCAAAAGATGAATCATATTAAATTGAATTACAAATGTTGTGTTTCGTAATATATGAAACTGGAAAAGTTCAACTATTCTTGTTTGACCGAGGAAATCATATCTAGAAATTTCATATTGCGTTGTCACATTATCATTATTCGCTAAGTACTGAGAAGCAATCCTAGAATCAGAATCAAAGAAGGCACGACAAATAAACAATTTTTGAGTATTATAGTTCATCTTCGTTTAATGATAAGATCCTACGAAGATTATATATTTTAATAAGCATGAAAATACAAATCATATTTGAATTATATAACTAGCTATATGTATATCACTATTTTAATGAGTCACTTCGCGACATGTTTCGGAAGCGCTGTCCTTCCATCAACCGGCGGAGTGTCGAGACCTCGAGACTAACGAGAAACATGTCGTGAAGTGACTCATAATAATAGTGGCATACCTTATATAGCTAGTTAGATAATTTAAATATGGTTAAAATTAACTAACAAAATATCCGCCGAATCTGTAATGATATGAACATATATGAAGGTATATTCATTCATTCATACAATCACGGCATATCCAACAATGTAGGATAACCAGCGACAGGTATGCGGGACTGAATAATAATACTTAATAATAATAATATTGAACACTTGTTTATGGAAATTTCTTCCAACTAACCGGTGTTTCCAGCCCAGAGAATCAATATTTGCGTGAGAAATAAATTTAAATAAATTTCTCCTCTGCTGGGAATCGAACCCAGGACGGCCGCATAGAAACCGAACGGCTTATCAACTGTGCCACGGCGGTCGGTATTATCTTATGAATGGGAGCACATCACATGCGTGTATACCCACACACCAGTCTTAGCTTACATAAAAAGGCATTACACACAAATTTAAAACTAAATAATATTGTAACTAAAATAAAAAATGAAAAAAAAAAACTTTTGATATGGTAAGTAATTATAAATATTATTGTAAACTACTTACAGTATTGGCTATACAGAATACACAAAATTTCATAGAACACATTTTTTCATACTTGCAAAAATAATGATATACCTACACAAAAGTATTGTGATGAAAATCATGAAATGTACATTTTTCTTGATACCTGTCGAAAAAAACCTAGTTGTGAAGCTCAACATAATTTTGACCTTATAGTGCCTATATTTAAATTTTTTTTGTCAAGAAAAGAAAAGTTTCTTCTTTGATACACACCCTTCACTTCACACAGCTCGATGTCACGATTTTTTTGAAATTCCACCGAATTTTCGGCATCTCGTACCTATAGATCATTTAATACTCTGTTTGGTATTTGATTTAACAAAATTACCAAATACATATTTAACGAAGCCGATAAAATCATCATCCATCGAAAAAATCTCGTATTTAAGTATTAAACCACGGTTCCTCGCTATCAACCTTATATTTTGACAATTCTCAAATGTTAGTTAACGCCGATGGGCATGCGCTAAGAATTTAGATATGTCTCTGCAATGCAATTCTCATAGAAAAACGTCGTAGCATCCTTCAATTAGGAAGCCACGTGATCTTCTAACATAAGTGAGTGACTGTGCAATGAAAACATGGTTAGTGTTTAGAATTTATTATTTAGGCAGGACTCTGCATTCGGACCTTAGTCTTGTTCATCCTTTTTTGTGTATAATAACACAATCATTTCTAAATCAATAAATATTTTTGATTGAACTATCAAATGAAGCAAAACATTTTTACGATATGTCGTTTTTCCACTTTTTTAAAGAAAGATGCGACGACGTTCGAAATGCAAATGGTATCGTAAAGATGAGAAAATAGGTAATAGATATTTCATTTCGCGAGAGGAACGTGGAAGATGACTTTATTGAAAATACCTATGTACGTGTCAATTTATTTGTATCGTTTTCCGTCTAGACTGACTTCCTTTCTCTATTTATACAAATTCACGTTTATTATTTTTATTATTATATACCTACACGATTCAAAACTTTATTGGTAAACCATGTTCAATGTTTTTTTTGCCTTCAAGTTGTCACTTGTTTTTTTTGTTTTGAGTTGCTGCAAAAGAATAAAAAAATTCAATTTTCTTAGAAATATTTGACTGAACACGTGTTTCCTTTTTATTGGATTTCTTTGGTTGAGAAGTTGATATTTTATTTAAATGAATTATGAAACTTACTTAATATCAATGGAAATTTTCAAATTTATGAGTGCCTCAAAATGAGTTTAGGAACTCTTGAATTCTTCATGTTCACGATGAAGTAAAAGAAAATAATACCTTCCGTATTGTTCAGTAATGACTATGTCAAAATATTAATGCGAGGCAGATATTCAAGTAATTGAATCAGAAAGGTCGAAATTCCCATAACTTTCCCAAAAAGGCTTTTGCAATAAATGAATGGAATAAGCAAGGGCAGGATTTGTACGAGAATTAGAGTCAAAACTAAAACGCTCTGCCATCAGCCTATCGTACTGTTAGGAAATATTTTTGATAACGTAGTAAAAATACTAATGTATACATGGCCGCTTTTGATATGAGATCATTCCACCAAGGACGCTCTTATTGTTGGCTTTGCAAAACAAAACAGAGTAGTGATTTACTGAATGACAATAATTTGCGGTTTATGTATGTATGTTAGAGAATCATTTATTCCGCTTACTAGGTCCGTTTACATTAAAATCGTGGTCGTTGAAACCCATTTGAATTACATTTGAGAATTGATACTCCGTGATCTAGACGAAAAGACTTAAAGACCATCAAGCGCATTCCATTGTCCAATCGTTCCGGACACATTAAACAGCTCAAAATATTTTGAATAAGTTTTGTTGAATCTTTCATGAACTCCATAGATACATAAGCTTAGCAGCTGCGTCAAACACCAGTTGCAATCTATAAAGGTATAACCATTGAGGTATATTATCTAGAGTGGCAATCCCAAACAAGGTAAAAAAATCCTGATATACTAAACTCTTGTCAGACCTGTCGATGTGTATGGAGTTAAATGCTGGGTCTTAACAAAAAGATACGAAAATAGCCTCTTGATATTTCAGAGATGATGATGGATGGTATCAGGCATAATTCAGACGCTTTTATAATGGTAGTTTTTCGCGGAGTTAGTATTATGCAATAGGCGGAAAATGGTTGCATATCTGGAGCGTCTTAGTAGCATATCAAAGTTTATACATGATTTCAAAGAAATATACTTCCAGAATTATACTTCGAAAGTATAATTTAGAAAGTCAATTTTATCGTTTTCTATTTTGTAGGTACAAAAAATTACATACAGGCGTTTGCGTTTTGATAACAGTTTTCACAAAGTTGAATATTTACAGTACTTTTAACTGGTATATGGTATGGGCCTTGATAAAACGTCATTCTAGTTCATTCGGTTTCTAGCAACCCTGTCAAATAAGCAACTACAGCAACCCTTCATTGTTTGAAAGAATACAGAGAAAAGAGGAGAAGGAGAGTGTGTAGGTAGATATAGTATAAATAATAAAATGGTACCATTAAGGGTGAATAACGGTTGTCCCCAACAGCTGGTTGTTTGGTCGATTAATGTACAGATAACAGGGGAACACTTTCCCTTCAAACAGAAAACCTCAAAATGTGTGGTGGACGCTAAATATTTCGCCGAGGGTAGCTCAGCTTGGAATATTAAAATATAAAGAGGAACATGTTAATTATATAAGAAATGATTTTTGTATTGTAGCATATACATAATATATCTCATACATTTTTAAAATGGACTTTATTAAAGTTTTGCGCCTGAATTTTTTTAATATCTTCGAATATTATTTGAATTATGAATGATTCACAACGAGACAATTAGAACTTTACACTTTTTATTCTTTTTTTAGTATCTTCGAAAATTATTTGAATTATCAATGATTCACAACGAGACAATTAGAACTTTACACTTTTTATTCTTTTTTTAGTACCTTCGAAAATTATTTGAATTATGAATGATTCACAACGAGCTAATTAGAACTTTACACTTTTTATTCTTTTTTTAGTATCTTCGTGAATTATTTGAATTATGAATGATTCACAACGAGTTCATTAGAATTTTACACTTTTTATTCTTTTTTTAGTATCTTCGAAAATTATTTGAATTATGAATGATTCACAACGAGCTAATTAGAACTTTACACTTTTTATTCTCAATTTTTCGCTTAGAATCACTAACTCAGAATAATGCTTCCAATATTTTCTATTGTAATCGTTTTCGGGTGTCCCGTAATAGCCGGATAATCGAAAATACAACAGGCAAAATAACATCTCACATAGTTCGGTCATGAGGTTCATCATATATTCTGGATGTAGTGCCTTTATAGGTGATTGTGGTGTTTTAGGATACACGCATGTGTCGTGCTTCCTTGTATAAGGTAATGCACACCCACACACCTTGCATTTTGGATACGCCATGATGGTATGAATAAATATTCTTAATTTTAATTATGACCAACTTATAAATATTTATAAAACATGCAACCAATAACAAGTTGAGAAATATTGCAGACGTTTAAATTGTCCAACAAATCCACTGTGTTTCCATCAAGAATCGAACCCACTTTGACTCAGTAGTCAGAATCGAACCCACTTTGACTCAGTAGTCAGAATCGAACCCACTTTGACTCAGTAGTCAGAATCGAACCCACTTTGACTCAGTAGTCAGAATCGAACACACTTTGACTCAGTAGTCAGAATCGAACCCACTTTGACTCAGTAGTCAGAATCGAACCCACTTTGACACTTTAGTTAGATATACAATAGAAATAATAATAAAAAAAAACTTTCTTGCACTACAAGTGGCGAATTTATTGAAAAATGGCAATTTCTTCCAACTAACCATGGTTCTTTCAGCCCAGAGAAGCAATAATTGTTTGAGAAATAATTTAAAATAAATTTCACCTCAAGTAGGGATTAAACCTAGGACTTTTGATTATCTTTTGTGTGCGTTTTCCTTTTCCAGTCGTTGTTTAGCTGATGTAGGTATATTAAATTCTATCAGATGAAGACTCATATTGAATCTCTGTGGATTAATTTAAGTTTAATGTAGGTATGCTAGAATTTCACACTGGACACAGTTTAAACAGGTATCTACTTACCTAGAAACAACATAATATCGTATTCATCTGTATGTCAGCTTTGCAATAGCCCAGATTAAATTTCTGAGAATATCCTTGGGGGAATGCACAAACCTCTCCGTGTTCTACATTCCGACAAGAATTCTACAACTATGTTCCAGGGAACTTTACACCCATGGTATATGCAGATCTTGTACCCACGAAGACCAATTACCAAGTATTTATAGCATTTTGCCACATATGGAGTTTGAATAACAAACGTTTCTGATTCTTCCCCAAGAACCATCTAGTAATATTTTTTAAACTGATTATTGGAGAAAAAATAGTCATTTTTATTTTGTACTGATATTATCGAACTACAAACATTTTTATTTTTTCATTGAAATTGCTTCTAAGACAACAAACAGGTACTATGTCACAAATAAATTTAACACGCATCCAATAACAAGTTGCCACAATCTGGAGATTTTGGCAACTTGTTATTGGATTTTTATCTTATATTATTTTATAGTATAATATTTGTTCCATAAACTCAAATAACTCATTATGGTTTCATAAACATTTTGTTATCTTCTTATGGTTCTCTATGGAATTGTTTTGTTTACATATTATTATGATGACGGGCATTATGACCTGATTGATCTGTTTTATGTGAGGTGTCTGTTTTGATATTCTGGCGAATTCGCCAACATACATAGGTGCTTAGGAAGTATGTACATCCGTCTGCAATGAGTTATAAACGCGCGAGGGGGGGTCATCAACCACTAGTATCGGTTAACTAAATTAAAATTATGGAAAAATGAATAAATAAAATTAAATAATGTTTTTGAGACTAAAAGTTATAGATACTAGTGAAAAATCGATTAAAAATAATAATATGTGAAGAAAACTTTTAAAAGGGTGTACTCTATTTTTTTATTAGCTTGTTTGTTCTCGTTTGGTGTCGTGTATAGATTTGGAACCACTGTTTAAAGGGGCGGTGTTGGGTTTTTTGAATATCACGGAAATAATAAAGATTTCCAAAGAAAAGGGATTTGATATCTACAGTGGAAATCAAACTTTTGTTTCGTTGTAAATGATGGTGTTGCTTTGTGAAACTTGTAATAGGACTTGTCTAATTTTCAGAATTTTCTCGTTAAGATAATGAAGTCTAAATTGCTATTTGATTTATTTGTATACACAACGAGAATAGTTGCTATATAGCTTTAAAGTGTCAAAATTATATATAAAATGTACAAAAGATTATCCATGAGAAAATAAAACAGTGATATCGTTTTCGTTTCAAAAATTTAGAATATCTGATCCCTTTCCTTTCCTTCCTTCCCCTTGCTACGTAATATTTATCCCTAAACACCTGATCTCGATTTCCTCTTCTTGTTCTTTCCCAATTCTTTTTTATGATGTTTTTATTTCTTTTTATTTATATTGGTATTTTGCATATTTTCTTTGTTCTTTTGTAGATTTCATTTTTTGTTGATGTGTTGATGTGTCTGTCAGTTTGTGCATCTGAGCCCGCCGCGCACCGTAATGACAAAACTATGATAGGTACCTAGCTTCTTGAAATCTTGTATGAGTGCTTCTTGGAAGTCGCAATGTGCCTCCACTGTCAAGTTTTTAAGGCTAAAAGAGCAGTGTGGTTTGCCCCCACCCTGGTGCAAAATAGTGATTGCTGAGTTCTGAGAAAAGGGAGTGCCACTCAATATATTAATACATTCGTCATTATTTAATGCGTTTATCAAAGATGGAGAAATAATAATTTAACTGGTAGTTTATTTATTTTTTATTCAAAATCCACAATAACATACAAAAAATAACAACAATACCACAGTGAAACATAGCACAACTTAAATTATGAAATATAGACAATTAAGAATATGTTGGCACTGACAAAATGAATACAATCTATCAGTATTATCAAATATCGTATTTTTAACTTTGTGGTACATTTTAACAAAAATTAACTAAATTTTTAACTTTGTTTACACCACGTGAGAATTGAATTAGCGACCGGTTTCGGAACTAACCGTTCCCTCCTCAGGCAGAATTTCAACTAAACGCAATTTCAACTAAACGGTCATTTTGACCTCCCACCAATATCCAAATACACAGTTTTCTTTCAAGCACACAGTCACATTCTGCGTTTAGTTGAAATTCTGCCTGAGGAGGGAACGTTTAGTTCCGAAACAGGTCGCTAATTCAATTCTCACGTGGTGTAAACAAAGTTAAAAATTTATTTAACAATCTATCAGTACCAACCTCAAGTGGATATAAACTATTCCATTAAGCAGTGCTTGTGTCGGGATAGCTTTCTATTCATTTTAAATGACACAGTTCATACTTATCTATCACATTATGTCTAACACATAATTATAACATATCATAATTTCAAATATACAAATTATAATATACAGATATAAAACATCACAATTAATGAATATCTATCTAAACGGAAAACACAATAATTTATGAATATCTATTACGATAAGGCTTCAATCATCATGAGCGAACTACGTTTTGGATCATATGGGTTATATGTAAAGAATGGGTTTTATATCATTTCATAATTATAAAAAAATATATTTTCAATGTCCATTCTACATACCTTTGTTGAGAATCCAAGAAGATAGTTGTGTTATAAAAAAAATAACTACCTGGTGCATGTTCAGCTAATTTTCATATGAAAGAATAATTACCTATGCCATGGAATATTTTCTGGTGTCACGCCAGCTGCAGAAATTTCGGATAAAGAATACAATTAATAAGTTTGACATGGAACCGCAATAATTGAAATATAAAAAAATATTCGTTTCCACCCGGGATCGAACCGAGTCGTGCGCTTTTAATGTCAATATCATAGATATTGTCAAAACACACGATATATCCAATATTCTACGGAAACCTATACATTGACCTGAAATAATTTTCGAATATAAATTACGGATATGATGTCGTTCAACGTCATTTTCAGACAAGGTAAATAAGATTTTTATCAGTCAAAGATAATTCCTATCAAAGATAGGAATCCTCCGATACCAAGTGATCTTGTGATATGTGCCCATTCAAACAATTAATGTTTCATTGAGTATAATTGTATTCGTAACATTAGAGGACATATAACTTAAATTTTCAATTTTAACATTACTTTGTGAATTTTAATTTCAACCAGAATAATTTAAAAATATGTTTTTTTAATGCTTGCTCGTTCTCTTTTCTATTGCTATGAAAATTGCAATTTTTAGCCAAGGTAATATTTGATGTTCCTTTTCTCATCGTGTTTTGAATGTACCCGCCCTATGATAATGAAAGAAAAATAAATAATTAATTAATAAAATAAATAAAAAATATGTTTAGGTATTACTTTTATTTATATAAGTGAAAACATGTACTTAATGTATCATGAAACTGTATGTATCATTTTTGTTTTTATTATTATTATGTATGCTGTGTGTTTTCCGAATAAAATAAAATAAAAATAAAAATATAATAAAATAAAATAAAACGTAGTAATAAATCTAGTGACCGAAAACATGATATAGTAAAACCGCCTAATGCACTGTGAAGTTACGTGTTATCAAGGGTAATTATCGCGTGCGTTGAAAAGGGTTTATACGTGATTCAAATTATCGGAAACTCAAAATTTGTTGATGTTTAGCAATTTAAGAACAATCCTGACTTGAAATGAAATAACTTTATCTGTCATTCATCTTTTATTTTATGCTCTCTAATCGTATAAAATATATATTTTTCCACTACACATAGTTATGGAGTAATTTGAAAAAAATGCTGTAAAAGAGGATATTTATTAAATATTTTAGTGAATTTATGCTGAATTTTAAAATGGTGTGACGAACGTTCACTAGAGAAAAGTTGTAAATACTTATGGTATTTTTTCTAGAAACACACTGTATAACATATTTGAGGAATTTGGTTTGAAATTGGTGTGTTAAGGTTTGTATGCCCCCTTAAGTAAAAAACTTAGTTATAGTTGTTGATTGTTTGAATATTGATTGTATGTGTGTGTCAATAATGAACTATTTTGGCAAATATTTAACATTCATTCTTGTCTTTTGTAATTAGCGATTTTCTATATATTTCTTCTTTAAATTAAATAAATAAATAAAAATAAAGAAATAAAATCTCCATGTCTCCTGACAAAGAAGCGGTCGTTTCGAAACTGGGGGTGTCAAATAACTCATTCATGGTGAAAATTAAATATACAACAAAGAAAAGTGTAGATGTCCAAATATCTAGAGTATTTGAATGGTCAAATATTTTTTTAATTGCATATATACGCATATACGTTAAAAAGTTTGTCATTAAAAATATTTGAATGGTGTCCTTTCATCAGCGATAAAATATGATAAGTCTATCCAACAGACTGTCCAGCACCTTAGCGACATATTAAATAATTGTATGCCGTCATTCAGAAGTCGTAACTCTTAATAGTATAGGTACTCAGCATAGTGGCCACTTTACCCTATGGAACCTGATTTTCTCCCCCTTTGACTTGCACCAGTTTTTATACATTGGTCTACGGGTTGAACGTGTTTCAAATTATTCTTCAATTTAAACTTTATTGGCAGAACGTGAACGTCATGATTTTATGCTACAGAGAATTTTAAGTTTTAAAATAAAATAATTTAGAAATATAATTAGGCGAATGCAGGACCAGAACTTAGATCTACTACGTTCCTTGCCCAACCAATTATACTTACCTATTACACAACAAGGAAAAGAGTTTAGCGATAAACACATCTGACTCGTTTTCGCTTTCTTCTAAGCGAAAATTCTAAGATACAAGATGCCACAAAAGATAAATAAAATGTAGTTTAAAGTATGTATTTGTATATTTATGAATTTAATTAAATTGGTATTATCATTAAACCCTGGTTTATTACATTTGAGGCAGTATGCCGTCATTGGAGCGTGGGTGAAAAATAAATTAAAATAATGATTTCGTAAATATAAAACAACGAGGAAGAGTCTTTATGTATTTTACATTTACCAGAGAGTAAACAAATAATTATTTGTCAGTAAAATTGTCTTTGATTTCAATCAAACAACAAGAGCACGAATGAGATTCAATAATAATAAGTTTAATTTGATTTGATGGAAACCTTTCCACCAACCTATATCATAAATTGATAAATAATTGTTTTATTATAATAATATTAATTATGTTTTAATATAGATAAAAGATAACTACATCAAACAAACAGTTTATTAAGGTGTTAATATAAATATCATCGTGCAATACCAAATCTTCACAAGCAAGGTAGGAAAAAAAGAGATAGATTAGATGGGTCGGTGGCAGATCTGTAATCCAATGGACGCAGGTTCGAATGTTGCCTTGACCGATTTCGTTCACCTACAGCACAAGCATTTGCTTATTTATGGGAAAGTACGAGGGTATGTACGTTCTTGTTTCAAGGACATATTCATCGTTTTACTTATTTTGTAGATATAGAAATATTTATTCATTTATTCGATTTCATGTACAATAAAGTGTAGGTACAATGGCGGGTTATTTCTTCAATACAACCAAAGCAACGTGAAGCGATAAATAGTAAAACGGTAGGTACATTAAATTTATAACAAAAACTTACAGAAAGTAACTAAAAAAATCACAGCAACAGGGTGTCCCTTGTATGTATAATGAATATGTTAATAAAAAATCGAAAAATTTAATAAAACGAAAAACAAGAAAAATAAAAATGAAATACCTATAACAACAATAGTAACAATAAAAAAATCAATATAAATTAAATAATTTAAATTATTAACAACATTACTATACCGTATTGTGTTTGCGAAGCTCTTTAAGTAACACATAAAAATATTTGATTTGATTTGGGAACCATGTGATTCATATTAATTACACCAACATATTTAACTAGTCTCTTTCTATGGCTCTGAAATAAAAATCACGTCAGAAATTGGATTTATGACAGGTATTATGGCGGACATTGGAATCTGGTTGATCGGTTTTGTGTGAGCCTATTATTTTTATTGTGATAATGATTGTGATTGCAGAAAGTTGAGATTGTATACATATTTAGTGTGGAACGGGAAAAATCACCTGTTCATAATTGCATATAATTGTCAATATAAATTGTAAACTGCTAGCCCTAGAACAGGATTTCCTAGTTGAGCAGCAGTAATCTACTTATGTATTGTTGTCATTATAAATATGGTGTGATAAATAAATAAATAAAATAAATATAACCACCAATAATGCAATATGGAGTGTAAAAATACAATAATTTATATTAGATATTTATTAAATTGTGATTCTTGCTATGAAAATTTATTCAGCACAAAATATCTTTACTAATTACGTTTCGTTTCTATCATCACACTATTTTTTTTTACTCGCCATAATTTTTTGAGTCCGAGCTCATAACAACAAAACAAAATAAATATGTGGTGGGAGAAAATGAAATATAAAAGATGGATGCGAAAGGAAACATGCGGAAAAAAAGAAGAAAAATAAGATGGATTGACTACTCTTGCTGGTGAGAATACAATATTATTATAACGTTATATTTTAGATTAGAGAAATGTCAAAAAAAGAAGATCAAAGCCAAGAAGGGAAAAATAAGTGGATGTTTCTACTAATAATGTGTTTTTATTCAAAGATGTAAAAAAATGAAAAAAAAAATTTCGAGTATGTAACAATGAGAAACTGTATGGCAGATGTAAGTCAAAAGTGATGATGTTAGAATAAGAATAAGAAAAACATAAGGGGAAAGCGTATATTTTCACGTTTTGAAACGTGAGATAAAAACAATAAAATTCATAATGCATAAATTGAAATCAATAAAAAATTTCGTAAAATTTCAGAGAAGATATTTAACAAAATCAATGTGCATGACAGTCAAAAGATACCTACTTATAAAAATAATGTTTCAGTTATTAATATTTAAACATGAAAATTACTGATATAACAATCAGTACATATACATGTCTTTTTAGTACATATACATCTCAGGTTTCAACTAGTTAACACAATCAAGAATACATTTCCGTGATAAATTTGTCAAGAAAGCTACAGTAAAATACTTATCAATTTAAAATTGTCTCTAAGTTATCGGTGTGAAGCCTACTTAGTAATTCGAGGCATTAAATCAACTCATTCTGTTGGAATATTAAGTTTAAAGTAAGAATTATTTAAAACTTAATAGTGACTCGTAATGTAAAGTTTATTTACTCCGAACCAAGACGTTAGGAAATGTTATAACAAAGAAGTATGAAACTAGTTCACAAAATTAAAATACAATATGTTACAAAGATCCATTTGGCATATTCATATACCGTTTTTAGAGAATGAAATAACAACTTTGATATCGACATTAATTATTTTTTTAACACAGATATATGTAGGTATCTTTGTTACTTAACTAAAACACAATTTTCATTTCACTATCAAATTAAAGTACCTATATATTTTTCATAAATACCTTCTGATAATGAAATGAAGGTATTAGGAACACAACGATGTAGGTACCTACACATTATGTAAAATACATATGTTAGTGTGATTCTGTGTGGTATCTTTGAGATTATCTAGTTCATCATCATTATCTATACCAGGGGTCTCCAAACTACGGCCCGAGGGCCACACCCGGCCCTCGGAGAGCTAGCATACTTGAAAACTCCTTTTAGAGAACATATTTTTTACAGCAAATTAAATTTAGTTTACTGAAGCATTCTAATTTTATGTTGAATAATTATTAATATGACATCTACATTGATATGGTCATGGGCTAACTACTCATAACATTGTTGTAGGCTTATTGTTATTGTTTTTGTGATAAGGTGGATAAAGAAACACAGAATTGTAATGAGTAAAGGTACTACCTATTTCCGCTTGTGTCCACCAGATGTCGTGTCACGTTACTCCTCATGGCTCGTAGGTACTCTACGACTAATCTAGAAATTACAGATAATGATAGGAAAATTAATAATATGCAGTGTTGCCGTTTTGCGGAATTTAGTCCGATTTGCAGCCTTTTTTAAACGTTGCGTACTTTTTCGGACTTCTTTTTTCATCAGTGGACTATTTCACTTTTTACCACCGGCAACAATGATTATATGGTTTTGGCCCTCGGAACTTACTGGAGTAATCAGTATGGCCCTAAGGCTGGAAAGTTTGGAGACCCCTGATCTATACTTTCCCAAACAACAAGTTCATATTTAATGTATCGAAGTATTAGGAACACAGTGCTGGAGGGAGATGGTTCTATGTATCTTTAGATTCTATCATTAAATAACGTTACTAAGTACAATGTAGGCACATAGTAAAGTACACCGTAGAATGTTGACGTAACCTTTGTTAAAGTCACGAACGGTTGGAGCTTTCCCTTGCAAATACTAGGGGATAAATAAATGAAGGAGATTATGAGGTCCTCACGTGAGGTTACTCTCAGGTGACCTAAGGTAGTGATGGTTGAGTTCGGGTATTATTCTTGTATCTCTCTAACCTTAGAATAATAAAATACCTCTAACGCGAATGCATCTGGAACGTGCAATCAAAGTTTAATTGTTTTTAATTTAATTCAAGCAATTGGATTATACGTGATTTGATTATTTTCCACCACAGAGCGATTACATGATCATACCATTTGTTAAGCTGAACATCTCTCAAATTTATATCTTTCCATGTAAAAATTAGACATCATAGTAAATTTTATTAAATTTTGGCAATTCAAAATGTTATCAAAAACAAGGTACAGGCTATCTCGAAAACGAGGATTACGTTTTTGAATTGTTAATATTTTTTGTAAAAGGCAACCCTTTTAATTAACTTGTCAATAAATGTTTTAGAAGATTAAAACTAATTCGTGTGATTTGGAAAAGGAAAACATCTGTAAAGACAACCATTCAAAGCAGTATTATGTCACAAATATGAATTAATTTGGTTAAATAAAAAGCATATAATTTCAAATCACAGCGATTGTTCAGCAAGCTTCCTTTCAAAATATGATTCACATGCTTGACATCCATTTCTAGGACGATCCTTACTATTCACTTGATTTTTTTCACTTTTGTATATAGTCAATCAATTATTAAGCTCACTTTGCACGGAAGAGGTTTTCAACGGGTATTTCAACGCGGTGGAAAAATAATATGTAGAACGTGTTTTAATTTTCAACGCGTTTTGTATCGTTTTTCGTAAAACAGAAATCATTAAAATTATTCGTTGCCGACGAGTCAACATGGCTGCCGTTTGTATTGCGTTAACTTTGACGTTCGCAGTATCTTTTGTTTATTTGGCACATCTCGACCAGAGAGCAATATTTTAAAACAAAAACAAAAAAGTGAGTGTCCAAAACAAATTAAATCGTGTCCAATTCAAGTCAAATGCCGGGTAGTCAAAATGCAAAGTCGAAAGAAGAAAACGAAAGAAAGATAAAATACTGTTGAACGAAACGCGGAACAAGCGAAAAATATACTGCTATTTTTCACATATATGGCATATTAATTTTATTCGTACATACATACCATCATACTTACTTTTATCTTGACATACATTCATCACCTCGTCAACATTCATACATCGTCTTATCCACGTTCGTCTGTTGTTCACGCTTTTAACATTGCTGTCTTTCAAAATACCGTTCACATGGACGTGCCATCCCTTCCTTGGGCGGCCCCGACCTCTCATTCCATTCCTGTCCGCAATGTATATTTTCTTCGTCAGGCGTTCCTCATTCATTCTCCCCATGAGGCCAAACCATCTCAATGTGTTCACTTTCATTCTATTAATAAAATTTTTCTTTATCCTACATTCTTTCCTTATGTCCTCATTTCTGACACTGTCGTTCTATTAAAGATTCTTAGCGATCTCATTTCAACTGCATTTATTCTTTTTTCGTGCGACTTCTGCCATGTCCAGGTTTCACTTGCATACGTTAATGTTGGTACTAAGATATTTTGATATTTTTTTTCGTAATAGCAATAATAGAGGTCACAATTAAGGAGAAAATAGTACTTGATTAAAGCGATGTTTGGAGTAACCTGTATTTTGGATGCTGTTTTAAGTGTTCAAAATCAGACCGCGTTGAAAACCTTGTTCGTCTAAAGTGAGTCAATCGTTCGAAATTCCTTTTTTCAATATGTTCAAACAATCACTCATTTCGTTTCATTTAACTTATTTTATTCTTCTTTATCCTGCATTGTCTCCTCATTTCTAAATTTTTAATTCAATCAATTATTGTTCTGCTACATACTCATTGATCTAATATCTACGTTATTTATTATACTTATCGTGAGGCTGTGAGTTTCGCACCGTCTAAATTTTTAATGCATCACAAAAAGCAAAGAGTTATTATGAGGTCATGGGTGACTAATGCTCAGAGTGCTCAGGTTTCTGTTTGATTGTTTGATCGATGGATTCCATTAGCAACGTGTGTCTTGATCAATACCATACAACTGGACTACCCTTGTCAAGGCTAAAGTTCATCGAGTAACCAACCTTCTTGCGGAGAGAGGGGAAGACTGTCGATAATAATTATTAATTCCCCCAACTGCGTCCCTATATTTCACATTGCCCCCCCCCACCCTTCTTTCTATTTTACCTTCACCTTTTACTGGTATCGTATGGATAAAGAATTAAAGAGTGTGGAGAGTGCGAAATAATATGTCAAAATTTGGCATATCATCACAACATATTATGGGATCACAAGGTTTCTTGGCATGTAGTAATAAACTTATGAATGAAATACGGCTGAAAATTGAGATATTGCTGTTTTCATTGACTGGGATTGCTCCTATATCATAAACAATTTGACAATAAATAATTTGATGGATCTATTAAAATCATAATTAATGAGTTATGATTACATTAAAAATATTGAGTTGTTGTATCGTCAATCTGAGTTGATCCCATATTAATTACACTTTAACAAAATAAGAGATGGGTACACTATTTGGGTTCGATCCCCAGCAGATATTTATTTAAATTCTTTTCTCACGCAAATCTTGTTTCACTGAGCTGGAAACACAGGATATGTCGAAAAAAAAAAATCGCCACTTGCGCAGGGTGCAAGTAAGTGTTAATTATTTCTTATATACGTGTAACGGAAAGTATGGCTTTGGTCAAAATCCATTAAGAGAGTTTTATTAAATTTTATTTAATATTGCTTCTCGGGCAACTAACAGGTACTACGTCAAATATGTATTTAACATTCACCCGATAACAAGTTGCCACATTCTGGAGACTTATAGAAAAATCGTCTCACAGATCTATTAATTCCATAGTACCTATATTTTCTTAAATTGTTTGAAAGCTCTTTGGTATTCTTGACAATGAAGTGTGGTTATGATGAAATATTTTAATATACCTACCTACGCAAACAACACAAAGACTTGGTAAACCTACGACATTTGTGGCTGAGTTGGTTAAATATCTAACATCTGAAAGATAGGTCCGTGTTCGATTCCCGATGGAGACACAGTTTATAATTGTGTTCTCAGTCTGAATCTATGAGACGATTAATTATTATTATTATTGTTTATTGATGTGCCTATATCCACTGTGTGAATTTTATTATTTGGTTGTACCTATTTAGCTGTGTCAAAAAAAAGTCCAATCTATTTTTGAAAATATTAACATTTTCAGCATCCAAAACATGTTGGGGCAGTTTATTCTAAGTATTTATCACTCTTTTTGAAAGAAAATGCTTTCGAGGATTTGTCGTGAACATACTTTTCACAAGTTTTAAGCTATGGCCACGCAAATTAGTGATATGACTATATTGAAAGAGATTTTTCATGTTTACACAGTCATAATGGCCTGATAATATTTTGAATGTTTCAATAAGATCTCCACGTTCTCTTCGGTTTTCCAGTTTTAAGATGTCAAGTCATTCCTCGTATGTTAAGTTGCGAAGTGTCCTGGGAATTTTTGTAAAACGTCTTTGGACCCTCTCAAATAAGTCAAGTAAGTAATATCATAAGTCACCAGAATGTGGCAACTTGTAATTGTTTGCGTGTTTTATTAATATTTGACATAGTGCCTGTTAGTTGCTCGAGCAATAAAAAATAAAAAAATAAATAAATGAACTCTAAAATACATAATCAGTAGGGTGTTATCCAAGTGTTGTATTTTTATATTCCTGACCTCCTATTCCAGTTTTCCTCTCTAGTATCCTCCCACTCTGTCTGTTTCAGACCGCGCCGTGCCGCAGGGATAATGCCATGAATTTTAAAAAATTCTTTAACGCCGACCCCTACATAATGGAAGATTGATAAATTTAATTCCACCTAATTGATTGATTGAATTGTAAATTAATTTCAGTACATACTATACCGCCGCCGCTTCCGAGGGACATGGTGGGATTTTTTCATTGTTCAAGTGTTGAAAAAATTGACTTTGTTTTAGAGTCGATATAATTGAGTTATAAAGAACAAAGAAACAAAAAAAAATGTTTAAAAGTTGCTAAAACCTTCCTTTCGGTTAAACAATCCATTAAATATGTTTAAACAATTATAAACTATTAAAATGGATAAAGGAAAACAATGAATGGCATGATTAGTGATAGTTTATAAATAATAATTATATATTTTAAATATAAATAAATAAATAAATAAATAAACATTTATTGAGACGAAAAAGGAGTTTATATACAAAAACACACATATAAAAAGAAATATACAGAAAAACAACCTTTTTGACTCAAAAGGACCATGCTCAGCTATGTTGCAGGAAGACAAGCCCCCCAGCAGCTGATTTTCAGCATGATCCTATTGCTTATGTAAATATAACGATTCTAGACCATTCTAAGGGCGGTGATAGTTTTGTTGTGACTCTACAAAACCAAAATCTATTCTACTCAATGATTTCACACTACTAAGCCACCTTGATAACCAACCAACCAACTGATAACTCGTAAGCCATGTTTCTATAATACATTACTGAAATAAATGTCTCATTATTTACTTTATTTACTCTGTTTTCGCACAGATTCACCCCTAAACTACTCCAGAAATATTATTTCGTTTTTGGATTGTTTACCTACTTGTACCAATGTGTATGTAAATCGAATTTTTTTTTAATTGCATATACGCAAACATTGGATTTTTTTCCCTGTCGAGAGTCAAATGATAATTTTTAGTGACAACATTTTTAACATCTCAATAGCGAGACACCGTCACCTCATTTATAAGGACTGTTACCTTCAGTGTTTATAAATAAACAAATTTCTCAATAGCTGGCGTTACAAAAAAAGGTTTTTTCGTTACTTCATAGATGGCAATAGTATAATTCCTTATTTTCAGGTGAATTGTTACACATTATTCAAATATATAGAACTTTTAAAAATTACATTTATAAGGGAACTCAATAAGAAGGCATAATTGGTGAACGCTGCACAAGCGCATAAAGTGATCACGTATACCAGCCGATGACAGTTATATAATATCCCAACTTTGTCTCTATTAAGATGTTAAAAAGTTTGTCAGTAAACATTCATTTTTTATATAAAAATTAACCGATACTCCTTCTAAGGGCTTCAATTCCTCCATTATTTCCTAATTCCTGTGATTAGTTTTGTTCCTTGGTGTTGAAAAGAACCATCTATTTTTATACTGAATTTCGGTTGGAAAAGACCACCTCATGACAAGTAATCGCCTTTGTATACTTTTTTGTACACTAAACATATATTTTAATTAAAACAGACATTAAAAATCTCAAATATAGGTTTGGTGTAACTATTTAAAGCTGTTGAATGAAATTGAACAACATAATGTAGGAAGTGTGAACTATGATGATGTTATGGAACTTTGTAACATGTGTAAAATGTTACAAACATGCTTCACACAATATGTACATATATTATCAAATGGGTGGTTAATGTCACACAAAGTCTAAGTTCCTCTAACATGAAATCAGAGATTTGCTTAAACAATAATAACATGTAGGTACTAAGTCTTCGTCACGAAACATGACAATTAGCGACACTAAATTATTCAATTATACACTATCGACAGTAATAATTACACTGTGTTAGTTTGTTGCATCATCTTATGACACATGAATTTGTAATTTTTTGAGTATTGTATTGTCAAAAAAAGGATAATCTTCTGCGAAAGAACCACTGCGATGAAGACTCTACATACGACCCGTCGCAGGCGTAAAACTTCGTGACAGAGTAAGGAACTCGGAAATATGTGGAAGATGTTGTGCGATCGGGAAAACACGAAGACGATTCTGAAGAGATCATAGGGGGAGAGCAGGATAGCAGCGGATGAGGAGATAATAAATAGCTGACCCCTGGAAGACCACCAAAGCGATGGAGGGATAGTTGGACGTCCACCTCACAACAAGCGCAGACTCCGAGAATAACAGGACTCAGTCCTAACTAAAGCGGAAGAAGAAAAAGGTTCCTTCGAAGAAAGCATCTCGGCCTGGCGGTGCGAAAAAGCTGCATTTCTCATATCAGTCCATTCATGAATGTTTTGGAGTCAGAAATGCTGCTTAATAGGCAACCGTAATAGGTTGTGTTTGATTATGTGAGAACAGCGTGTCAAATAAGAATAGAGGAAGAATGGCTCGAGCAAGTCAACGAATATGTCTACCTGGGAAGCATGTTTCAACGTTATGGACGAATTAGTAAGGAGATCGAAAGAAGAGTAATGGCAGGAAACAGAGTGAATGGAGCACTTAACAGTTCCGAATGATCGCAACATATCAAAGGAAGGCAAAGATGCCATTCATAAAGTTATCGTAGTGGCAACCTTGACGTATGCAAGTGAAATCTGCACATGGCTGATGTCGCACGAAAGCAGAATAAATTCATAAAAAAATCATGTTTTAGAACGATGTATGACAGGGTATGGAATGAGGACATAAGGAAAGAATACAAAATGAAAAAATATGTAATTATTAGAATGGAAGTGAACTCATTGAGATGGTTTGGCCACATGGGGAAAATGAATGAGGAACGCATGAGAAAGATAATATACAGTGCGTAATGAGAGGCCGCCCAAGAAAGGGATGGCATGACCATGTGAACAATATTCTGAAAGACGAAAATGTTAGAAGCGTGAGCAACAGACGAACATGTATGAGACGATGCAGGATAGAAAAATGTGGCTATCTGACTATCTGCCTACTCCGCGAGGGACATGGCATGATGAAATGTATGTATATATGTATGTGTTTGATTTTTTTCAGTTCACGTCAAAGTAGTGGTAGCAGATTATTTAATCTTTCCTTCAGACTGCTTTTTTAGGAAGCCAGGCAGATATCGAATTCCCAGAGAGAGAAACTTCTAGCATCTAATGTATGTACATAGTTCCTATGTAGACGGTGAAACTAAAATTCACGCTAAGAAGTACTTAGGAACCTTAAAATTCCAAGATAGTAGGTATTTTAAAAAAAAGAAAGCATTGCAAAAATTGACTTATTGTCAATTATGAACATGTCGATAATTTGTTCTTCTTCTAGGTCAATAATTTATTTAAGATTTCTTTATAATGTATTTTGATTTTTTAGCTAACAGCGTAATGTTAAAGGTGATCGTTATATTTAATTTACTCTCTCATCAACTCAGTACGTTCTTCTGATCTAGCCTTTGCCTCATTTCTTTGATTTTTTTTCTGTAGTTCATATATTTATAGTCCAAGTAATTTCCATAATATAATCCGTGAAAGGAAAAAAAAAGGTCGTGGGGTTCCACTCAGTACAATTTGTCCTGAAACATAAAGAGGATGACCGGAATATCTTCAAGGGATTTTCTTCGAAGGGTGTTTTTTGAATCGTATTGCGTGGCTGTCCCTCTTTCTCTGTCCCTCGGCTTACAGAGCGAGTGGGGGGCCTCAAGATTACTTCAATATTCATGTACCATGCAATTTCAATATAACAAGAGTACAAAAGGATAGATTTATATTCTGAAACGACGAGTCAAGATACTAATTAACTAAAATATTTTTTTATTTAATAGAATGGTACCTACATATATGAAACATGTGCGTAAAAAATTTCATAGAGCTAATTTTTGTGGAAATAATGTGAATAGCATCGATCAGAAGTCAATTTATCAAATTTCACTGATTCGAAAGTCAATTTTCAAATTTTCACTGATTTAAAAATTTTAACTTATAAAAAGTAATTAAAACTATGAAAAAAAAAAATTTATATTTAATTTTACGTTCTACTTAAATTTTTCGCAAACGCGACTCCCATTCACCGGTATCGCTCTATGATGAGCATCGTCAGAATAGTTTAAGAAAAGGTAAAAAATTAGACAAACTTGAAATATTAGAGATAAATAGAGTAAAATGTAACAGCAACGTTCCTTTGATTAACGCACAAATAGATTTTAATACTTCTCCATTATTATTACCATTAGAATAGTTATTGTCGGGTTTTTCTGTTGGCCATTATTCAATATAATTGCTGTCCTTTTAATACAATATTTGTATATTCATCCTTCACTTCAATTTTATTTTTATTATACCTGCATACATATTTACCTTAATGTCTTTCGGGTATTTAATTTTTCTTAGAATTGCCCCCTTCCATATCTATTGTTGTTATCCTCTTTGTGAATCTATATATAGATGGTCTTCATCATTATTGTTCACCATTCTGACGATGCTCATCATAGAGCGATACCGGTGAATGGGAGTCGCGTTTGCGAAAAATTTAAGTAGAACGTAAAATTAAATATTCAATATTTTTTTTCATAGTTTTAATTAATTATGGAGTTCTACCACGAAGTGCCAGTGCCTAATATTGAAAAAATATAAAAAGTAATTTGATATTCTAAGGGAATAAAATATTTATGGTTAAAAGTATTACAGAAAAGGGAATATTTTATTTCAGGTCGCAAGCCTTGTAGGTCGCCAAATTATAAGATTTATTCTAAAGAATAACGTCTTGATTGATATACAAACAATATGATTGACTTGTTTTTATTTGACATGCAACGTATTATGTTCGGTATGACCAAGACTGATTTCCTGTAGAAACAGATCGCAAATCTATACAGAAAGTAGAATATGTCTTACCTATTACCAGTCGCCGTCTTCAATGCTGAAGGTCGTGGTCATCGTGTACCCGCTGCGGACCATTGCTCTCCAGGTCGTCCTGTCACAGCTGCTAGATGTACGGCTCTCTAAATTGACGTAACAGGAATATTTCGCCTTATTCGGTCGGACCAACGCACAACGCATCGCTGACCTGCCTCTCGGTTTTGTACCAGGCGCTTTCCCGACCATGACTAGATTTTCAAGGCTGTCTTCCCCTCTACGAGCTGCGTGTCCAAAATAATTGAGTATACGTCCAAGACATGATGCGAAGTTCTTGATGAATCGAGATGTTAGTTCTTCTTGCTTTACAGGGAATTTTCGGCATTCTTCTCCAGAAACACATTTCGAACGCGTCTACTCTGTCTATCTCTTACCCGTAGAGTCCTCAATTCCACTCCACAAAAGAAAATGGAGAACACATAATCGTGCGCACAATCTTCAACTTCAGGTTTCTGGATATTTTCCTATATACTGTTTATCTTCTTCTTCTTCGATGGCGCTACAGCCCAAATCGAGCCTTGGCCTCCTTCAACACGCGCCTCCAACCTCTTCTATCCTCAGCCGCCGTTCTCCAGTTAGGGACCTGCAGGAGCTTTTCTGCATCTCTCCGTATGTCGTCCTTCCATCTCAGTCTTGGTATCCCCATCTTCCGTTTACCTCCCGGGTGACCAAACATGATTTTTTTGGGTAGTCGCGTGTTTGGCATTCTCTGTACATGGCCAGATGATGATGAGTACGCGATACCACTTCCACGCCGGTGATGCTCTAGGACTCTATGGTCCTTTTCCCCCCCGGACGCGGCCGCAACGTCGGACAACACAACTATCCACTATCCATCGGGTTCAACCACTGCCCCCGAGAATCCAACCTCAAACGGCGGGGCAACCGCTCAAGATCGGCAGCCGGGGCAAGCCCCTAGCACAACCGATCGAACGGAAGGGCTTGCCCCCGCACCCCTCGGTCCTCGTGTTGGCGTCCGAAAGCTTGGCGGGCTAACACCGGGGGCATCCGACGCAATCATCACCTGTCAGATATGACGTCACAGATGTCAACACAGGATGTCTGACCCGACGTCTGCGCCGGCGGTGTGCCCGGACCAAACAACAATATTCGCCACAGTTTGACGAGTAACTGCCGAGCGAGACTAGAGGCGTCCGTCCTGCTCTTCTCTAAGTACAGAATTGACGAGGGCACAACAGCGTCGGCCGCCCACCCCCGCCTTTACTGCCTAGGCCCTTAGAGCCGCAACCTAGGCCGCCCATCTCAACCTAAGCAGTCTTATATGGGTTGAGATCTTTGGTGCTTCATAACTTTTGTACAGTTCTTCATTTTTCTTTATGCGCCATTCATCTCCTTCCTTCACAGGACCACATATTCGGCGTAGGACTCTCCTTTCGAAAACATCTAATGCTTCAGCGGATTTCACGGTCAGTGTCAGAGCCTCGCATCCGTAAGTCAACACAGTCCTAATGATTGTTTTATATAATGTCAATTTAGTTTTCCTGTGGACGTTGCGAGACCTGAACACTGGCAATAGGAGAAATAAGTTTTATTGCCTGCTGATATTCTTTTTTTGATTTCTACTTCCTCTTCATTATTTTCCGTAAGGAGAGATCCCAGATACGTAAATTGGTCAACTGTTTCAAATGAATGGTCGTCTGCCAGCTTTACGCTACCTCTTCTTCTTTGAGATGGGTTTCGACTTTGGGTCATATATTTTGTTTTGCTCTCATTTATTTTCAAGCCCACTTCACATGCAGCAGTTTCCAGTGGGGTGAAGACTTCTTTGATAGCAGCCAGGGATCTTCCGATGATATTAAGATCATCTGCGTACCCAAATATTTGTCTGCTCTTGAAACAAATGTTAGCGCTCGTGTCGACGGACGTTTGACGGACAACATGTTCTAGCACTATGTTGAAGAGAGTGGGAGCCAGACTATCCCCTTGTTTTAACCCTTGAGAGATTGTAAACGCCTCACTAAGTTCCCCTCCCACCTTGACCTGGCTTCTTGTGTTGGTCATTGTTACTATAACAAACCTAACTAGTTTAGAAGGGATCTGGAAATGAAGCAGAATTTCGTACAATTTCCTTCTGTCAATGCTGTCATAAGCTTGTTTAAAGTCGACAAATAATTGGTGTATATCAATGTCGAACTCCCAACACTTTCCCAGAATTTGACGTACCGTGAATAACTGATCAGTCGTTGATCTGTTTGCTCTAAAACCTGCCTGATATTCTCCTAGAATATTCTCCGCATATGGCTCTATTCTTTGTTTAAGTATGACTGTAAATATCTTGTAAGCAGTGCATAAAAGTGAGATACCTCTATAATTCTCGCACTTTAGCTTGTCACCTTTTTTATAAATAGGGCATATAACGCTCGTCTGCCATTCGTCTGGGATCATTTCTAGGATCCATATTTTTGCAATCAGACTTTGTATTAGGGTTTTTAGGTGTGTATTCCCCTGTTTAAAGAGCTCGGCCGGTAGGTTATCTATTCCTGGTGCCTTGTTGTTCTTCAGCTTTTTCAGGGCTGCTGTGATTTCGATAATTGTTGGTGGATTGGTTGATGGCAAGTTTTCATCTTGCGGTTCGTGGAGGGTAGTTGTATTCTCTTCTCTTGTATCATGGTTCGGATTGAGGAGTTGATGAAAATATTCGCACCATCTTGATTTGATTTGTTCCTTAGATGAGATGATATCTCCATTGATATTCTTACACAGGCTAGTTCTGGGTTTGAAACCTTTCTTGAAAAAGTTTACACCCTTGTACGCCTCTCGAGTATTATTATCAAGGAAGTCGTTTTCCATCTTCAACAAAACATTGTTTAGGAATTCTCTTTTTTTCTTTTTAATCAGTCTATTTGATTCCCTTCTGGCATGTTTATATGCTTGTTGCTTGGCTCTTGTCTTTCTTTCAATGTATTGCTTTCTGAGAATATTTTTGTGCTGGATACTTCTCTCACATTCTTGATCAAACCATGGATTTCTGTTCTGTCTTGGTATGTTTCCTATACTGGACTCCGCTGATCTAATAATAGCATTCTTTATGTTATTCTAGTCTTCCTCGAGGTCGTCCTGTGTGGTTCCGTCACCTATTTGGGCTGGTAAGTTGGTTGTGAGGTTGCTGTGATACGACTCTATCCCGTCTAGTGTCTTTAGTGCCTCGCAATTGAATTTGGGTGTTGCAGATTGTTTGCAAAGTTTTATTTTGGCAATTCTGCATTTGTATGTGGCTACCACCATGTAGTGGTATACTGTTTATAAATATCCCAAACACAAGTGTCCACACTTTCAATGGGGCAATAACATTGAATTGTCTTTTATATAAAATAAAATAAAAATAAAATATCTCAAGGTGACAGGATAGGCTCCAAGGTAATTTTCGGATGCTCACTATGCCGTACTCTTAAAATTTACGTATCCAACAATAATATATATTATTCTTTCATTATTTGTCTATAGATTGGCCTGATACACTTTTTTTATTTTGTGTACTTTTTTCGAAATATTTTTTTGTAACAATACTGGTTTTCTCAGATTTTTAATCCATAACTCAAAACTTATGAGGCTTAGAAACATCCATGTTTTTTTAAATGATAGGTATTTTATAAATCTAAACATTCATTTTCACATAATATTTTGTAAAATCAAATAAACCAAAGTATTTTATGTAACGCTCGATTCAAATACACTAACTAACTCGGGCGCACACGATTGTAATTTTTAATAACGTACATACAATAGTTTCAAATTTCGCATTTGACCTGCCTACATTGCCTTACCCTGCCCTTAATTTTAAAATGTGTTTTTTTCTTCTTTTTCGCCCTAGCCTTCGTGCCATTTACTTGGGGTCGACTCTCCTAGTCCTCATCCTCCAAGTCCTTCTGTCCTCCGCGTCCTCCGAACGAAGCCTTGCCTTCTAGAGATCTCTGTTTATTGTGGACATCCAAGTGGTCAATGGTCTACCTGGTCTTATAGGCCCCATGCACCTCTATGTCCATCGTTCTTTTTATCATATTATCCTGTGGCAGTCTCATAACGTGTCCATACCACCTCAGTCTATATTCGGTCAGTTTTTCACTGATTGGCGCGGCTTTGAAACTGGCGCGGATATGGACGGTCTTCACCCTGTCTAACCTCGTAACACCACCAGTCCATCTGAGCATTCTCATCTCGTTGGTGTGAAGAGTCTGGACATGATTGTTTTTCAATGTCCAGCACTCATATGAGTACGTCATTGCTGGTTGGTCATTGTTTATTTTTATTTTTGTAAAATGAAATAAAAAAAATATATTTAAAAATAGTGTCTTATTTATTCTGAGGACTCGCTAACTTCTAAACAGGCATAGTTCTATTTAGATTGATGAATAATTTGTTTCATAATAATAATAATGTGTAAATATTGAATAAATAAATAAAGTAAGTTATTATTGCTGAATTCGTGAACATTTATAAAGTTTATCTTATTCATTCATTCATTCATACCATCACGGCATATCCCACAATGTGGGGTAACCAGCGAAAGATGTGCGGGTGTGCATTGCCATATAAAAGGGAGCACAACATATCTGTGTATACCCACACACCAGTCTCGTCTCACCTAAAAAGGCACTATATTCAGAATGGGTGGTGAACCTCATTGCTGAACTATGTGAGATGTTATTGTTTGTAGTTTATCTTAAATATGTAATAAGTTGAATATTTAATGAAGATACGAGTTAGACACTTGGGGAAGGAAACAAAGAGATATTCATTGTTATACAATGTTGGATAATTGGTATAATTGAAACAAAATTTTAGATTGGACATATTATTATGAACGAACAACTTGAATACATAGTATACACATAAATGGTTAATTACTGGATTTAGTAGAATATTAAGCTTCAGAGACGAAGTGAGATCGAAAACGGTAGGGGTAATGAAAGTATGAAGTTACAATAGATTAAAACAAAGTCTTGAATATATGGCGTTAGTATTGAGTTTTACCAAAGTTGTACGAAGCTTTTTATATATGTTGTGTTAAACATATTCCGATTTTCGTCTTGTTTCAATCCATCTGAGTCCAACTTCTTTTTTAGATCCCTCTGTCTTATCATAGCTTTTTATTCTTCTTCCTTGATCTCACGACTGATGATGTCGACTAGACTCAATCTCGCGCCGAATGGTCCACCTTCAGGTTTTGGATAGATCTAAGGGTATTGGCGATTGAAGATCCTGTAGCAAACTTGTCTTGTCCGACGAGCAACGAGCAGCCATAATTAGATATCTATGGATAACTAATTAGCTTTATGTTTTTGGACTTAACATAAATATATGATATGTAAAAATCCATTAACTTAAAGTCTGGGCTATAGAGAGGACAAAAAAAACACTTATTATGAAATCACAGAGAAAAAATTAACAGATTTCTATGGGAAAATAATAGTACTGCGAGAATACTGCTTACAAAACCTCAAGTTTTTCTTATATTTTTCTTAAATAACTTCTGTAATACTACCCTAGGTCTAGACACTTTACACATATTACACATATATGAAGTCGATCGGACTTATAGTTTGGGCTGTAGAGAGGGCTCAAAAAGAAACGGTGTACGCAATACATACAAACACATCGCGACGAAACTCATAGTGTACACTCTCTACATGACACTTGATGAAAAATTGATTTAAAAAAAATGCGCTTGAAAATTGTGAATTCATGATTCCCCACTATTCCATAGTAGAGGAGAGAAAAAAAAACAGTGAACGACACATGATGTCATGGCTCTGAGGAGACTTACGACAGTACTAACTCATAATGACCTTAATTAAATTTATAACAAACAACTATAAATTTAAACTCACCCATGCAGATTAAAACCTTAGTTAAAATTCATTTTGTAATTCAAAAATCAATTCGAATCAGAATTGAGGCAATTTTGTGTACGAATAACAAAAGTTTTTTTTTACTCTACCTAATATGATCCATTGTTAGCTTAGAAAGATCGCACGTATTAGGAGTTCCTCTGGCGAAAATTCTTTTCATTAATTGTTTCTTTTTTCGTTTACACACATCTTGTAGAGCAAAGGTCTAATGAAACACCTTAATTCCTATCAATTAAACCTCCAACGCAGATACATTTAAGGTCTGAATGAAAAAAATAATTGAATCAAGACGAAACCTGACTCGTTTTTAACTCAGTTCCCTTTACACAAAGGACAGTTTGTGTTATACTTAAACTAGGGTTACCTCCTCCATTATGTAGAGGGTCGTTGAGAACTAACGTCTTTAGGATTACATTTTGTGTTCGTGAGTTGAGCGCACTAATCGCTCTGTCAAGATACTACATAGTGAAGTACGATGCTCAAGGGGCTTGTATGTTAATTATCTTTTTCTTCTTCCTGACCTATTCACAACTTATCTTCTATGAAGACTGTTGGGGTCAGCTCTCCTCGTCCTCAGGCTGTACACTCTTCGGCTCTGGGCCGCCTCCGATGTCAATTCTTGTCTCATCAATTGGGAACTCCTTTGCGTCATCCATGTATTTTTTGGTTTTCCCCTATACGTTGGTCGGGGGATGTCTACGGCCATAGCTGGTGATCCTCGGGTCTTCTTTATATGTGACCATACCATCTCAATTGTCTTTCTTCTAATTTATTGTTGATGCCTGTCACTCCGCGAATTTTCCGCGAATGGATGAACTTTTTATTTTGTCTTCTTCTTATTTATGTTAATTATAAACCAGTATAAATTAATATTATTGAATAATTATTACTAATAAACGCGATTTTTAAATAAATTAGGTAAATATTTATAAACATTTCAAATTCTTCTTCTTCTTCGCCTTCAGACTGTTTTTTTTTCCATTCATGGACATAGGCCTCCCCCTTGATCCACCACAACTCCCTGTCTTGGGCACACTGCATCCATCTCCCTCCGGCACGTTTCTTGATGTCATCAGACAACCTTGCCTGGGGTCTGCCGACACCTCTTCGCCTTGTTCTCGGTCGCCATTCTACGTTTTTTTTTCCAGTTTCAAATTAAGAAAATAAAATTTAAAACTGCAAAATAGCGCAGGAAGTTTATTGGGATAGTCAATTATAGTCAACATAATAAATATTATATATTATTATTTATTTTTGTCATAGATTCGCTACGTGGCACAACCCTGAGGCGCGTAGGAAGGTTGTATAAAATAGTGAATGGAGGTTTTCATTTAGTTTTACCCAAATAACTTCTACAAGAGTGTGTTTCTTTGAAGAGTAGTCGGAGTCGTTTGTGGCACGTACTCAACCTTTTTGGGAGCGGGGGGGAATGAAATGACTTCTATCTCTGCGTTGTAGGCACCCCTGCCACCAGAGACTAAATGAGAAGACTTTCACTTGACTTGAATTAAGGTGTTGAGGTGGTTTTAGTCAAGGTTACACTTATTATGTAATTACCATAATTCAACGCTTCATACTTCACTTTACTTTCTAACTCGTATATGTTTGAATAAAAGTTTGGCGGAGTATGTTTTATTGGTTAAAAAGGTTCATTTGATTATGATAAATATATTGATAAGAAGGTAATGAGCGTGTTCTTAAATATTGGTTAAAAGTATCTTATATAAAGCTAAAATGGGCAACTCATTTCCATTATAATTTTATGCCTTAATAATAATAAGTAACTGTGATGTCACTGTATCGAATATTTTTTTAATTGCATATACGCAAACATTGGATTACTTTCCCTTTCAGGAGTCAAATGATATTTTTATTGACAAACTCTTTTAACATTTCAATAGAGGATAAATAAAAAAAAAATTCTCAATAGATGGCGTTACAAAAAAGGATTTTCTGTTACTTCATAGATGGCAATAGTATAGTTCCTTATTTTCAAGGTGAATTGTTACATACAATTCAAATATATAGAACTTTCGAAAATAACATCGAAAAGGGAACTCAATAAGAAGGCATAATTGGTGAAAGTTGCGCAAGCGCATAAAGTGATCACGTAAACCAACCGATGACAGATCGTAAGCCCTGTGGGTGCCTCGAGTTCCTGGTTCTTCTATAATATCCCAACATCGTCTCTATTGAGATGTTAAAAGAGTTTGTCAATAAAGAGGTCACTGTATATTTTTCTGATTTTTTTCCTTTTCTGTTTAATTATTTCAGTTAATTCTTTTGCACTCAATAACATGTGCCCTTAGACCAAATCAAAAAGTACTGCCTCAGAACAGATTCGTCTACTGAGGCAGTAAATTTCCAAATTGGAACATTTCAATTCATTTCATTTCTTTTCGTTTCCATTCGATTCGATTTGTTTCGTATCATTTCTTTTCTTTTCTTATCGTTTCGTTTCAAATGATAATTTATTATTAATGAAAGAGATAACTCACTTAAACTGTAGTTTTATTTTATTTATATTAAGGAAACAAACAGCGTTACAAAGTTTATGGTATGGACAATAAAGTTATAACAATTATGCTAATAATGTGTTTCCACATAAGTAAAAAACAATAAATATATAAGTTTATACAAAAATTCATATAGAATATGTAGGAGAGAGTTGGGAATACAGAGGAAAGATAGAGTGCAGATGGAGAGGGATATTTGTTGGTATGAATATATATGAATATATAATGATTGATAAGTTTTGATTTGATAACATTGATATTGATGAGTTGAATATATCTAATTCGTTTAGGTGCGTATTGAGGAAGTGTGATGCACGGTATATGAATGAGTGTTGTTTGGCGTTCGTGTTACAGTGTGAAAGGTTTAATGAATGTTGGAATCGGGTTGCTCGGGTGGGAACCCGAAGAGCTTTTCGTTCAAGCAGTTCCGGGCAATCCACGATAGAGTTGGCGATTTTAAATAAAAAGATATTTCTACGGCGTCGGAGATATTTCTACGGTTTTCCAATTTTATTTTATTTTTAATTTATTATCTAAACAGACAGTTAAATTCACATATTTTACTAACATACATAATATGACATGTGAACCAATTAAAATTACAAATATTATCGTTATTATATTTACAAAAAGAAGTAGTTTTGAAGAAGGGAGTAGGAATGAAATGTAGGAAAATAGGAAAAGGGGTACACACGTACTCCACCTAACCGCGAAGCAGTAACCTACAAATTAAACATTTAATACGTTTAAGGAGTTGTTCTTCCCCCACCACCACCCGTTCTGCTTATGGGGACTAATAACGGCCCCTTGCAAAACTCTGAAAGAATACATAAAGAACATACGAAGAGTCCGGAGAACTCTAAAACCTTGCAGACACTGCACTTAATGTGCCAAAGAGAGCTAATCATGTTGAAACAACTGGCTCACTGCTCAGTGATAGTGAAGATAATAGTGCACCGAATTTAAGACAGAAAGTCTTGAAAGCCCTAAAGTTGCTCTTCGTGGCTACAAGGTCCGCATGTCCAATGGGTCCAAAGAAATTCCCTCGGACATCGTCGTAGAGTTCTCGTCGGAAAGTTGACACGGAGAAGTTAGTGCATTCCCATAGGATATGCTCAGAAGTCTGTTCAGGCTTTAAGAAGTTATTGAAAAGGTCTATTTCATTAAAGAACGCGTTATAGTTACAACACGTTCTATATATGTAGGAGTTCTGAGCATAATTAGTTTTATTGGTTTGCATAAATTTACAAATATTAATATGATTTTATTTATTGATTTTGTCGAAATCGAGGTGCGGTAGATCACTACGCGATACGTCGTCTGTCAGTCGGATGTGATGGTACCCGAATGAAGTTGATAACCATGGCGACTGTATATAAGAGCAATGCGTTTTTAAGTAGTCGCAGTTATGGATGCGCGATGCGCATATTTCGTAGAAATGTGCAACCGCTGCAAAATTTTTATTTTATTCATACCTGCGTTTATTAAAAATCGACTTAAATCTTTGAACATTTTGGCGATACTAAAATTAATCATTATCAAATTGTATTCATTTTAATGAATACTTTATTTAATTTTGATTGATGTTTTAGTATGAATAAATTAAAATAGTTTCTACGAAAAATTTTGCTATCAATTATCGCGTGGAACTATCAATGAAGTGGTAGAATTTTTTTATTGGACTAAGTAGAATGGGAACGCACCAATTTTAGCTGGACCGTTCTTAAAAAGTTATAGAATTGGACTTATTATAGGTAAATATAGCTAACCCCCCATACATCAAGACCTCAGTGCGGCAAGTGCTTATTTGTTCTTTATTTATTTATAATTTTTGGGAAGACTAAAAATTATACATCAGTGTTACATTTAATATAATAAATTAACAGCCAATTAGAAGTCTCCGCTGATAGGCCATGCCGTCGGTTACAAGATAAAAAATATAACATCACGATATATTATGTTTCCATAATATGTTAACAGATAAATTTTCATCCTGTAACCGACGTAAACATAATATTAAATAATATACGCGATATTTGTATAGGTACATAGACAAGTACAGTTGTAATAGTCAAAATTTAGCGACGTACGTATGTACCAATTCTACAGAAGCCAAACAGTTCATATATCGTATTTTTTTCAGAACGAAGACTTGATGATATCTTGAAATATAATTGAGTTTGTTTTGTTATTAATGTATTTGTAACTTTTTGTATACATACTTAGTACACTGGCGGGTTTATTGCCATACGGCAATTTCTTCCAACCAGCCAGAATTAATGTAAATATTCAATACAATGTGTACCTACTATGCAATAGGATAATGACATGACAAAATTAAAAAAACATCATAAAGATAACAAAAGAAAGATAAAATAAACAAAGAAAAAAAGAATGAATATAAGAACAAAACTTAGTAATGATATAAAAACAAAAGGATAAAGAGAGGAAGAAGAAATCAGGTGTTTTCAGATAGATATTTATGCTTCATCCTTTTTTGAATACTTTTAACAAGATAGCCGACGCAATATCATGACTTTATAAATTTATTGACTTAATTAAAAAATTAAAGGTTTAAATAAAAAAAAGAGATGAAATATCTTTAAATAAATATAAATTGAATTAGTAATAATTAAATTTCATTGAAAAAACGATAGAAGCAAAATAAAAGTTTCGAAGTACAAAATTTGAATATGAATTTGGTCTTGAAATTCGATTCGACGCAATGATTTTTTTCTGGTATTGAAATCTAATTGTGTTATTTGATATTGTTTATAATAGGAGTCCTTTTGACTTGGAGTGGGAAAGGAATAGGGAGGGAGGAGATATTATATGAATATTCATGAATAATTCGATCTATCCCTAACAGATATCTATCTCTTGGTAACCCTATTGTCATAGCATTTGGGTTGTACCACCAATCGGATTAACCTTTTGGGATTATCAAACTGTCCAGATTCTTGATGCTATTTACAAGCACGTATAAAAAAGAATACCATTTAAGCTTATTTAAGCAAGCGATTCTTCTTGGAATTGCGGTATCTAGACTATTCTGTCTTTCATTATAATTAAACAATGTCTGGTGCGAGATTGTATACTTAATTACTGGTGTCGTCACAAAAGACAAACGTGCTATTGTTTTTAAAGTAGACGAAAAACCTGAATGACTGATGTTTTATAAATGAAGTAGCTTGGCTTTCATTACACATTGAAAGAAAGAATGATTCTGGTTTATTGGATGATACGAGTATTTAGTTTGTATGATAATCAACACCTAACTACTGCACTGAAATAGACATTCAAGAGTGGAGATTTTAATGTTACGGAATATAAGTGTATTGTAATGATATTAAATTATTTTATTTGCATTCCTCTAATCGCATTGAAATTGCACTATTTTAAAGGAATACATTATATACAACACATAAACTTTGATTTACAAACTAAAAAATAAAATGCTTCCAAAATATATGCAGAAAAATATATTATTAAATGTTAATGTTCACACTTACCCTACGAGGGGATGTCAGGATTTTAGACTTCCAAACACGAGATTTACAAGTACAAAAACTAGTTCATACCATTAAGGTCTCAAAATATATAAGTTTTCCACCAAGCATAAAAGAAACCACAAGTCTTGTCACCTTTCGTAGGCTAGGTGCTGAATGCATAGTTAAAAACTATTAATGTTCTCCATAGTTTCACTGTATTAATTATTATATGTGTTTTTAGGTCTAAATAAAATTTACTATTATTATAATATTATTAGTTTCTATTAAGAACATTTCGAAAAGAACTGTTTTTTATTGTATTTTCTTACCAACATGATACAGTAAATATATAAATGTTTTTGCATAAATGAGCTGGGTCCATTTTGAGGTGGAATTACCAAACTCAATATAACCAACGATTGGTTCGCGAGCAAAGAACAAATCGAGTTATATCGATATCGGGTTGAGTGATGTTATCGAGTTCCTATATACCTATCGAAGTGTATATCCGGAGTTGATTTTCCGATACCCAATTCTCCACTTTTACTGCCACATCCCGGGAAATCTCCGGCCTTAACCAACATCCATTTATATTGAGGATGTAATATTAGTTCCACTTAAACTATCTACGTACATTTATATTTGCTCTTAATGTGATTAAAAAGTTTCCTATAACATCGACCGCTGCCATGAGAGTTACACAAACATTAGTTAAAATAAAAACGGTTTTCCAATATTTTGTGTGTGACGTGTGTTATTTATTTACAATTGTTAAATTTATTAGATTACACTGAAATTTTTGAAAGTAACAAAATTTCATGTTAAAATTAACCGAACTAAAGTGTCTACTAAACACTTGATTTTGTGGAACCAAATGTTTTGAGCACACAGCCTAAAGATGCAGTCATAAATGGATAAACCTTTATTACTGAAAAAAAAGGTTTGACTAAAACGCAGGTAGCCAGTTCTGTTGTTATAATATTTTTTTCAGTGTACAGTTCACATGTTCTGATTCTACTCGTTACTACCTTATCATCCAATCAACCAGAAAATGTAATCTACTAACACTTAATGATATCGGGACTCAAAAGTATGGTTATTGAGCCCATGAGAATACTGCACAATTTTACTTCGTATTCGCTTCAGGATGGGTTCAGCTCAACTTTGGATCAGCACCTAACCTATTCGATTCTTAAATTGTTTTAAAGATTTACGCCTAAAATTTTCCCTTCCTCGAATAGCTGTGTATATCATAGCCGCGTAAAAAATTCTTCTCAAGTCCAAGCGGGAGGCCTTTGTCCAATACTGGACTCAAGAAGAGGCTGATTAAGTAAGTAAGTAGAAAATTCTTGCCACATATAAATCACGTAATTCACTTTGTGAATGAGAATAGAATCAAAGCAAATAAGAACTTATCTATGGAGCTGAATAAAGATGTCAAATACGCCTCTATTTGAAGAACTACGCTTGTTAAAGGGTCTAAAGCTAGCAGATTAAAAATTGTGTTAGATTAATTGGCTCGGCACTACATTCAAAATGCTTCAAAATAATAACATATATAGGTATAAATGAAATATTCACCAAATTAAGAGCAACTGAAGTACATTGTACAAATTACTTTAGGAATGTTGTAAAAACTCAATAAAGATCTTACTATGAAGGTTGAAATGTAAATAGGGTTTTATAGTGAAATGAATAATCCTCTGATATTCGTGGAGATCAGATTATTGATAGGTACTTATAGTGAATACGACATCTTGGTATGATGTTGTATCATAAAACGGCCCTTTATACAAATAATATCTAATAAATAATTAAAAATACATCTAACAGCACTATCACAATTGATAGTAAAATAATTGAAGCTGTTGAAGAATATATATACCTTGGACACAAGATAAAATTAGGAAAGGATAACCAGACAGCAGAAATACCCAGAAGGATCGGACTAGGTTGGGCAGCCTTTGGAAAACTTAAACATGTCCTAAAAAACAGAGATATTCCCACATGTCTGAAAAGAAAAGTTTTTGAAACATGAATCCTGCCTGTGCTTACGTATGGTCTGGAAACTATCACGCTAACTGCTAGGACCATACATAAGCTAAAATGCACTCAGAGATCCATGGAAAGGCAAATGATAGGCGTAAGTCTAAGAGACAAAATTAGAAATGAAGAAATCAGACGCCAGACAAAAGTTGTTGATGTCATGGATCGAGTTGCAAAACTTAAATGGCAATGGGCAGGTCATGTTGCCAGACAGGGTACGGACAGATGGGCACCCGGAATTCTAAATTGGAGACCATGAGATATGAAAAGGGGAATAGGCCGGCCCCAGAAAAGGTGGGCCGATGATATTTTCCCTGTCGCTGGAAGCGGATGGGTTTGAAAAGCCCAGAAAAAAGACGAGTGGAAGCTATTAGAAGAGGCCTACATCCAGCAGTGGAGAGATGGCTGAGAAAGAAGAAGAATTAAAAATACATAGGTTTAAATATCGAATTCATCCATGCCCAATAAATATAGATTATATTATATACTATACATATATGTAGGTATATTATCAAATGTTATTGAAAAATATTTAAGTCATATTTCACAAAGTGAAAATAAAATTTTTCATGCAGACCTATTCAGGAAGTCATTAAAAATCTCCAGCGAAAATAGAGATCCATTTACAAATTAATAATACTGTACAAAAATAATTGTGTTATTTGAATGAATAATATTTTTTCAACATTAATGCCATGTCACAGATGTAACTGACAGATTTCATATTAAAATTAAATTGCCGGCAGAAACAATGGATTCGATCCGCGAAAGATAAAAATAAAATGTTTTATTTGTACTATCATATAATAAGGTTGTTTTTTGGAAATAAAAGAAAGTCGTTATTTTGCATTTTTTTTATAAAATGTAATTCTCATGGATTTTCTAAGTCAGACGATGTGTAAATTTTTCATTCAACGTTTTTAATTATTTTTTTTTGTTTCGGGAAACGATTAGGTACATTTATGTCGTATGTATAAAAGAAGTAAATTATAATATTCCAATTTTCTATACTATATTCTGAGACTTACATAATAATATACTACTTAACTTTTCCGTATGTATATTGGCTACCTTTAATAATTTTTAGTCCTTTAGGGTGTTAGCTTTGTTTTATTATTTTTTATCTTGGATAGGTTTATGTTAAATAAAATTTATTTAACATAAACCTATCCAAGATAAAAAACAACAAATAACAATTTGAATGGTAATTATAATATTAACACTAAATGCTAGCTCATTTTGTTATACTACTGAGTCGCTAGGTTGGTTATATTTTATACAACTGTAATTTCACTATGCATTTGGACGATGAAGTTCTTTAAACACCAAAATCATGGCAAATACATATGTAAGAATCATGTAAGAATTCTAATATTAGAGATAAATTAAGAGTACGAATAAGGCATAAGGTTCCTTCTTTTAAAAATTGGTAGGAAATTTTGTACAAATGAAACAATAAAATAAAAAATAATCTTCGCAACAGTTCTAAACGACAGAAAGGTATTTTGTTTTTATTCACGATAGCTAAAATTCACATAGAGGATCGGAATTACATAGATGAGGAAGAAATTTTCATAAGGAAGTATAAAAATGTGTGTGGAGGGAGAAAGGGGGGGGGAGGGGGTTGGGGGGGTGGTGGGTCAAAATTATAAGTGGCATATTTCCCGTTTCAACACGGGGCCAACTTAGTTTATTAATAAAATGGAATGCCAAAGAGTAAAAGTTTCCAGAATGAGGCGATATAATTTAAGGACGATGGAGCATTGTTCAAGATAACGGCGAAGTTATTCTAACAGTCCAGAGGAGTGGATGTTAGCTTGACGCCGAGTTGTTTCAGAATAGCCAGACGGGGAATTAAGGGATTTGCTCTCTTTATGAATTGGATTACAAGGGACATTTTTATCGCTTTTTTTATGCGGATTTAATGGGAACAACCTTGGAATTATGTTGCCGAAATAAATTTAAATACAAATTCTATCCCAGTTTAATTTAATTAGATTCGTACCTACACGATTCCGATGGTAGCGAAACAATTATTTCCATTTTTTTGGCAGAATTTGTATTTTATGTTAGTTGAATATATTTATTTACACGTTTAAAGAATTTACCGTATTTGGGGAAATTGTGTCAATTAATTCCTGATATTTGGCTTCACTTAAATTACCTGTGTAAGTATTCAATTTTTTGTAAAGTAGGTAAAATATTTTCGCTATATATTTTTGAAAAAAAGTAACTAATATAATTAGAATTGTTAAAATTCGTTTTATCTTAGCAAGAATAAAAATAATTGTTGTTTAAAAAAAGTAAGCGTATATTGAGGAAAAAATCCTATCTCGTTCACCTTCGTTCACTCTCGTTCACACAAGATGATATCATAAAGCGCATGTTTTTGTTTCAAACTAAATTCATTAAAAAAATGGCGCCCAACGTGGGGCCAAATATTTATTTATTTATACATCTTTTTGTACATAATATAAACAAATATAATTGTACACTGGCGGGCTTATTGCCATTAGGCAATTTCTTCCAACCAACCAGATTACAAAGTATGACAACATTGTGTATGTACAACAGCAAATAAAAAAGAGTAAAAGAAATCAAAGAAAATACGTATAACACTTAAATACTATTAAAACAAAAAAAAATTATAATTCATAGCAAGAAAAAGGATATGGTAAGGACAGGAGAGGAAATCGGGATCAGGTGTTCAAGGATAAATATTCCTTCTTTAGTTTTTTCTTGAAAATACTAAGTGAGTTAGACGACGCAATATCCGGACTAAGGCTATTCCATAATCTTGCTGATTGTACTTCGAACGAAGAGCTGAGAAATTCTGTATTATGGATAGGTATGGAAAGTGTTGTACATTCAGCAGATCGGAGTGGAAGTCCATGACTGGATAAATAAGTGAATTTGATTTTGAGGTACTGTGGCAGGTTTGGGTTCGAGAGAATATATTATTGTACAATAGTGACAAAATGTGTATATTGCGCCGCTGGCGTATCCTGGGCCAACAAAGAAGATTGCGGTAAGGTGATATGCGATCAAATTTTTTCAACCCAAAGATGAATCTGATACATATATTCTGAAGACGTTCAAGTTTATTGAGATGCACTTCATTTGCATCCAAGTAGCATACATCGGCATAATCAAGCAATGGAAGAAGAAGTGATTGAGCAAGAATTATTTTACAACGGAATGGAAGGAAATTTTTAAGTTTATTAAGTGAATGTAGGGCAAAGAAAATAGATTTACTAACATGCGATACCTGTTCATGCCACGAAAGGTCATCATCGATGAAGATTCCAAGATCTTTTACAACCCTGGTATAAGGAATGCATTGGTTATTGATATACAGCAGCAAATATTCTCTTTTGTAATAATGAAGGTACTAATTTTCTTATCTAGGTATATGCAAATAATGAGTTTCAATGACAATTTTCAATTTAATTTGTAATGAATCTTTCTGAAAGTAAAAATATCATACACAAAATAATCGTTTATTGACATGATTTCGACAGACAAAGGATAAAAGTCTCAATGTAAAAAACTATTTTTATTTCACAAAATCCCAAACGGAAATATTTCCTCGTTCTCATAGGCCAGGCGATAAAATCTCGATTTTATTTTTCTACTGTTTCATCGAGAGTGAAGTTTTTCGATTCTTCCACCGAAAGCGAAATATACACAGAGAGAGGTATAATGTACCTACATATCTGTGCTTCAAAGTTTGCGTACGTAAATACTCCAGCGGTGTTGGGGAGTAGATAGGTACCTACTTTCTCGAATTGAATTCATGTTTGCGGTTTCTTTGGCAAGAAGTGTGAATGTATCAGAGTTTTGCTACGCTTGAAAGTTTTAAGTGTCAAACCACTTTCAGTTTGACACGCATTGTGAGCAAGTAGCGAGATATGAAATACATACATAGTATGTCCATTGTACATCTGCAACAAAACTTGTTGTCACTGTTGAGATTATCTATGTATATTATGATTGTTTTTGATGTTTGACTAAGAAACCTCAAAGTATCAAGATTTGAAACACAAAATAATAACACCAGTAACTTTAGATTAATTCAAAGAAAGCCGAGTTCTATATAAGGTACATATATTACAATAACATATATAGGTTGGATATTTATTTATTTTGGTTTATTTATCATTTTTTACATATATCAACAAATATAATGCACATTCGCAGGCTTATTGCCATTAGACAATTTCTTCCAATCAAATTTTCGGTTTGCCTGAAGGTGTGTGGTAGCTTATTCCATGCATTTTGGTCCTGCCACAGCAATTGCACGATCGCCTTAATTTTACAACCATAGATGAAGAGATTGAACGAAATGACGGTAGTCTGTCGTTTATTGAAAGCGGAATGCGAAGTTCGGAGAGGAAAGTAGGAGCCATAATACAAAGTGTTTTGAAGATCATGATGCAAAGCTTATATTCTATCTTTTAGGGGATTTTAAACTAAGAAATCTTGTCGTTCTGATTGGATAATGTTATATGCGAGAAAATCTTAATGTTTCTTTAGGTAAATGTTTGACAGGGAAGTGTGCAAGAAAACCCCATATTTCTAGGCAAGGTGAAATAATGTATAAAAACTCATTTGACAAACGTTAAGAGTCTTTTTTATGAATTATTTTGTTTGAAAACACTTGTTTTCATCGATGTAGTGTCAAAAATATTATTTTCTTCTTCTTAATACTTTTTCGATATAAAATTTGCTGCCACATTGGCTTCGGCCTCGAAGTGTTTTTTGAAGCACGTTATATAACAATGATCGTAAAATTCTCCTTTATTTGTTCAACTTTATTAATGGTCGACCGATATATGTTAAAATAATAACAACAATTTTGTTACAAAATTAAATACACCCTGAGACATAAAATTTTATAGTATAATTAAAGCAATTATTTTAAATGGCAAAAATGTGGCGGCAGAGTACAAAAACACAAAAAGTTGAAATGTTACATTTTATTTTAATTTAAGATTGATAATAAATGTGATATAAATAAATGTAATTTGGTTTCGAGCGATGAAAAAATATTTGACCGAAATTGTGACCATTGGCTTTGGTCTTTTTTCACGAAGAGATATATTATAATAAGAAGAGATATCAATACCTAAATTTTCCAGAAGAGCCGTGAAAATATATAAAAATTTCATTTGTTAATTTGTTTTAATATGTTTTCGATCTCGTTATAATGAGTGCATTTGGTCTGTTTACGTGGCCGGGGACCCGTTTTTACTACTCACTAACCCAAGGGAATATAGTGGGGAGTTATGATTTCGCGAGGCTATTTTTTTTGTGCGCTATGTGCTTTATGCTGCGTGCTGTGTGCTATGTACGGTGTGTTTGTTTTACTTTATCAATAATAGACTAATGTACTCATTCGATTCTTTTCAAATTTAGCAAATATGTATATCTAATACAAAAAGTAACAAAAGTAAGTATACAAAAGTTATCGGCCTTCGTGGCGCAGTTGGTTGGGTATCTGACTGCTAATCCAAAGGTCCCGGGTTCGATTCCCGGTGGAGACACAGTTTTTATTTGTGTTTTCAGTCTGGATCTGTGAGACGATTAATATCGTAAGTCTCCAGAATGTGGCAACTTGTTATTGGGTGCGTGTTAAAGTAATATTTGACATAGTATCTGTTAGTTGCCCGAGAAGCAATTTTAAATAAATAAATAAAATAAATCGTACACAGGAGAGAAGTTGCGGATCAAATGTTTCTCTTTAAAATTATTAATTCAAAAGTTGACTGTCCTGATTTATTAAATAAAATTAATTTCCATGCGCCGTTGCGAAATGGCAGATTGAACTACTTGTTTTATGTTCCTCGAAGTAACACTAATTCTAATCAAAATGAGTTTATCAAAAGGGCTTGTAACTTCTATAATGTCAACCTCTCAGCCAGTATCACACATTCTGATATATTCACCGCTAGTAATAACGCATACAAAAATTCTCTCTATAAGTGCATAGCATGAACTCGTATGTTGAATTTTTTTTTTTTTGTTAGTTATTTTTGTTTTTTCTAATATTATCTTTTGTATACTTTTATTTACATTTTGAGTTGTTGTTTGTAACAAAAATATAACAATTTAACTGTCATAATCCTTTTCCCATCCTTTTCCTTTCCCGTCACAGGCAAACATACATCTTAGTTATATTTAAATTTATGATGTTTGAAATGTTTTATATTTAATATCTGTGGACATATGTAATTGGTCTGTTTGTCTTATTTTATAGTGTATTATTCCATTTTAGTATTTTAAGACTGTATTTGTCCCTAAATAAATAAATAAATAAATAAATAAATAATCCACCGTGTGGCGACTCAGAAATGGAAATGGGCGGGACACGTAGCCAGAAGCTCGGACGAGAAGTGGACTAAGAGAGTGCTGACTTGGAGACCGCGTATGACAAAGAGAGGAGTGGGGCGGCCGCAGCTGCGGTGGAAGGACGATATAACAAGATATGCTGGCACTGGCACATCCTGGATGCAAACTGCACAGGACAGGACGACGTGGAGTCAAATGGAGGAGGCCTTCGTTCAGGAGTGCACGGAAATAGGCTGATGAAGAAGAAGAAGAAGAAGTATATCTAATACTCGCTTAGACTCCATTAGATTTTTAAGGATATATGAATAGGAGTCTGACGTTCTATATTATCATAATAGGGAAATGGCGTGATGGTATAGTGTAGTAATATATAATCTAAAAAACGTATTATTTCATTCCGTTACCTTTACTTATCGTTAAATAACTCTTTTTGAAGACTTTAAAAGCATTAGAAAGTCTGACTCCAACTTTTAATATTATCTTTCGACATATTATTTCTCTCCGAAAACTAAGATTTTCGAGTTTAAAAGTGTCTTCGGGCTTAGCAACTTTTAGTTGTACTAGAATAAAAACGATCTTCAAACAGACGATACAAAAGATAAACTCAAGTTTAACTTAGGTGTAAGATAGAAACAAAAAAAAAATTATACGTTAGAAGTTTTCCTGGAACACGATACGTTGATGAATAATTTATGCCTCTCTGGTGAAATTCCTTAATAATAACCCAATTCCCTTTATACCATAAGTCGTGATAAGTATATCAACTATTTCGTAGGCAAGCCAAACCGTACGGTTTTGTTATGGCAATTCAAATAGATTGTTGGCAAATAGTTTTGAATTGTAATACCGCTTTGATATTAACAACCGTCGAATATATGACACAATATTTTACAAGTTAGCTGATTAAAATATCTCGGGAGTCCAGTGTGAGAAATTTAAAGTGATATACTGAAAATCTCGTGGGACCTAAAATACAAATGATCAAACACTTTCGACGATTAGCGTATCAATTAAAAAGTTCATTGTATCATAAATATTGTAAGTAACTTGACTATTTAACATAACTAGTTGCACATACCACATGAGATCCAACTGTAGATGTCGATGTACAGTTGAAGAATATTTTAAATTTTTAATTGTGTTTCCAGTCTGAATATGGGAGACGAAAAATATCGTAAGTCTTCAGAATGTGGCAACTTGTTATTGGGGTGCGTGTTAAATTAATATATGACATGGTACCTGCTAGTTGCCCGGGAAGTAATTTAAAAAAAATAAAATAAATTCATACCAAATTATAAACCCTTAAATCCTAATTTTTCTTAAAATTTCGTAAAGTCCTTTTTTACTACCCCGAATATGTAAACAGATTGATGCTATGTATGAAGATTAAGTATTGAGAGTCACCGTAGATATTATGTATTTTGCCATACAAATTGTATGAAACGATGTTGTCACAAAATTCAATTTTTGCGAAAATTGTTATAAAAGCTAAAGATGTATGTATTATGAAAAGTAAGATATCAATCTTATCTTGATGTGATATGAACAGTTGATCTGATCTAAACTGTATAATATCATCTACATCTTCCTACAATCCCTACGTTGTGGTCATATCCCGTGACCTTGCCTTACGCCTTTATAAATGAGAATATAATATGTTGTGGTGTATGTACTTAACATAATGATCCGTCACATAGTCCTGCCAACAAAGGTTGATTGAAACCCTCAAATTTCCAATATACCAAATATGTACAGTCTCTCAATGAATACTTACAACTGGCAAGCGTACTTGTGAAATTTTATTTTAAGTGCTATCAACACCGATATATGTAAATCGGTGTTTGATGTTATGAATCATAGTGATAAATAAATGAACAGTGAAGAAATATACATCCTTGTAATAAGCCTTCAAAGAGTTTACGAATCAAGTTTTGATAACGGATTCAGTTTTATGAATACTTTATCTGCGATGTATCTTGTTAACTTGTAAAACTTTTGCATTAAAGACGAGGTCTAGAATCGATCTTCCTTCGGGAATTTTCGTTTCATAAATGGAACACGATTCATGAGAGATTTCGAAACTTTTTTAATAACCAAAACATAATTTGTTTACATCTTCAGTTGGATACACGTGGCTCCATGGTCATAATTTATTAACCCACAGCCAGATATGTATTATTATTTTATTTGAAACTGTTAAAACCCACAAAATATATTTTTATTTGAATATTGGAAAATCATTTCATTTGGTTGAGTCGCTGGAAATATTGATTAGTTCTTATTCCTCGCATTTTCCCAGCTTACTCTCTATATTGGTTATTGGGGTCTCGTCCTCAGGCTGTATACTCTGTGGTTTTGGGTATTGCTTTCGTGCAAGCCGTTATTATGTAGGATCTTGGAGCAATTGTTTATCTAGGTGTTCTTTGGACTTTTATGAGTGATAAACGAGGAAGATTAATATTTATTGTCTTATGAATGGTCTTGTGGTCTCATCTCTGCTGACGTTCTTCTAGCTTGTTGTTTGTGTCTTCTTCTTCTTTGGCTGGTCCTCTTCCCAGTTCATCTGGGGTGGGCCCTCCTGGTACGCAGTTTCCACGTCTTTCTGTCATGTGTCATCTTACTGGTCAGCTGGTCCTTCCTCAGATCTCTCTCAATACTCGTTCACCAGGTGGCCTGTGGACGGCCTCTAGCTCTGGGTGGTGTGGGAATATTTAGGGCCACCCTGACCACGTGATCATCTCCCCTTCTATTCACATGACCATACCACCGGAGTCTGGTTTCTTTCATTTTCTCCGGGATGGGCGCGACCCCAAAGCTACCACGAATATATTCGTTTTTAATTTTGTCCATTATAGTGATACCCGCGGACCATCTCAGCATTTTCATCTCGGCTGTATGTAGTTTATGTTACGGAAATTTAAGTTTCAGTAGTTGTGAAGTACAAATAATAAATTAAATAAGTACCTAATTATATGTATTATATATTTTTGATTTTTCAAATACATGTAGTAGTGAAAGTGTACGTGGTATAATATTTATATACAAAATTTACTCAGCGAACGGAATGTCTTCGACTGCAGCAGTTTCTGATTTGGTCAACATTAAATTAATTATTCACTTCATAACAATCTTTGAATGAATTTTAAGGCACCCATTGGTTTTAAATTCACTATTTAAAAATATTTATTAACTGTAACTATTACTCTGATAATATTTATTGTGAGAATGAATGAATGACGCTCACCACTCTTTCTTAATCAATGTTTTTAACGTTCCTTTGGGAATCAAGTACTTGGTACTTAAAAACTCGATATAAAATATGACTTAACACCTACTGTTCGTAATTTGTGACTTTGGGAGTGGGTCCACAACAACTAAAAAGGTCCAGTAAATGTTTTATGGAGGTCCCTAACAAAAGTCGTCAAAAAGGGCCCCCCCACATAAAGTCTAAAGTAGGTACTTTATTTTTATACGTTTTTTCCTTCCACGCGACACGGCCTTACATACAAAACATACATTGGACACATTTGCCTCAAAATAGCTATAACTCTTCAGCCTGGTAATATCTGAGATGGTTCCGTGATGTATGGAGGCATCATGAATAATAACTCTGATGGTATGTAGAAACGAAGCGTCCATGTAGAATGTTTATACAACGCCATGGGCAAATCACAATAAGAATGAAAAAGACAAGTGTTTTAACAACTCATATTTTTAACTCATATTTAAGTGTAATGAAATTGCAGCACAGGACGAAAGTACTATACAATTGATTCCAATCCACAACTCTGAATTTCTAAACTCTTTGCTTGAAGTACATTTCTTTGCAAGATTCTGTAACAGTCAATATCTTTGGCTATTTGTTTTTTTCAGTTGGTTAGCCGTTTGGTTTCTGTGCGGGCGTCCTGGGTTCGATTCCCAGCAGAGGAGAAATTTATTTAAATCCATTTCTCACGCAAATATTGCTTCTCTCGGCTGGAAACACTGGTTAGTTGGAAGAAATTGCCATGTAGCGATACACTCGCCCCTTGCACAGGGTGCAAGGAAGTGTATATTATTATTATTATTACTCCTGAAGAAGGTAACTTTGTTCCCGTAATATTCAGAGGGATTTTATTTAATGGAAAAATGCTTAAAACTTTAGTGGTGTAGGTTCACAAAGTTGTGTTATATTTCATTTAATTAATAATATACGTGTGGGAATACTATACATAAAAAAATAGATTTTTATATATACCTAAATGTATATAATATAAAATATATCATTTAAATATACTGCTCACACAACAAACATAAATAATATTTACATTAATTATTAGTATTCAATAAAAGTTATAGGGAAACAATGCTATATATTTTGAATTCTCGTAAAACCATTCATTAAGTAAACCACTAAATATAACCGTTCATTAAGTCAGCCACTGGCATTATTCCAAAATTGTTTATCGTTTTTTAGAAATTTTAGATTTATCGAAAAAAATAATAATAAAAATGTAAAAATCGGTAACAATGATTACATGTAGAATTGTTGAAGATTTCCTCCACGTAAAAGCCTCCTCAGAGCCTTTGATATGTTAAGTATCTGGATGGCTGAATTATTCCCAATTTTGCATTTGTTGCATTTTATTTTCATCTATAAATAATATACAATTCACGCATCGATCTCCTAATTATTTTGAGGATGTTTGTAATGGTTATAATAATAGGTGAGTGTTATTATTTTAAGTAAATATTTGAAAATGACAAAATTTAACATTTCAAATATTATTTAATTCACTAGTCAGAAGTACACTGGAGTTTGGCTCTGTTATTTGGAACCCGCAATATCGAGTGCACATTAATAATATAGAAAAAATACAGCGTAAATATTTGAAGATATTGGCATATCGAAGTATTGTTGCACCTATTCCACCGTCACTAGAATCAAGACGTAAATGCCAAGATATACATTTTCTTTACAACATATTGAACAATATTATTGACTGCCCGGAACTTTTATCGAGTATAGACTTTAACGTACCATTGAGACGCTCCAGACATACAACTCTCTTTCGACCTAAATTATACAAAACTAATGCCGCGAAAACCACTCAACTATAAACAGAATTATAAACACATACATAAAATATGAGAAGTCCCTTGACATAGACCTATTCAGTGACACAAAACATAAACTCGCTCAAAAATTAAAAACAGGAATTTCATAAGATTATCACTTACGCATAACACGCATGCACATACACATATACACTAACACACACACACCATCACACATACACACCCTCACACACACATATGATTTTGTATCTAGAATATATGACTGTATTTTGTAATAAATTATGATAGTATTGTAAGCTAATAATTGCTATATTTGATATTTTTATACATATGTACTATTCTTGTTACATTGTTAGCTTCAATATGAAAAAAAGTACTTAATTGTTAATAATAACATTGATAAATTGACCATCGCTTTAAAATAAATCCAATATGGATGGGTGGATGGCAGAGCGGTTAGCGCGCTGGGTTAGTAATCCAGTGGTCGCGAGTTCGAATCCTGCCTCGACCGATCTCGTTCACCTATAGGACAAGCATTTATGCTTAGTTTAGGGAACGTAGGAAGATGTATATGTACTTGTTTAACAAGGACATATTCATTTTTTGTAAAAAAAAAAATATATATTTTACGGAGAGAATCAAATTATTCCTGTCTCACTTTGTAGTATTCAAAATTCCTGTCTGAACACTTCTTGTCAATATCCGTAGTTTTGACGATAATATAATAGTATATTGCCCATGTTAATTCAATGACTATTATAATTAATTAGTCGGCCCTCAACTCATTGAGTTTATTAAACTCAAGATTAATGTTAAGGGGAGATTGAATCCATTTCTGTATTACAGTGCAATATGACATGTCAGTTACTAAATCTTCAATTATAGACATATTTTACTTTTTCTGTGTTATTATCTGTCAAATTTTAAATAACCTCAAATAATACGCACTACAAAACTGGACGCTACGACTTGAAATACTATTGTTTTATTATCAAACATGGTAAATTTAATTTTTTTCAGCAAAATAATGCTTTTAAATCATTGAATTATATGTACTACGTTAAAAACTACGTTATTTAACTCATATATGTATATATGAGTTAAATGTTTGTCGTTTTAGTGACGTATTTGAAGGAAGATTAGGCCTAAACGGACACTGTAATACGCTATATTTTTGTAAAACTTGAGTTTAGCTCTTACTTGAGCTTTATATTTTACTGTGAACAACCAGACGTACAAATTATATCTCCATTTTGTGAGAACAAGGAGATATAGGAAGGCTATCTGCTACGTGTAGGAAAAAACCCATCTTGACATGTATTCATTACTTCTTCTTCTACAGGAGTGCATCTTCTTTAGAAGTCGTTAAAGCTCTCGGAAGTCGTTTATACCAGATGTTGAACAACATCCCGCCTGTGAATGTGTGGAGTTTCAATCATATCAAAAGTTGTTCAGAAACAGACTAAAGAGGCCACATAAATCTACATAAATACCTTAATTTTAAATCAAATCTCAAACATGTTAAACAGTTTGTTTAAAAAAATACTATATGTAATTTCAATATTTCTATAGTTTATGTTCTTCACACATAAAAAAAATATGCATTAATTCTTAAAAAAATATAGGAAATATCGTTTTTTACAGCATTTTTTTTAATTACTCCATAACTTTAGGTATGTCGTAGAGATATGAATCTTATAATATTATGAGCTTATAGAGAGCATAAAATCAATGTGAATGACCGATAATTTTTTCATTTCATATGAGGTTGGTTCTTAAAAAATGCAAAAAGTTTACCAAATTCGGATTTCTGATAAATTATAATCACGTATAAACCCCTTTTAACGCACGTGATAGTTCCCTTACTAACACGTAACTTCATAGTATTTTAGGCGATTTTAATATAATCATGTTTTCGGTCACATATCGTCCCTCTCCTGACTAACAGTCGTATCTGACATTTTTTGCAAAATGGAGTTAGGACCACCAATGTGTACTTATATGTTGTACGTATGTTCTTGCTAAAGGTCTCGACTGTATCACCTCCCGTTAACTTGGAATAGCTTAGTGATTTGTTGTCTACCAATTACTGAAAATAAAATATCACTAATAGACCTATATGCAAATACGATTCTAATATATATAAGAATGATTCATATATAGAAGAATACAAATAAAATATTAAAATATATTTACACCGTGTCACCGTGTGCTGGGAGAGATGAAAATATGCACGCGCAAAACACTAAAAACGTTCTCCTGAACAATTTTCATTTTGCAGATACGACTGTTAGTCAGGAGAGGGACGATATATATGACCTATATATCTAGTGTATATATCTTTATATTTGCCATATATTCCCTATTTATTTATTAATTTTACATAAACGATAAAAGTATTGTAATACAATAACATATGTACTAGAAATATTGTGTGTGTGTGTGTGTGTTACTGGTAAGTGTGTAATTGCGATGGTACTTCACTAGGAATTAATTAATATTTTTAATAAATAAAAATAAAAAACGTTTTAAAATCAATTCCACTATTTATAAATGATGGGATTGATTTTAAACACGTTTTTTATTTATTAAAAATATTAATTAATTTAAATGGAATTCCATCAAGAACTGACTATCAAAAAGTTAAATCTAATCTTCACTAAGAAGACTCTCTTTAAAAGGGCATAATATATATTTTTTTATTGTTGAAACAACAAAATTTAACAATATACAAACAATAAAATATTAGAAAAAGTAAAAATAAAATAAATAGTAGGTATGTAACATTTTTTTTATATTTATTATTTTTTACTTTACAATAAAATATCAGAAAAGGTACATTTTAAATACATAGTAGGTATGTAACATTTTTTTTTAATTTACTTTATATTTATTAATTTTTACTTTGCAAAAAAATATCAGAAAAAGTACAATTTAACTAAATAGTAGGTATGTAACATTTTTTTATATTTTTTTATATTCATTACTTTTTACTTTACAATAAAATATCAGAAAAGGTACATTTTAAATAAAAAAGTAGGTAAGTAACATTTTTTTTTATATTTTACTTATATATTTCATTATAGTATACGGGACACACGAAAACAATAAATATAGGGAAGACTGGAAGCACTATTCTAAGGCGGTGCTGCAGCAACAATAACGCAAAAAATGAAAATACACGATTGAAAAATAATTTATTATAACATTACTTATGTAGTATTGTTCAAGACCTATTTGTATAATCGTATGTTATACGTTTCTCTTCGTCAATACTCATGTGAACTCCTAAAAAACAAAGTTCCTACATTCATTGAATCAAAGGCACCCAACCTTAGAAATACCCCAGGAATATAAATTAGCGCAGGTATTCATACCACAGAAATTGTTGATTCACTACAATATTTAGGCTCAGCAGTAGCCAGCAATAATGATGTCAGTGTTGAGATTAAAAAGAGAATTGTAGTAGTAAATAAGTGCTACTTTTGGAATCCAGAAGCATCTTAAATCTCGTTTGCTAACAATAAGCACAAAGTTACTGTTGTATTAAACGCTGTTTAGTCCAGTACTTGTGTACGCAGGTGAGTGTTGGGTCCTGAGTAAACGAGATGAAAATGCGCTTCTGGTCTTTGAAATTAAGGTGTTGAGAAAAATCTTCGGACCTGTCTGTGGAAATAAATGATGGAGGATAAGATACAAACATAATCTAGAAAGTATGTACAATGTGCCGAACATAGTAAAATTCATAAAAAAATATCACTTTAGATGGTTGGGATAGCTCCAGCGCATGGAGGAGTACCGAGTTCCTGACGAAGATTCTCAACAAACGATCATATGGGAGGCAAAACGTGGGAAGACAGACCCAAATAAAGGTGGATGATGGTGTAGAAAGGCACCTGAATGCAATCATTGTAACTAATTGAAAGGTGCGGGCGATGGACCGGGTGGAATGGCGGGAAGTTCTTGAGGAGGCCAAGGCTCATGATGGGCTGTAGTTCTATTGGTATTGATGATTTACTACGTTTTTCTAAGTTATTTGTTAAATCGCATTTATTGTGTTTTACTTAGACAAAAGATAATTTCGATTAACATAAGAGTTATTTGATAAGACAGGTTTCAAAGCGATCACTTCTTCCTCGGAGCTGATGATAACGATTGTATCAAATAACTCAATAATAGCAATTAATAAAGAAGGTTTAGTGAAATGTAGGTTCATCTTTTTCAGCTGATAATTATATTTTAGTCATATCCTTGTTATCAATTAAGTACGGTTTTTCTGACGATTGTCTCACAGGGAACAGACTTGTATCAATGCTTATAAGAAATTATGCATCATCTTTAAATATAATGACGATTCATTTGTTATGAGCAATTCTCCCTAACATCACATAGCTTCGCCCAAAGAACATTTGCTCAAGTGAAACGAGAAAATTTCGTTTGATTCGGATACTGAAATAGCTCACATCAGAAGATTCTTTAATCTCTTTTAAGAAACATCCTAATCTTTGACTGAGACGAATGCTCCCAAGGCAGATTAATAATTATTTTCTTCGAGCGGTTATAATTATTATTATGATCAAAGAAATTTCTGGTATCCATTTTGGCGTGGCTAATTATGACAGTTTAATTACACGGAAAATTAGAATGCTTCTTTATTTACACTCAAGAATTTTGCAGGATAACTTTAAAGATGTCGTCAAAGTATGTAAATAGAATTAATAATATTTAAATATGTATAACGTTGAAATATATAGACACATAGGTCAATGATAAATATATATATATATATATATATATATATATATATATATATATATATATATATATATATATATATATATATATATATATATATATATATATATATATATATATATATATATATATATATATATATATATATTATATATATATATATATATATATATATATATATATATATATATATATATATATATATATATATATATATATATATATATATATATATATATATATATATATATATATATATATATATATATTATATATATATATATATATATATATATATATATATTATATATATATATATATATATATATATATATATATATATATATATATATATATATATATATATATATAATATATATATATATATATATATATATATATATATATATATATATATATATATATATATATATATATATATATATATATATATATATATATATATATATATATATATATATATATATATATATATATATATATGTTATAATATTTTTATCTCGGTTTTCCCGTGTCAGTAGGTCTTGACTAAGACCATTTGTCTTCCGACGTTTCGCCTGAATATCACCAGGCATTTTCAAGGACTTAACGAAAAGCACGCGCGCGTGGTCTTAGTCAAGACCTACTGACACGGGAAAACCGAGATAAAAATATTATAACATATTTCACCCGTGAAAACATCAAATATAACATATATATATATATATATATATATATATATATATATATATATATATATATATATATATATATATATATATATATATATATATATATATATATATATATATATATATATATATATATATATATATATATATATATATATATATATATATATATATATATATATATATATATATATATATATATATATATATATATATATATATATATATATATATATATATATATATATATATATATATATATATATATATATATATATATATATATATATATATATATATATATATATATATATATATATTTACTTGGTGCTAGGTTCCCGGCTCGTACGGACGTGCTCGCACTATCACACGAGACGGAAATCTACCAACAAGGCCCTGAAGATGCCTGATGAGATTCAGGCGAAACGTCGGTTGACGACTGATCCTCTTGAGGATCAGAATCTGACGCGGGTTATCCCCAAAGAAATCTTTACTAACATATATATATATATATATATATATATATATATATATATATATATATATATATATATATATATATATATATATAAATATATAAATATATATATATATATATATATATATATATATATATATATATATATATATATATATATATATATATATATATATATATATATATATATATATATATATATATATATATATATATATATATATATATATATATATATATATATATATATATATATATATATATATATATATATATATATATATATATATATATATATATATATATATATATATATATATATATATATATATATATATATATATATATATATATATATATATATATATATATTTGATTATATTACCTACAAATATATTATATCTTCTCTATGTTTTGTATAGAAATAAACACCATTAAAGAGACCTTCAATAAAATATAATATTAATAATGATATATTATAATATTATATTTTATTTCAGTTGGTGAGCAGGGGGATGCTATGCAACACAAACCATATACCTAATATATACATCATTTAAATATTAGATATACATTCAAATAAAAAGAATAACATAGAGAAAAGTAAGAATAAAGAATAAACAAAAGATAAAAATATTAATAATCATAATTTTGGTACCTATTCTTTCTTTATTTCTTTCTTTATTTTCATTAACAATTAAGTTACATAACACATTAACCTTATAGTGTCCCCCGTTAGGTAGTCGAGTACCTACCCGTGTTGGGGGTCTATTATAGTTTACAATATTTTACATATCATGTTACACTGTATTATATTATAACATATTATACTGCATAACATTATATTACATCTTATCATATTACATTATATCACACCATATTACATCATATTCCAATACATTATACTTATTATATTACATACTTTCATATACATTATATTACATTATATTATATTACATTACTTTATATATCTCTTTCTTCTTGTAATTAATCATATGTTTATTACAAATGTATCTGAATTATCACATTCAACATATTCTGATCCACTAGATGTTTCACATAGTATTTACAATTCAACATCATATATTACTGTAGAACTCCTATACTTAAACATCATCAATGCTGTTTATCACAAAATCAAAATTGTAATTGTTATTTGTAATTTTCTTTGATTTTTTTGTAATTTTTTTTTGTTGTTTATTTAATTTTGTAAAAAGTGTCAAAATTAAAATAAATAAATAAGATTTTATTTCAGTTGGTGAGCAGGGGGATGTAATGCAACACAAACCATATCATTATATACATCGTTTAAAAATTAGGTATACATACAAATAAAAAGAATAACAGAGAGAAAAGTAAGAATAAAGAACAAACAAAAGATAAAAAAAAAATAAAAAATAACCAATTAATTTGTAAATAAAAAAAAATATGCGTAACACAAAAGAGATTTTGTATGGTTTCGAATTACACTAAAATAAAAATAGGATTACACGTGATGGATATATATGTACGTTTGAATATGTTTAAACAAATTAAAACTATTCTTCTTATTTTGTTTGTAAATAATCTTGAACTTCTGCCACGGACATATTTAATTTGATAAATAAGACCAATGAAAAACATTTTTTTGGTATGTTTTATGTTTTGATTGGATATAGGTGTCTAATAATGTTGAGATTTAAAAACTAATTAAACTTTCATAAACTGAACATGAAGTTAAAAAGTAAAACTAATTAGTTTTCCTTTACAGCCAAATCATATTTGTATTCGTGTTTATTGACACGAGTTGTAGGTACTTCATAATATTAGAAAACAAGTGGGTTATGGCTAACACTCAACTTTTCACTATCTATGTACCTACATAAATCAGCGATATTTAAAACTAAAAAAGGAATATTTATCCCGAAACACCTGATCCTTTCCCTATCTTTTTTTTGCTATGAAATATTTTCATTTTAATTGTTATCTTAGTGTAATATATATTTTCTTTATATATACTTTCATTTTTTGTTGAAGTACATTCACAATTTTATCATACTTTGTAATCGGGTAGGTTGGAAGAAATTGCCTAATGGCCATTAGCCTGCCAGTGTGCAATATATTTTTACTCCTCACTAACCAAAAGGGATATATTGGAGAGTTATGAATTTGCAATTTTTAAGGATATCAATATCAGGGAATGGACGGGCTCTGTGGAACAGATATTCCGGGCAGCACAGGACATAGAGGGATTCGCCAACGTCGGGGTCCTGACAGGACACCAGAAGAAGAAGAAGGCTATTTATGTTATTGCAGATTATGTCATGAGACTATATTCTGAAAGTTTAATCACAAGGTATATGTGTGTGTACCTACTAACCAAAAGGGATATATTGGGGAGTTATGATTTCGCAATTTTAAAGGCTATTTTTTTATTGCAGATTATCAACTAGTATCATGCTGAGATTGTATTCTGAAAGTTTCATCATAATCTATCTGTGTGTATGTACTGTGTGCTGTGTGCTATGTACGGCGTGTTTATTTTACTTTATCGATTATAGACTAAAGTACTCATTGAATTATTTTCAAATTTTGCAACTAATCTAATACTCGCTTAAACTCCATTTGATTTTGAAGGATATCTGAATAGTGCTTCTCATTTTTTTTACTTTCAAATATTTCAAAGTGACCCCAAGCTCAGAAAACATACAATTTGAAATTTTTATTTTCAAACTGATAAAAGGCACATCACTTTCATAAAATGACATTGAAGAGTTATCAAGTTTTCATAATAAAATATTAAATTAAAAAATAATTCAACAAACTCATTTCATGAAAATGAATTTAATAATTGTAACACTAAACACTTTCTTGCACCCTGCGCAAGTGGCGAGTTTATTGCTGTATGGCAATTTCTTTCATCTTACCAGTGCTTCCAGCACAGAGAAGCTATATTTGCGAAGACATGAATTTAAATAAATTTCTCCTCTGCTGGGAATCGAACCCAAGACGCCCGCACAGAAACCGAACGGTTTACCAACTGAGCCATGCTGAATATTTTCCATACAAAATTTGAATACTTTATGGAATGACTTGTTAGTGAGGAGTTTAGCGTTGGCTACAACCTACTGGTTTTATATTATGTACAAAAAGAGAAATAAACAAAAAAATAAATAATTTTCTCAACTCAATAAGAAGACATAATTGGAGAACGTTGCGCAAGCGCATAAAGTGATCACGTAATCCAGCCGCTGACAGCTCGTAAGCCCTATAGGTGCCTTGAGTTACTGGCTCATCTTACTTCATCTCTATTGATATGATAAAAAGTTTGTCAATAAAAAGAAATATTTTTTGTCATTTTTCAAAGAATGTCAATCCCCGAATGCATTTTTATTCATTCATTCATACCATCACGGCATATCCCACAATGTGGGGTAACCAGCAAAAGGTGTGCGGATGTACATTGCCTTATAAAAGGGAGCACAACATATCTGTGTATACCCACACACCAGTCTCGTCTCACCTCAAAAGGCACTATATTCAGAATGGGTGGTGAACCTCATTGCTGAACTATGTGAGATGTTATAATTGTTGCATGTTGTATTTTCGATTACATGTATATCTCATTATATGTATTGTATGTATATCTACAGGTTTAATATTTATTTCTTTTAAAGTGCGAGCAATTATGACAGAAAGAATAAATTACAGAGGACATATTAACTGTTGTCTATAGAAAATATTTCAGCTTAAGTTAACATACCAACATTACGCAATAAGAGCGGCTAGTCCGACATACATAGAATTGTACATTAGTTCTTATCCATTTTCATTGTTTTCAGATGTTCTGTAAGAAACGGGTAGTCGAAAATCTAACAGAAAATGAGGTACGTCATCCATATTGAATGTCGCCTTTGTAATTGAGACGAGACTGGTGTGTGGGTACACACTAATGTATCGTGCTTAATTTTATAAGGTCCTAATGAAAACCTGTCGCTAGTGCCCACACGTAGCGGGATATGTCATGACGGTATGGATATATGTTAATATGAAATCGAAGTTTGGGTTGTATCAGATGGTACGAAATTTCACATCACGGCAGAACTCACTCGGCGAAAAAAATTAAAACGTAAATTTTACTATGATGAGAATTATCATCGACAGCAAAAAAGGATTGAATTTTTTCATTTCAATTTTTTCGTAACACTCTTTCCTTTTATTTTTTTTTTCATAATATTTACTCTTCTAAAACTCATTATCTCAAAAACCAGAATTCTACGTGAAGGATTTTTAATACCTTCAATATAAACTTTGATTTTAATTAATTTTTATAATCAATTTCAAAATGAAATAATTTGAAAACTTCTATTAAATTACGCCATTTTTATTTCTCCGCGTAATTACACTTTTGTCAAACGATTTTTTTTTCGCCGAGTACTTAATGTTTTGATGAAATTTTAAAAAAGGCTTTTATTGCAAAATTTTCCGCTTAATCAATCATAATTTGGTCTATTAATTTTTGTTTAGAAAAATTATAATTTTTTTTTGGTACCTAATTACCAAATTTTTATACAAGATCGCGTCTTCTATACTTGTTCATATAAAAAAGGAGTATTCAAATAAGTATCTTTTGTATAAATTTTAAGTATTCTAAACTAATTGAATCTACTGATGTTGGATTTTTTAACTGATAAACTATGACGGTGGATTTTTTATGAGACACTCAGAGAAATTGATGATACAATTTATTTCATCTAAGTCCCTACGTAAAAAATATGCCAATTCAACCCTCACATTAAGAGTGTAGTGTCAAATTTATAAATTTATTTAAGTCGTATGACTTCTGCGCTGGCGTTCTGGGCTCGATTCCAAGCAAGGGAAAATTTATTTGAGTAAAAGATAAAGATAAGAGTCTTTGTAAGAAAACAACAATCGATGAATAAAATTGAAGATAATATAAAGATCACTTTTCTATTTAATTTATTGATTTATTCGCCGTTGTATATTGTATAAACCTATTGTATAAATGCTGTCTTATTACCATATGATTTTTTTTTCCAACCAACCAGATAAAATGTTTGAATACATACTATGTGTAGGTATTACAGCAAATGAAATTATAAACAAATTTTACAAATATTTAAGAAAATACTTAAAAACTTAATATATAAAATTCCGTCTGTGTCTTTCAATTAACTTATTTTTGTTGTAGGTATTTTCGTTTTATTCTTAAATAATTGAGGCTTCCGCAGCTTAGGTTGGTCGAAAGACATTGACTTATGGCAATGAACCAGCATTTATGAATTGTTTTTTTACACATATACATCTTCCTACATTCCCTAAACTAAGCATTAATGCTTGTGCTATAGGTGAACGAAATCGGTCTAGGCAGGATTCGAACTCGCGACCACTGGATTACTAGCCCAGAGCGATAACCGCTCTGCCATCGAACCATCTATAAAACTAAATAATAAATGATAATGAGAGGAAATCGGAAATAGGTTTTTATACAAAAATAATACATTTTTTTTTGCATATAAATAAAATGCAATATCTGAGAATTGAATATTTGTCATTGATCATATTGAAAACTGAATATTGTTCAATATACATACATGGCAGCCATCAATAAAATGCTGTGACACCTACCCCCACTTTCACCAAGGTTCCTAAGCGCTAAAATCAATTTTTTGATGCACTAAGCGTAAAATTACGTTTCACCAAACAATCTTACTACCGTTAAGTGACGCCGGCGACTCAATTCTTAAGTGACGGTCTTTTGTGGATCAAGTCATTCATCAACGTATTTTGTAACTAAAATTATTACATTTTAGCATTTGTTGTTATATTTTATATTATATTTGATTTCTATATTATCCAGTTATATTATTATCACGATTGACTGGGTTTGTGAAAAATTCATGGTGTCAAAACATTGCTTTTTGTATTTGTTAAATAAAATTAAATTTCATTTAAAACAGCATAATTGATGTCAACGAAAACAATAATGGCGGTATGCACAAAGACACAGGTATTAGCAAGGGTAGAATAGCAGGTATGCGATATGTTTGTAAACATGGTTTCAGGTATACAGCGCTCGCGGCCATTTACGACACTAATGCGAATATACCTACTGATGAGATCAAAGTAATACTTTTTTTCAAACAAATTCAGAAACTTGTAAAAATTGTGAACTACACACTGTCATAATATTTGATTGTTATTTTAATAAAGGAAACAAGATAAATTATGTGTTCTTGATTTTTAAATATTTCTATATAATTTAACTTGAGTTCGTATTCCTTTACTCCGGAAATTTAAGGAGAGTTGAGCCTAGGGCTCAATTAAGAATGTTGGTTTTTGGTTGGTGAAATACAAATTCACTGAGTGATGCACTCAAGGATTTGAGCTCCGAGCAGGTAGTTAGTTGATGATCCATTTGATGTACCTTGGTGAACACGGCCACTAGATATTGGAAGCGTATTTATATGTAGTTAGAAATTTAATTAAATTTCAGATTAATTATTATATTAATTTCGTGTATTTTGGTGCTCTCAGAACCAATATTATATTTTACAAAATTAGAGGTCTTCCTCCGAATCCCTTTGATAAAATTTCGAGATAATTCATAAAGTTAAGTAATTATTTAATCATTAAATTGTATTAATACTCAACAGCGTCATTTGACGTTGATATTATAATAAATATTACACCATATTATTATTGTTTCCTTTTGATCTTTAAGAAATATAAATAAAAAAAATCTGAAAACAACATAATATTACACTGTCATGGAGATAATATAAAATTTTAGGTGTTATGTGATCTCACCGATATTTAATTTTATTTTATTATTTATTTATTTAATCGAATACAACATCATAAAAAAAATACAACAGAATATAAAAATTTTATTGAGTCAATAATAGTATTCTAACATTTTATACATTTTAACCATTTACCGTCTTATAAACGTAAACTAAACTCACTGTCTTACTTATAAACGTAAAAGTTTGCTTATAAACCGTGACTATTTCTATTTCACCTTTTTTTTTTTTTTTTTTTTATTTATAAAAAATGAATATGTCCTTGCTAAACGAGTACATATACATCTTCCTACGTTCCCTAAAATAAGCAAATAAATGCTTGTGCTATAGGTGAACGAAATCGGTCGAGGCAGGATTCGAACTCGCGATCACTGGATTACTAGCCCAGCACGCTAACCGCTCTGCCATCGACCCATCTAAACCTTTATTTTATAGACGTCAAGTTAGGACCGGTCGAAAAGTTGTTTAACGCTTGAATAATGCGTCATATCAAGTATTTCAAAATGGCGGATCTTTCACATACGATCCGAAACATATTATTTGGGTTTGACAGAAAAAAATTATACTTATAATGTTATTCCTTGTTTAGATTTTATGTTTTGATCGAAGGTTTATTTTCGATAACTATATTATGGATGAACTAAATATATAGAACTTTAAAAAATTAGGTTGATAGGAAACTCAATCAAAATGCATAATTGCTGAACATAAAGTGGACACGTAAACCAGCCGATGACAGGTCGTAAGCCATGTAAGTGCCTTGATTTCCCGGGTCTCCCATAATATTCCAACTTCGTCTCTATTATGATATTAAAAAAAATAATAAAACAAATTTTCTTTCCAATCGACAGCAAATTATCGTTAGTTAATATATTATTTCGGAGATTGCAAACCCTCCCCAACGCTTCCAGTGTGCTTATTCGGAAGAGTAGAATCGACTCAATTCCTAATTGCTTATGTCCCCTGCGTGGACAGTACATATCTTCTTCTTGCCATATCAGGTCCCCCCAACGTTGGCGATCACTGCTGAGAAGGCATCTCTATCCGTCGCCGTACGGAACAATTCGCCGACGTCTCTGATACCGGTCAACTCACGAATGTTGCGGAGCCATCACATCTGACGCCTTTCTATTCTGAGGCATCTCTCTATTTTAGTGAATTCACTGCTGAGAAGGCATCTCTATCCGTCGCCGTACGGAACAATTCGCAGGCGTCTCTGATGCCGGTCAACTCACGAATGTTGCGGAGCCATGACATCTGACGCCTTCCCATTCTGAGGCATTTCTCTATTTTAGTGAATTCATTGCTGAGAAGGCATCTCTATCCGTCGCCGTATGGAACAATTCGCCGACGTCTCTGATGCCGGTCAACTTACGAATGTTGAGGAGCCAGTACATCTGACGCTTTTCTTTTCTGAGGCATCTCTCTATTTTAGTGAATTCACTGCTGAGAAGGCATCTCTATCCGTCGCCATACGGAACAATTCGCAGGCGTCTCTGATGCCGGTCAACTCACGAATGTTGCGGAGCCATGACATCTGACGCCTTCCTATTCTGAGGCATCTCTCTATTTTAGTGAATTCATTGCTGAGAAGGTATCTCTATCCGTCGCCGTACGGAACAATTCGCCGACGTCTCTGATGCCGGTCAACTCATGAATGTTGTGGAGCCATCACATCTGACGCCTTCCTATTCTGAGGCATCTCTCTATTTTAGTGAATTCACTGCTGAGAAGGCATCTCTATCCGTTGCCGTACGGAACAATTCGCCGACGTCTCTGATGCCGGTCAACTTACGAATGTTGAGGAGCCAGCACATCTGACGCCTTCCTTTTCTGAGGCATCTCTCTATTTTAGTGAATTCACTGCTGAGAAGGCATCTCTATCCGTCGCCATACGGAACAATTCGCAGGCGTCTCTGATGCCGGTCAACTCACGAATGTTGCGGAGCCATGACATCTGACGCCTTCCCATTCTGAGGCATTTCTTTATTTTAGTGAATTCATTGCTGAGAAGGCATCTCTATCCGTCGCCGTATGGAACAATTCGCCGACGTCTCTGATGCCGGTCAACTCATGAATGTTGTGGAGCCATCACATCTGACGCCTTCCTATTCTGAGGCATCTCTCTATTTTAGTGAATTCACTGCTGAGAAGGCATCTCTATCCGTCGCCGTACGGAACAATTCGCCGACGTCTCTGATGCCGGTCAACTCATGAATGTTGTGGAGCCATCACATCTGACGCCTTCCTTTTCTGAGGCATCTCTTTATTTTAGTGAATTCACTGCTGAGAAGGCATCTCTATCCGTCGCCGTACGGAACAATTCGCCGACGTCTCTGATGCCGGTCCACTCACCAATGTAGCGGAGCCATGAAAAAATCCTTAAGGAAATAATTCTTCCAAATAAAATGTAAATGCACTATTACAAACAACAGAATAGACAATTGAAAAAAGTGAAACAAATAATTTATCTCCACAATTTTTGGTTGTGTGTGCATGACTCAATATGAAATATTGTATTTAGAAGGAAAGATGCATACGTTTGAATGCGTAGCGTGTGTATGTACATGTACTTATATAATATGTAAATGTATCTATAAATAAACAACGTAATAGACAATAACATAAAACTAGCTCACCTTAGCACAGGCTATGCCTAGTGAGGGGGCTAGTAACAAAGATACAAACAAAAAGATATGGCTTCAACTATGTAAGCACCAGTGAAGTGGTAAATTGATATTTATTGAAATGAGATAACTTATATTTACATTGTATGTTAACTATGTATGAATAAGCTTATATTATCTTAAGATATTTTGTATCTCATATATACATACTGTATATTTTTGGATAGAAATAAATAAAAAATAAAATAAAAAATAAATGACATCTGACGCCTTCCTATTCTAAGGCATCTCTATATTTTAATGAATTCACTGCTGAGAAGGCATCTCTATCCACTGCCGTACGGAACAATTCGCCGACGTCTCTTATGCCCGTCCACTCACGAATGTTGCGGAGCCATGACATCTGACGTCTTCCTATTCTGAGGCGTCCCTCTATTGCAGCCTTTCATAATCATTTGGAGCAGCCTGTACTTTTTATCTCGCAAAATGTGACCTATATATGATATTTGTCGTCTCTTTATTGTGTCACCCAGCTCTCATTCGACATTTCCTCTCCTGAGTACCTACCTTCACATTTGACTCTTTATCTACCCAGGAAATGTTACAGCCATATTTCAAAAGACTCTAAACGGTTAAGCATATTGACCTTTATGGTCCAGGTTTCAACTCTATATAGAAGTATGGATCATATGTAGCTCTTCACCAGGCGCTGCCTTATTTTAAGTTTTCAGCTATTTTCAGCTATTTTCGTCGCAAAACAGTGCCTTCATTCTGAAAAACATCGCACGAGCTGTCTTAATACAGCACCTTAGTTCCTTGTCAGGATCCAAATCATTAGTGAGAAGACTTCCAAGATATTTAAAATATTTGACTCTTTCTATGGCTTGTCCTTCAAGTTTGCAAAGTCAAGTTATTATGAGACTGTCGGCTGAATATCAAAAACTTGGTCTTTGATATTTATTTTATTTTGTTTATATATTCATGCTCAGACCAACACCTTTCTCAGTAGTATTAATTATCAAACAATTTGTATTAATTATTAGACAGTAGGTACATATATTTTGTTTAAAATATGTGATTTTTCAGGGCTTGAGCAATAAAATTAATATAGGCGAAATATAAAACAATTTGGCACTAGCCACATCCGCTATAATAGAATCTAGGGTTTCGTATCAGCTATTATTCGTTTGGCTTTATTTGTTTGTTCTCCAAAGAATAGACATTGTACCATTTTATGATCTCTTGCCATGGTATCATCATAACTTTTATTGGCACCAACTGATGATACTGCAACTGGAATATTCTGATATGGATTTATATTTGAGGTTTGAAAAAAAACATTCCCAAGTACCTATATTAATAAGCAGCTGATTATACAACAGTGCAAATGGAATATTTTGCCATAGTTTCAAAATTTCTGGTCAGTAATCCCAATATATATATATCTAAAGTAATAAAGCAATCAAAATGTTAGTGTTTGTGTGTGTGTATGTGTGTGTGTGTGTTTGTCTCACGCCTTCTGAAAAACCAAGAGCATCTAAAAATCTAATTTATGTGCGAACGTGTACCTGTATACCTGATGCAGTGTCACGCTAAAAATAATGCGATAAAAATGCTGAATTTTAAAAATATTTCAATAATTATTTTTTTCATACAAAATTTTCCAAGTCGTATCTGTCAAAAAAGTGTACATTTTGCACGCAAATATCTGTTAGTTTAAAAGTTAGAAGTACGTATTTACACGAAGAAAATATATTTTCAAATATAACTTAGCGTTTAAGTGAAAAACATGGTGAATATTTTGTATAATTATAATGTTAAACTTATTTTTAAAGTAAGCGTTTTGTACATAAACGCCGCCATTTTAATATCTTTTCATACAATATTTCATTTTCCCACCGAATGAATATGTTCTTGAAAATAATAAACCTTTGAAATAAATGTAATTATGAAATAATAAAATGAAACACAAGACATTACGGCAAGTTTTAAGACATATATTGTAAAAATGTGTTTATTATTAGTTAAGATGTAGGCATAATAAAATTGCATAATTTGTAAATAATATTTGATTTTTCTGACAATTTTCATTTTTATGGCATCGAACAAACCAATGTAGGTACCTACATATTCAAAAAAGTCTCAAACCATTTGATATTTTTAAAGTATTGGAATGGTTACTATGGTAACGGAAAGATTCTGATATTCAAATTAAATTTGTTATGAATAGAATTTCTTTAGAATATTGTTGTAGGTAGGTACCTACCTATTACTATTTACTTACAAATCAACAATATACTGATTTCCTATCGGAAAATTGTATGCGATGTGCTCCTAAACCGTTTGTCCGATTACAATGAAACTTTGGTGAATTGTCGAGCGTGTGCCCGGGATGGTTTCTGGATTTAAACTTTTTTCTTATTCTTCTTTTTCTTCGTGTATTTGGTCATTTAACCTATGAAGGGGGAGTATCCTGGGAGAAGAAGGTCCAACTGTCCTTCCATCTCTTCGCAGGTCTTCCAAGACGGTTTCTGGATATAAACTTTTTTCTTCTTCTTTTTCTTCATCGTGCATTTGGTCATTTTACCTATGAAGGTGGACTATCCTGGGAGAAGAAAGTCCAATTTTCCTTCCATATCTTCGCAGGTATCTGGATTTGAACTATTTTCTTCTTCTTCTTCGTGTATTTAGTCATTTTACCTATGAAGGTGGAGTATCCTGGGAAAAGAATGTCTTTTCATCTCTTCGCGGTTTTTCCAGGATGGTTTCTGGAATGAAACTTTTCTTAACCGGCTGAAGAGACGGGATGTAATGAAGGGAAGGGACGTAATGAGGAATTGAAGGGACGGGAGGTACTGAAGGGCCTGAAGGGACGGGAGGTACTTAAGGGAACGTGTACCTGTATACCTGATGCAGTGTCAGGCTAAAAATAATGCGATTAAAATGCTGAATTTTAAAAATATTTCAATAATTATTTTTTTCATACAAAATTTTCCAAGTCGTATCTGTCAAGAAGTGTACATTTTGCACGCAAATATCTGTTAGTTTAAAAGTTAGAAGTACGTATTTACACGAAAAAATTTTACTTTCAAGTATAACTTAGCGTTTAAGTGAAAAACATGGTGAATATTTTGTATAATTATAATGTTTAACTTATTTTTAAAGTAAGCGTTTTGTACATAAATGCCGCCATTTTAATATCTTTTCATACAATATTTCATTTTCCTACCGAATGAATATGTTCTTGAAAATAATAAACCTTTGAAATAAATAAAATTATGAAATAATAAAATGAAACACAAGACATTACAGCAAGTTTTAAGACGTATATTGTAAAAGTCTGTTAATTATTAGTAAAGATATAGGCATAATAAAATTGCATAATTTGTATATAATATTTGATATTCCGGACAATTTTTATTTTTATGGCATCGAACAAACCAATGTAGGTACCTACATACATATTATTCAAAAAATGTCTACAAACCATTTGATATTTTTTACATGTTCTATGGTTACTATGGTAACGGACACATTCTGATATTCAAATAAAATTTGTTATAAATCGAATTCGAATTAATTTAGAACATCATTGTAGGTAGGTACCTACATACCTAATACTACTTGAAAACCAACAATATACTAAGTTCGTATAGGAAAATTATTAAACTATCTTAGGTTAACTACAATACACATGTCATTCAATCTACAAACTATTTCCTATAGTGAAATTCTTCTTTTATTTAAGTAGACCTTTGGGTGATTTTTTATACAAACTATTTCTTGGAGTTTAATTCTTCTTCCTCTTCTTTTGTGAAGTCATTTGGGACAGTTCATAAATAAACTATTTCCTATAGTCTAATTTTTCTTTTTCTTAATTTATGTAGACCTTGGGTGAGTTTTTATACAAACTATTTCCTATAGTCTAATTCATCTTCTTCCTCTTCTTTTATGTAGCCCTTTGGGTGAGTTTTTATACAAACTTATTCCTATTATCTAATTCTTTTTCTTCTTATTTTATGTAGACCTCTGGGCCAGTTTTGATACCAACTATTTCTTTTAACGTATTTCTTCTTTTTCTAATTTTATGTAGACCTTTGTTGAATTTTGTATAAACTAACTTCCTATAGTCTTATTTTTCCTCTTTTATGTAGACCAAGGGAGAGTTTTCATGCAAACTTTTCCTTTAGTCTAATTCTTCTTCGTCTTATTTTATGTAGACCTCTGGGCCAGTTTTGATACCAACTATTTCTTTTAACGTATTTCTTCTTTTTCTAATTTTATGTAGACCTTTGTTGAATTTTGTATAAACTAACTTCCTATAGTCTTATTTTTCCTCTTTTATGTAGACCAAGGGAGAGTTTTCATGCAAACTTTTCCTTAAGTCTAATTCTTCTTCGTCTTCTTTTATGTTTTACCTTTGCGTTAGTTTTTATACAATCTATTTCCTGCGTTAGTTTTTATACAATCTATTTCCTGCGTTAGTTTTTATACAATCTATTTCCTGACGTATAATTATTCTTCTAATATGTAGACCTTTGGGTCAGTTTTTATATTAACTACTTTCTATAGTCTAATTCTTCTTTTTCTTATTTTTTGTAGATCTTTTGGTTAGTTTTTATACAAACTATTTCCTTTAGTCTAATTCTTCGTTTTCTTATTTAATGTAGACGTTGGGTGAATTTTATATAAAATATTTCCAATATTTCAATTCATCTTCTTCTTCTTTTATGAAGACCATTTGGTCAGTTTTTTATATAATACATTTACTATTGTGTAATTCTTCTATTGGATCTTTTATGTAGACCATTGGGTCAGTTTTTATTACAAACTATTTGTTATAGTCTTATACTTATTCTTTTTTTTTCATTTAGTCTTTTGGGTTAGTTTTAAGTCTTATAGTCTATTGTATAGAAATATTATAAACAACATGCACACTTGACGAAAATACATAAAACGAATGGGATGTGACCATCACTAGAATCTTCTCAATACTTTTTTTCAATCGAAATTTACACCATTTATTATATCATCATATATTGCTTAATTTTCAATAACTACATATTTGATTTTGATGACAATATAATAAAAAATCGGGGTTGTGGCCATTACTGGACTCTTCACAACGTTTATATTCAAATTAAAAACTATTTAAGTCTTCTTCTGTAATGTAGATCAGTTTTATTGTGCAAAAATATAATAATCTATAGGTATGCACACTTGACGAAAAATATAAAAACGAATGGGATGTGACCAACACTAGAATCTTTTCAGTACTTTTGTTTATTTAATTTTTAAGCCATTTCTCATCATCCAAAATTACTAAATATTTAAAACACATTTGCGTTCGATGACAATATATAAAAATAGGGGTTGTGGCCAAATCCAAACTCTTTACAACGTTGTCTCTTTATAATCAGTCATATTTAAAACCATTGACCATAGTCCATGCGTGCAGAAATTGTATGTACCTACTTATATATAAAAACAAATGGGTTGTGACCATCACTTGAACATTTTACATCGCTTAAACTCAATTAAATTTCAAACAACTTTTTCATACTACGAATTAGCAAATATTTTTTATGACAATATTATATAAACGAATGCTTATTCCTTCACTAATTTACATTCTTGGCCAACGGCGGGACATAAAAGCTAGTAATATAAATAAAAACTAACTAAATCTAACCAAAGCTATTTTTTCTCATCTAAACTAACATAATTTCACTAACTCAGTTTCGGGTGATTTGAGTTAAGTTTATATTATGTTACGGATTTTTCACCACATTTAAAAAAATCATTTTCGTATAAATTAAATAATTTGCGCATATTTATTTTTTCACACTCACAGCGTTGACTATGTTGACATTATAATTTCATTTTTCAAATATTTAATTCTTATCCAGAACGACCGTTTCGCCTGGTGAAAGGCTTTTCAACTAGTCTTTCCAGTTGAAAAGGTTGAAAAAGAAACAAAACACTGTTTAATATTTCAATAATTTGTTTTATTTTTCTAATAACTAATAACTGTATATTTTTTATTCAAAATTTGTAAAAACATATAGTCAATCATTAAATAATATGTCACTGACGCGAAAAATAATCTCTCTCTCTTCCTTAGCTTGTATCCCACATGGTGGTGGGGTCAGCTCTCCTCACTGCGCTCCTCCACTTCGCCCTATCCTGAGCATCGTCCTCAGAGACATCACATTCCTGCATGTTCTCAGCTACCAGGTCTTTCCATCGTTTTCCACTGACGCGAAAAATAATATTTTTTATAAATATAATTACGCAAATAACAACATTTTGATTCCTGTTAGTATTAATTTATTCAAAGAGCTTTCATTTTCATTTTGTATATGATCATTTAACTTAAACTGAATATTAAATTTCGTTAGAGGCATATTTTCTATTATTCATTTGTGATGTTGAGATCAATTTAGTATCTGAATAAATTATTATAAGTAAACAAAAACAGCAATTGGGTTAGTTTATTTAAATATGTGTGGCAGACCACATCTCGAAATTTCTTTCGTTTTGCGCGCGCCTATCGACGGCAAGTATATTTGTTTATCGCTAGGCCGAGTTCATCGCCCGCAACGTCAAACAAGTGACTATACTCCTCAACTGGGTATGACACTTCAAATAAATAAGTCTAGAAAGTTTGAGGACATTGAACTTGCTACCCCCAGCGAAGCACTATTTAAGGAAGCTACACCTGTACACGTCGTCACTTCATTTCCGTATTTCCGTCACTTCGATTCGTCACTTCACGCCGCCGTTACGACCACGCCGTCTCGCCGACACTTCATCTCTCGACCACCGGTCAACTCTCGACCTCGCGAGCACGATGGTACTTCACCATGCGAAGATTCGGACACTTCGAACACACCCGCTAACTCGCTCGTTATACCTACTCATCGTGAGAAAGTTCCATTGTAAGTTATTTCATCAATTGTAAATTTACCTTTAAGCAAACTATTAATTGTGATCAATATACTCATTGTGACTTTTGACCATTCTTTCTTCTTCTCTCTCAACCACTGTCCTTGTGTTCTTATTTCAAATCATATCCACTTAATTGGGATATAGTAAACTCTCTTTACTGGTAACCCCTCTGGTTACCACATTTATTTATTAGTAACCCCTATGGTTACTAACTACTGTTGATTGGTAACCCCTCCGGTTACCAATCAGCTTTATTGGTGACCCTGTAACGTGAATATGAACACAATCGTTACTAAACAGCTAAGCTACACAGCTACTGGTATTTACAAAACATTACCGATTTTTTTTCAGATCACTCCTTTTCTTTTCCTAGCTTAGAAAAAGAACGAATTGGTTTTTGAATCTCTCACGATGGGTAAACTACACTCAATCGCGAAACAATCGCGCTTAATTCTATGCAATCGCGTTTAAAAATCACCGCGGTTCTCGGTTTTTAGTTATTCTTTGTCATAAATGTTGCATTCAAATAACACATGCATAGTACACATTTATTTTATTCTGAGATTGTAAACATAGGTATATATTGGTACCCACTTTATAATTTCGCATAATCAAACACTGTTAAATTTTTCTGTACGGCACTGCTAAGTAAAAAAATACTCCGACAATCGCGATATACATAAGCAAAACCGCACTTCCGAATTTAGTTATATTCTTTTCACATAATTCACGAAACTAAATTTTATTTTTCACATACTTCGCGCCTTAAAAGTCTCACGCACAACAATAATACTGAAGTGACAAAACTTAATAATTTTATATTTTGCATACAGATTTACGCGTGGTACAGAACATTTAATTGAACTTGATATATTAATTTCATTGTTAAAACAAATATCGATCGAAAGTTTTCGGTTTTAAACGATAAAACTTATATATAATATACTCATTGTAACTTTTGACCATTCTTTCTTCTTCTCTCTCAACCACTGTCCTTGTGTTCTTATTTCAAATCATATCCACTTAATTGGGATATAGTAAACTCTCTTTACTGGTAACCCCTCTGGTTACCACATTTATTTATAAGTAACCCCTATGGTTACTAACTACTGTTGATTGGTAACCCCATCTGGTTACCAATCAGCTTTATATGTAAATCTCCGGTGCGTTGTGGTAAATCGTTTGACTTCCGTTAAAAAAGTAACTATTAAAAAAAAACTATTCATTCATAAATGAAAATACGTTTTGAATAATAGAAAGCACTAGAAGTAATTGAAAAATAGCATTGCAAACATTTTCTACGATAATACCTGATTTTTTTCCTTTATTTTTCCCTTTATCTATTTATTTTCCTATCATTGCTATAATACGATCGGTTCTTATATTCAATCTTTTTTGTCTTGCATTGTTTTTAACTTTCTTCTATAATATTTATTTTCTTTTTATTTTTGTCATGTGATTGCCATACTGTATTGTATATTTAGTATTTTATTTAGATCTGATTGCTTGCAAGAAATTATAAGCCCGCCAATGTACTAATTATATTATGTACATAGGTACCGGCTGGATATTAAAAATTAATACAAAAACAAATTAATTTTTGAAAAAAAAGGATAAGTATTGCTAACATAATATAAAAACTGGCATATTGAGTATTCGTTTTCGCATTTCGATTTCAGTAAGTTTCTTAAGATATTTCTGAGAAAAATATACTTGTATAAAATTTTTTTTCTTTCATGTCTTTATTGCAGTTGATTATTTTTTTTCTTCTTCTCCATGTAGATTTTGGATCTGTTTTTTCTTCAAAAGTTTACTCTTGGAAAGTTGTGGTCTAATTATTTTCGTTGAAAATTCCCACTGTCATGAAATTCATTAAAAATAATGCAATCCTTAATATTTTTCAATGCTTGTGAACGTCAGCAGTTTATAAAGAGAATTTTATATGCAGGCAGGTCCTAAATGAAGGTTTTTAAATTAGTAAACACTCTTCTATGAACTTGTCGTTGTGGATTTTTTTTATTTATGAGGTTGGAATTAAATTAATGAAGAAGTTTCAAAACGTTTAAAATATTTTTTTTTTAGATAGATAGCAACAAGAAATATATTAATAAATTTGAATTTCGGCTCGTGTCAAAGCATTTAAAGTAAGTATTATGGGTTAGCTATCTTTATTTTAAATTCACAATGAAGGCTATAAATCAAACGAGCCTTAATGTATAACCTTTGACAAGGCAAATTTCGAGTGTGGTAAATCGGTTGAATATATTATCTAAAACATGGAGACTAAAGGTCCGATTAGAACATTATACTTAATCATCGTGCTCTAAATATATATAGGTACTACCTATTAGGTAGGTACCTAGCTAATATAGTTTTATTTTATTTATTAAAATCAAACAATATAAACAGAAAATTTATGAATTTATATAATAATACGAATAAGAGTGCGCTTCATTTTTTTCCATCTTGTTTTTTTCATTTTCTATCAGAAAGAGAAAAAGATACATACTAAAGCATATTGCCAATTACTAGAGTGCAAACACTCATATTCATGATTTAAAAGTGAACTTTGTGGTTATTTTATTGTAGCTTCTCGGGCAACTAACAAGTAGGAACTATGCCAAATAATTATTTGACATACATACACCAAATAACATGTTGCCACATTCTGGACACTTACGATATAAATCGTCTCACAGATACAGACTGAAAACACAATTAAAAACTGTGTCTCCACCGGGAATCGAACCCGGGGCCCTTGGATCAACAGTCAAATACCTAACCAACTGAGCCACGAAGGCCGATAGTATGTTGGTATGATTGCATTTAATTCGTATTGTTATATGTTTAAAAACAGGATGTTTCCTACGATTAGGGATTTTTCTCTTATTTTGTAATATTTTAATAAATATATAAATAAATATATATTGAGACATAATACATAGACATATATCAACAAATGAAAAGAAAAACAACCTTTCTGACTCAAAAGGATAATGCTCAGCTATTTTGCAGGAAGACATGTCCCCCAGCAGCTGATTTTCAGAATGATCCTATTGCTTATGTATTATAATATAAATATAAATACGAAAAATGCTCCAAAACATACACATATATAAATATACACACATTTATTTATACACACCCACACACATAAAAAAAACACATAAACTCTTACATACTTCACTCTATGATTGCGAGGCCAGAAGCATTGCTCGACAATTATCTTTAAAAAAATAGGTTTTTTCCACTGCTTTTAACATTTTGTTGCAGCGTATTTGAAACTGTCCTAAAATGCTGCCCCTCTGTGCCTAGGAATAAGCAATAAGAAGCCTCTGGCCCTCATACCATTGTTGTGAACACTTTCAGACCATTCCAATCTTTCAAACAAGTATTTGGGTTTCTTATTTTGGATCACTTTATATATCTGACAAGAAAGGTGTAGTTTTCGTAAAATTTTCGTATTTGTAAAAGTAATCTCTAAAAAATCTACACAAATCGTTAGAAATTTTTTTTAACACGAGTCCATTCTATCATATTAATGTAATTAAGTTTTTTTCTTTTAATATATCTTATTATTTAGTTTTAAATTTGAAATGCGACGAACTCAATTTGGCGATACGGTAACATTATTCAGTTTATTTGGTTGACTAACAGTCATATCAACATTACGATTATGTACCTACAAGTGAAACGCATAATAATAGAGTAAGAGCTAGCGACTGCCAGACTTACGTCATAGTACAAAAGCTGATGTTTTTCTTTAAAAGGATACCACAGCAGGTATAAACGATAGGACCATGAACTCTAAGTACTGGCGGCCTCCTGATATAACAGCTTACAATGTTGCTAAAAATTGATATTTAAACATGACATTTACATATAGTATCAATCACGCTTTCCATTGACATACACTTTGGTTGGTGTTAACCCCCCGACCTTTAAAATTTGATAAATTGTTGACTTGTCTGTGTGTGCTATAAACATTGCCAATTCACAAGCATACGACAGACGTAGTAAAAATTACTAAGTTTTAACGATTAGAGAACAGGGCTCTTAATATAATCCAATCTCTGAAAGCAACTAGTACTAAGGGTTTTATGGTATCCAATAGTTATTACCTGTTGTGCTGTATATCCTTTTACAGAAAAAAATATCAACCTTTATACTAATATTGTAAGTTTGGTAGTCGCTGCAACTTGGTCTAAAATACTTCTCGCAAAGGTTTGGTGGATATTCGTGGTAGTCCAACTGTCGATTCGTTCATGAGAATTCAATTCTCTTAATGAATCGACATTATTAAGCCAAGATGCGTGTACGAAGGAAAATTTTGTATGGTGTAGTGGACTTTTTGCATGCTAATAACACCAACTAGAGGCCTCGCAGCATACATGTTCCCATACATGGATTTACTCAGAATTCGGAGTAGAACATTTTATGTGAGTTTTGTGTGTGTGTTTGTGTGTGTGTCTGTGTGTGTGTCTGTGTGTGTGTGTGTCTGTGTGTGTGTGTGGGTGTGTCCCCCCCCTTATAACTTTTGATCCACTCAATTTACAGAGCCCAAATTTTCAGAATATATAATCAGTTATAGGCCTACGAAACTTTTATACTCAGAATTGTGAATTTTTGTTTCAGTCAGGGGTTATCAACTTTTGAAATTTTGTTTTATTTTTCCATATATCTCAGAAACCATAAAAGCTAGAACGCTGAAAATTGGTATAAACATAGAAAAATACAAAATCTCAAATTAATTTTTCAAAAAAATTCCAGGGTTTCTCATTTAAAAACCATTTTTTACTAAGAAAATTTTTTTTATGATAAATTTATGAGTTTAACTGCCTATATTTCCAATTTTTTTAAAAATATCAAAAAAAGCCGAAACACCCCAACTAGATAATTTAATTTTCTATAAAAAATATTTACATTGTATTAGCACATCTCAAATTTTTTTTAATAATTTTTATAAAAATTGAATTTAGTGACGACATTGCTTCATACAATTTGTATGGCAATCGCCTACACACAATATCTAAGAAGACTTAATTGTTTGATACTAATCTCCAAACATACATACATACCATCATTCTGTTTTCATATTCTGGGTAGGATCAAAGGACTGACCTCCGTACTATCCTATCTTGACAAACATACATGTGTAGGTACATGTGTTGTATAGAAAATCAAATATCTTAAAATATTAAATAATTTGTATTTATGAGATTATAGTTTGGTACTTATTCTTCAACTATACATACTTTCGCTATCGACAGTTGGATCTCATGTGTTACATGCAACTAGTTTCATAATTCATTATGCGCCGTTTAATATTAAAAGATTCATCCATAGGCGCGTTTGCTTTATTGTTTGGAACCTACTTGTTACTACAAAATAATAAAGTCTAAAGTAATTTACTCAAATCATCCATTGACTTCCTCTTGACTTTGACCTCCACGTTTGTACTGGGCAGTTTATTCAACTTTCATGATCCGTTTACACAATTAAAGAAATCACGACACGAGCAAAATTTGTATCGCAGAACGTTTTCGTCATGATAATGAATTGAGAGAACTTCCTATACGATAAATATATGCATTTGGAACACAAAGTTTTAAAGGTATGCAAGAAAAAATCAAAAGCAAATTCACTTATTTATCCAACCATGGACTTCCACTCCGATCTGCTAAACGTACAACACTATCCATACCTATCCATAATACAGTATTTCTCAGCTCTTCGTTCGAAGTACAATCAGCAAGATTATGGAATAGCCTTAGTCCGGATATTGCGTCGTCTAACTCACTTAGTATTTTCAAGAAAAAACTAAAGAAGGAATATTTATCCTTGAACACCTGATCCCGATTTCCTCTCCTGTCCATATCCTTTTTTGTTGCTATGAATTAGTATTTTTTTTGTTTTAATCGTATTTAAGTGTTATACGTATTTTCTTTGATTTCTTTTCTCTTATTTATTTGCTGTTGTACATACACAATGTTGTCATACTTTGTAATCTGGTTGGTCGGAAGAAATTGCCTAATGGCAATAAGCCCGCCAGTGTACAATTATATTTGTTTATATTATGTACAAGAAGATGTATAAATAAATAAATCAGACTGAAGAAAGCAGGAGACAAGTTTAACTGATTTTATTAAATTTGAAAAACAAAACCTGTAAATGGAGTCTCCATACGAGTATGCGAGTGAAATTTAGGTTCAACCGAAGCAGTTCAATGTGGTAGAAAAAAATATAATATCTAGACACGGTTGTAATAAAGCTGTGTTTGATAAAGTTAAAAATGGAAAAAAAGACGTAAAATATAAATTTGTCAGTCACCCCCGAATATGAAAATTAAAAATGATCGTCAAAAAATATTCCGAGTTTTCTTTGTTACGCGATATTCATAATTCTCTCAAATTCCACGAGCAAAAAATAATTGACGATGAATTTAATATTGTGATTAAGGCATTTCTTAATTCCTCCGATTCTAAGAAACAATAATAATAATAACTTATCCCGAATTAATATTATTACTCCGAAGTGAATTTTCTTTTGAATCCCCGAGAAGATTATTTTATATCACACTTAATCCAAATCTGTTGATATACTATAAATCAAAAGGGGTTAGGATTTAGGATTATTCTCCGTGAATTCCAGTAGAAATTATTTCATAAAATAATGGGTAAACATCTTCGTTAATCTTCATATTATTACAATTCAAATTAACACTGTTTATATTTGAATTACATGTGACGTAATATCAAGGTATGCAAATCAATTGCGTTGAAGGTTATGAGTAACAGCAGATTATCTGGATTTATTTATTTATTTAAGCATTTATGTCATTAATTACCCTTAATAAACATATATAAAATCACATATTGAAATCATAATAAAATGTATGTACGTAATTAAATAAAAAGAAATCAAACAGAATAAAAAGAAATACTTACATTTGAACTGAAAGAAACAAAAATTAAATAAAATAAAAAAAAAAACTTTGAATACAATAATATCAGTTGAAAAAGTGCAATGTCATAAAATTAATGTCTGTCTATAACTTCGTCGTGGTGTACTCTCTCTCTCTCTCTCTCTCTCTCTCTGTCTCTCTTTCTCTCTCACACACACACACTTTTATTACATCGCACTCTTTCGTTGGGTATAATGATTCCATTCTGTGTATCTATCTAGTTTTTTAACCAACACATGTAATATTAATATTATTTACTAAGTATAGAGATTTCTACTCATAATTTAGTTATGTTTCGCCACTGATGATCTGCCTACATATTATTATGTTGGCATGTCTTTGAAATAATGTAGAATATCAACACTAAAGATTCAGAGAATTCAATTATTGCTGCGATATAGTTGTGCTATTTCAAATTTCAATACCTGGCAAACTCATATCATACCATAATATCATACGTCAAGAAAATATTTCCTCCTTTATGAGAGAGAAAATGGAACAATTCTAATTTCTATTCCACGATCGTTATATTTGCTCATTGTTATAACGACTATACAATACACGTCAGAGCAGTTCGTATTTGTCAAGAAATTTAATCTTAATATATTTATTAAGTGAAACATTTTATTTACGAGAAAGAGCACAGTCTGTTTTAATTTTCCTGAAATACCCATGAAGATATAATTTAAATTTTGAAAAGAATATTTAATAAGAATAAAATCTAGGCTTGTGATACGTATAAAATAAAAAAAAACTATTTAAAGAAATTTTTCAGCATTTTAATGAAATGAGTTATGTTAAATTAATTCTGATTAAAATATTTTACTAACCAAACATGATAATTCGTCAATACCATTTTTTGAAAATGACTTTGAAATATTTGACAGTTAAAACAATTTAAAAGCACCATTCAGATATCGTTCATAATTTAATGGGATCTAAGCGAGTATTAGATATACAAATTTGCAAAATTTGAAAATAATCGATAAAGTAAGTAAATCGATACAAACACGCCGTATATAGCACGTAGTAGGTACACACACATATACCTTGTGATTAAACTTTCAGAATATAGTCTCATAACATAATCTGCAATAACATAAATAGCCTTCTTCTTCTTTTGGTGTCCTGTCAGGAATCCCCGACGTTGGGTAATCCCTCTATGTCCTGTGCTGCCCGGAATATCTGCTCCACAGAGACCGTCCATTCCCTGATATTGATATCCTTAAAAATTGCAAATTCATAACTCTCCAATATATCCCCTTGATTTAGTGAGGTGTAAAAATATATTGCACACTGGCAGGCTAATTGCCATTAGGAAATTTCTTCCAACCCACCCGATTACAAAGTATGATAAAATTGTGAATGTACCTACTTCAACAAAAAATGAAAGCAAAAAAGAAAAAAGAAAATATATGTTACACAGTAACTACCTACTTACTATTGAAATTCTACTATGTATTGGTGTTATTTTTTATATGTTTCATTGTAATAACTGGCATCTAACAGTAAAAAAAACTTTATTTTATATTAATTGAAAGATTTGCTAGATTAAGAGGAAGACTGTTCGTGCAAGATCAAGTCGAAAACGTCACCAATTATGAAAGACGATGACCACGCCTCTGAACTCAAGACTCAGATTTTCACTACTGTGCATATGTATATGTAGTTGTCGCCAAATATCTTTAGCCGTTTCTCCGAGAAGGGGGACGATTTGCACGTATACCAACGAAGCAAAAATACACAAATTTGCGCTCTGCGCACCCGGATGCCTGGTTCGAGATATTTGGCGAAAACGATAGTATATTACTGAAAAGCAAAGTCTTGAAGTCTTGATAATATAAGATATCTATTCCTTTTGTGTTTTATACTCAATATTACTTCGTACATCTAATAACTAATATTCTATTGTTAAATATATATTTTTAATATAAAATAATCAAATTTACGAAAGGGTATGAATGTATTTTTGGTTTGTATGATTAAATAGGAAGTACCTATGAAATCAAATCTCCACATCCCAAGGTACGGATTACTTTACCGCTCTTGTGGTAATTTTAACTTGTGAGTTTAAATTAAATGAGAGTTTCTGACTAAAAAATGAATTATCATTATGATAAGAGCTTAGCATACTTGTTCATGTCAAGAACCCACATGGGGTTTATTTTAGATATTAATCTTTTTCCTATTTAAAATTGTTATTTTAACTGCAATTATTATTGATTGAACTGATATTCTGCCTACTTCAAATAAAGGAAAGAGCTATAGAAATTGCTAGAATTCAGGCGTCAAATTAATAATATGTTTACTTCAGTTGACTTTGTATTGGGTGCGTGTCAAAATAATATTTGACATAGAGTACATATATGTACATACTTGTGAGTTTGTATGTATGTTTGTACGTATGATGGGTTTGTATGTATAGCGTACGTCGTGTCCTTTTTGTGTTCTCTCTTCAGCCCGAACTATAAGCCCGATCGACTTTACATCATATTATTATGTGTAAAGTGCATAGACCTAAGGGTGATTAGTTTTCCATAGATAACGTTAATTTCTTCTCTTTGATTTCATAATTTCATCTGTCAAATTTTCATAATGCTCTCAAGATTTGGAAAATTGAGATTTTTTTACTTGGTTAAATTTTTTATGTATAATACAAAATATACTCTTCAAATATACATTCAGGGATTTTCAACCTTAAAATAAAAAAAATATATATGTATGGTTTTGTACAGTATGTGTCAATTGGATATTCTTATGAAAAATGTACAGAAGTAAAACAGCTTCTGCATTGGAAAATTGATTTATGAACTTTATATTTATGTTGTATGTGTCTCTAATGTAAAAATGTTCTGTATAATTTAGAAGTTCACACCTACCCGAAGAGAAGTCGGTGGTACTTAAGACTGCCTCAGACTAAACAAATAATAATAATTTGTATTACAAAGGTTTTCAATTGTATACTGATTTGCCAGAATGTGTGAAGGAAGAATCTGGGCTTGCTGCTTTTGTTTTTTGTGTAAATTGAAATTTATTAATTAGATTTAACTTTTTGATCGTCAGTTCTTGATGGAATTCCATTTAAATTAATTTATATTTTAAATAAATAAAAACAAAAACACTTGTTTAGAATTAATTCCACTATTTATTTAAGGACTACAACCTACAACCGGTTTCGTGCTAAGCACATTTTCAAGTAGATTCAAGTAGTCTTTTCAAGTAGTATTTTCAAGTAGTTTCAAGCACATTTTCAAGTAGTGAAATTTATTCATGTATATTATGGTTTTATGTTGTTTTTATATAATTCGTACCTACTGTGAAAATGTGTTTTATTTTTTTTTTTGGAATCATAAATATTCTTTTTGTTTATACTATGTGTAAGAAAATATACATACCTTTATATTGAGAAGTGTATTATTTTTAGTCTCCATAATATACGCAATCATTGCATTTTTTCCCTGTCGAGAGTCAATGATATTTAATGACAAATATTTAACATCTCAATAGAGACGAAGATGGTATTAAAGGAAAACCAGGAAGTTTAGGTACCTACACTTTTTACGGCAGAAAAAAAATCAAATATTATCAGGAACTCCAAAGGCAGACATTATTGGTGACGATGCGCAAGTGCATAAAGTGAACTCATAAACAAGCAGATCACAGGTGGTAAGCCTTGAGTTCCTGTTTTTCCTATAATATTCCTCTCTGTCTCTATTGAGATGTTAAAAATTTGCAACAGCGTTGCTATTTTCCCGAAGTATGATATTTTTTCTAGTTCTTGTATTACTTTTGGGTCATCAAACAGGTATCATCTATGTCAAACATTGCTTTAACATGCAACCAATAAAAATACACGTGACGCTCGTATTTATTCTCTCACAGATCCAGACTCGGCCGGGAATCGAACCCGGGAAATTTCAATGAAGAGTAAGATATCTAACCGACTGAGTCGCAAATGCCGACAAATATATATATACGTATTTTTCCCAAACACTAAACAAATTGATAAATGACGCAACTTTTTTACACTTGGTTCGATTTGACAGGGCGATACACGAGGCTTTAGAGAACATCAGGTACCTACCCGGCCAGGTGTTAAAGTTGCTTGAAAATTTATGTCCTTCCTTCAAATTTATATTCCATTTCCACACCTTACTTGACATCCGTGGCTGTAGACAGATCTACACACACACACATATATATTTTATACTTGTATTTTTCCGCGCCGTTAAATCAACACATTACTTTTGACAATATTGTAAAATAATGGTTAAATGTTTAGAAGAACTCCCGAGTGAATTTTCAAGACACACTGAAACGTTTAACGAAAAAGGATTTATGATTTAAGTGAGATTTGTGATGCTTAAATTATTTTTAAAAGATAGAAACATAACCTTGAAATGTTTAATTTTTGAAGTTGATTTTTCCATTTTTTGTATTAAATTACATACCTTTAATAATTTATTTACTACATATATTTTGGTGACATCTCAATAGAAAAAGTTTGTGATCTCGAAGAACAATTTTAAAACCTTTAAGAAGTTTAGTCATAGTTATGGTGCCTTACTATTGTTAGAATCCCAGTAAGTTAATTTATTACAGAGATCTTCGTCATACCCCTGATGTTCCTCATTTAAAAAGACCTGAAGTCAATGACAGTCCACGAATGTGAATCTTCCATTCACATTCGTGGATGACAATGACTATGTTGGAATATTATATGAGAACCAGGAACTCAAGGCAACTACATGGCTTATGACCTGTCATCGTCTCTATTGATGTGTTAAAAATTTTTTGAAAAAAAAATAATAAATCAAAAAAAAAAATATCAAAAAATCCAATGTTTGCGTACATGCAACTAATAATATTCGATTTAATATAGTTTTTCTCAAAGATGTCATACGATTATTTTTAAAAAGCTTAAAGCTTTTCCTCGTTAATATTTGAAAAATAGACACACCTATGCAGAATATAAACAAAAGATAGTGTTAGAAGAGCCGAAAAATCGCAAGTACAAGTGGGACAATAAAATCTTGTATAGTTCAGTAATGAGGTTTACCACCCATTCTGAATTATTATTTTTTTACATTCATTAGAGCATTATCAAAACTTTGTTTAACAATAAAAAAATAAACTTATGCATTACCATAATCATAAAAAAAAACAAAAAAAAACAAAGAAACAACAAAATAAAATAAAATAATAAAACAAAAAATAATCAACATAGGCAAGTTAAAATTAATAATAAAGAGAAAAAAATAATACCTAATAATAATAAATTAAATTCTCAGACAAAACAGTAAAACATAACAAATTAAAATATAGTACACTGACAAAAATAGAAAAAACATAAAAAATAATAAATAAAATAATAAATAAATACTGAAAGCAAAGAAAACAATAATTTATTTAAAAGTTTAAAAGCATGTTATTAAAAAGGATTCTCTGCATCTCCCTCTTACAAAAGCCAATACCAACATTAAAAAAGTCTATACTTGAGGAATACTCGTTACTTACGCTACGTCCGACGTAGGCGATTCAAAGAGAACGCGATTGCGAAGCGATGCGGTGCGGATACAAGCGAATTCAATGCGATGCGGTGCGACGCGGCGGCTCTGTCCTACGTGTGCGCGAATCGTTTCCTCTGCCGCCGGCTACTGTCATGGATGTACGTATATAAAATACTCAAGAAGTATGTACGGCAGAGAAGTGAAACTAATTTTGTGTACTTGAGAGGCACATTTTTGGAGAATATCACAATTTGTATGAAGAATTACGTGATCTTGAATTAATAAATGAGACTGAATTTACATCTTTTCGGGAAACATATCAAAATTTGACATTCGTGCAAGCGAGAGAAAACTTTGTGTGTTATGAACAACATCCTATTGTAAAATAGCAATAATAAATAAATGTTTTTACTTGTAGTCCCATTTATTTTTGCCAAATCCTAAAATTCGCGGTTCGATAATAATTTGTCCCATAATATGGGACGTTCATGGACAGAAATTAAAATTTCTGTTTCTGACATGTCAAAAAACAATGGCGCCGCTATCAATTCGCGCGAAAATATCAAACCAACTGATCGCGTTTGCTTCGCATCGCGCCGCGCCGCATCGAAAATAACTCGCGGTCGGTAACGTAGGACACTTCCATAGTTACCGACTGTTTGTTATTTTCGCGCCGCACCGCAGCGCTTCGCATTCGCTTTGAATCGCCTACGTAGGACGTCGCGTTAGACGTTGCATGCGAACGAGCGCCGAATTTTGCTGTGCGTTTGTAACATAATTGTCGCAATAAAAATCACTTGGTGCACTGGTACTTCTACCAGGTACATGAATACACTAGTTGTAACAACTTAGAGCTGTCAATTTCATTAGTTAATATTTTTAGAAGATTCATAATGTCACTGCATTCATGTGATCCCTTTTAGGTGAAACGAGAATGATGTATTGGAGCACACAAATGTATCGTGCTTTCTTTTATATGGTAATGCACACATGTAGCTGGTTATCTCACATAGTGGGATATGCCGTGATGCTATGTTTTAATAAGTATCATCTCCTGGGTTTTGAACCAATTGGTTTGAACCAAACACTCGATCTGATTATCTCTACATATTATCAACCAGCCTCTTCATCTTTTGGTAGCTCTTTTGGTAAAAAAAAAAACATTTTATCACATACGTCAGGTGAATTGGTAGTCGGTTTTAAAGAGGAATGAAAATAATCACTATTTGAAATCTAATTTTATTTAATATTTTTTTTACAATAAAATCAGGGTATAGATGTGAGGTATTCAGGGGTTTTATAAAAAAATAGTTTACAAATATATGTCAGATAAGTTGAGTATAATACTATTTAGAATACGTATTATCAATATCCAAACATTATGTTACGGTATAAAATACTTGAGGCTTAATGGACACGTGTTTATTCGAGCGTTTCTAGGATTTCTGAAAATATTACACAAAGCTGGATTTAAGAGAATTTCCGCTACACACATGATATGTTTACGACAACCCTGATCACACATAATAACTTTACGAAACAACAACGTGTGACAACCCTGATCAAGTTTAGTTAAGTTTGCCAAGAAAGGTTGGTTTCTTTTTTAAACACATAACATATTTTTTGTAAATGAGATATTGAAAATCAAATATTTTGACCTTCATACATAATTGTACAAAAACTTGACTTTTTATCAAAAAATCATAAATATCCAAAAGTATTCGTCGACATATTGGTCTCAGTATATTTGAAGCTTTCATCAAATTCTGAGAAAAGTAAGTTAAATAAAATGAATTTTCCAATGTCAAATTCGATGTCGGATAAATATAAGCTTCAATGGTGTTGAGTTGTTTAAGTAAACATGACGAAAATTACAAATTGAATCGTTCAACAATATGATGAATTTTAATAATTTATTATTCTCGTTGTAAATTAAAAGCGCCTCATAAATTATGTATAAAACGGTATAAATTACGATTTAATCAAGGGAAAATTAATACGGAATATTCCCATCCTCGTTTAGATCTGAAACGGAAGTAAGTTACTACAAATTTCATCGCAATTATTCTACTTAATTGAGAGTTGAATGTATATCTTCACCCTGCTAATTGGCAGGGATCCGGAAAATAATCTAGACAGTCCCAATCCTGATTTCTGATTCTGTTCTATGATCATCTTTTCACGAGGCATTCGAATCAACGAATGGACCAATTACGTAGAAACAATGTAAGTCGGTACCCTAATGCTTTTCTTTTAGATTAACTTTGCAGTTTCGCTCAACAGAGTCGTTCAATTAACTTACCGATCTTCCACAACCACCACCCGTTCTGCTTATGAAGACTGATATCCCTTGTAGAATACTGAAAGGACATCGGAGGTATCCGAAGAACTTTAAAACAGCAGAAAATGCACTTAAAAATGCCAAAAGGAGCTTATTGAAAGGAAATAGTATGAGTGAAATGACCATTACTATTGGTTATTTTAATCAATCACGAGCAATTTGTGAAATTAAGAAACCCAGATCAATATTTTTAGCTGTTTTCAACACACAGCTTATAATTTGAAGAATTCTATAATTTTATTTCCATTTTTTTATTTTCTCTCAGAAAGCTACAGCTAAAATTTATTTATTTTACATTACATTTCTTGTATAAAAGTTGGGCCAAAAGTGCTTTCTTCAATTTACATAAATTAATGATTATACTGTAATTGATTACATAATTTAAAAATTCATAAGATAATACACGATAAAAGAAAATTTAAAAGATAGATTAAAAACAAAAATGTGCACATATACAATTAACGAGTATTTTTCAGGACGAGAAGGAGGGATCTTTAGTGCATGAGGAGGGGATTGTTGCATTGTGTATTATAATTTATTTATTTATTGATAATAATATGTGTTATTTTTTTCTTATTTTTCCACATATATATGAGAAATTGTTGAGCAATTCTGTTACAATATCCTTCTTCTAAACCTTATGTCTTCATATGTTCAAATTCAACGAATCAACAACTTTCAAAGAATTTTAAAATAAATTATCCATATGATTTGTAGGTCCCTACTAAAGTAAATAGAAATATTGTAATTTGACAGATGGAAATGAAAGTAAGTAGGTATAATAAAGGGCATGTAATATTTTATAATTTCGAGATGTTCTTTCGAAATATGTCATTAGTGTATGGAAAGGAATACGATTGCCTTACAACTTCTAAGATATTTTTTATATAGGTTATCAGTTTACGAATCGTCTCAAATGTGTAAATTGTTTTAAAAACTATAATTAAATCACATCAAATGGCATTAGCGGTTAAATAAACATATGTATATTGTGTAGAGAGTAATGCAAACCCTGGACCTTTCTACTACCTAGCATTTCTCTTTCTCTCTTACTCGATGCTGAGTCTTATATAACATTATCTTGGCAAACATTCTGCGATCAAAGTGTCGACATGGTCCAAAATCCAAGCATGGCTTGCAGTTCGATAGTGTAATGATTTCACACGACAAACTAGCTACATACATAACACGAGTGTCCAAATATATTAATTAATAACAGCATTAATTATTGCATAGATAAAGCAAGTGAAAATATTTTGAAGGATATTGATACCAAATGAAAAGATGGAGAGGTATTATTTAATCAAGATCCTTGTCACATATCAACAGTCCTTTTTTTAAAATAAGTGTAATTCTTTTCTGTTGCATGAAATTGTAGTAAAATTACACAAATTATATGTTTTCCGTATTCTAGTGTCGATAAAAACCAATATTTTTTTTTATATTAATTTATTCAATAATGCAATATTTATAACAATTATTTGAATTTGTTTATTTTTCTCTTTCCCAAAAAGCATAAAATACTTGTGCTGAGAAAGTGAGTACACATAGAACGATTCAATTACATAAAAACATAAAGACATACAAAATATATAAAATCGACAATATTATAACTATAGGTACAAAGGTAGTAAAATACATCCCTTATAATATATTTAATCCAAATAAAACAAAATTGGTTCAAAAATTAACAATAGGGTTTATTTCTGAATGTTTTTTTTTCGAGCGCCTATTCTTATCGCAAGGTTTTAAAAATACATTAAAAGTGAAATAGCATTGATGATAAAATACTTTGTTTACACATATATTTTTCGGCAATATCACGGGACACTGCTGTCAGTTGTCATCATATATCATGAGGAGAGTATTATTTTATTTTAAATACGTTTTGTTGTTGGAAGGTACATCTCAGGCGCAAGACGGACGTTTGTCACTTGAAATAATGGGCAAAACTCGTTTGACTGTACAACCAAGAGGGGACGAACAATAAGGCATTTTGTCCGTTTGTGTATGGACCTACTACGTACCTATTCGGGGATTTAAGCGAACACGCTTTACGAGACGAATGGGCAAATCGATTTGCGCAGTTTTTTGCCCAGTAGGTACGTCAAAAAAATATTTGCAAACTTTTCATCTGTGTGAACAAAAGTTTATTGTTTGTTGCAAAATAATACCAACTCTTAAAAGGAAGAGAGTATTTTTCAAAGTAAATATGGGAGAAAAATATCGAAAAGTCGAGAGTTAATTAAGTACCTAGAATAAAACGAGTGGGTTGTGACCAACGCTATACTCCTTTCTACCAAGTCACTCCACAAAGTATTCAATTCTTGGAAAATTTTCAGTTTGTTCAATATTTTTTTATTTAAATATTTTTTATGAAAACTTGATAATTCTTCAATACCATTTTATGAAAGTGATGTGCCATTTTACCAAATGCACATAAAAAATTCAAATTTTAAGTCTCCTGTGCTTGAGTGAGAAGCAATATTCAGATATCCTTCAAAATCAAATGGGGTCTAAATTATTATTAGATACCTATACAAATTTGCATAATTTTAATAAAATTATTCAAATTTGTTATTAGATATACAAATCTAAATTTTTATTAAATATACAAATTTGCATAATTTGCATAAAGAATCGCATGAGTATTTTTGTCAATAATCGATAAAGTAAAATAAACACGCCGCGCCGTACATAGTGAACATATTTAGTGTGGAACGGGAACAATCACCTGGTCCATAATTACATATAATTGTCAATAATAATTTTATCTGCTAGCCCTAGAACAGGATTTCCTAGGTGGGCAGCAGTGATCTACTTATTGTCATTTTTAATATGGTGTGATAAAAGGTAAATGAATAAAATAATATAGCACATAGTACACAGCACACACAGACACAGATACACTGTGATGAAACTTTCGGAATACAATCACAGCACGATACTAGTTGATAATCTGCAATAGTAAAATAGCCTTAAAAAATGAGAAATCGTACTCTTCGCTATATCACCTTGGTTTAGAGAAGAGAAAAAATATTCCTTAAGTTTACAGTCATCCGTCATTAAATAACTCACTCGTGTTTTGAAGTAATGTAAATAAAGATAGATAAAAATTAAGTAAATGTTGATAAAATTGTATGAACACGCTATTAACTCATTGATTTGGACTATGTGTGGAGGTGTCACAAAAAGTATGCGCAGTTAAAAACGCGCGCTCCGGAATGTCTGTCGTGTGGTACGGCTTTAGTTCAATTTTGTCCATAGTTTGGATTGAATGAATCGTCCAACAAGGAGGTCTCAAGCCGGCCATAACACAAAGATCCCAGTAACGTTGAAATAGGCTTTTGTTGCGAGTAACGGAGATTAACTTGGATTAATGGTGCAATTAAAATTCTAACTGTGGTTTAGTGGAATACTACACGAGCCAGCTCGCTACGCGGTGATTATGAAGCACTTTTGACTCGCATTCAACCGACTCAACACGAGTTGCTTTTTAATCTGACGTTTATTAATGTAGAACGTACGTACGTTCGCTGTGTGTATGAATGGCTTCAACCCACGTTCAATGTAACTTGAAACGAAGAATGATGGGCGAATATCTCGTAAGAACTCGAGTAAACTAGCGTCAAAGAACTTTTATACATACTGTAAAATAACCACTATTTTTCAAAAATTAATTGTACTTACCCTTGATAAATCGAATATTGATAATAAGATATATTCTGTAGTACTGTTTATCTAGTGTATTTCCTTGAAGATTTTCAGATTGATGATTGAATTCAGATAGCATAATTCGAAGTTTTAAGTCTTTATCAAAGCAAAATGGTGGGAATCATGGATGGTTTTGAATAAGGGAATGTCATATATAGGTATTTGATTCAAACATTACAGCTTTTCATACATACCATTACGACATTTCCCACAATGTGCTTTCAGATTTTTTATTTTTTCTTACATATTATCTTTCCGTGATTACTTCTCTAAGATTCCACCATTTTATAGCATATTTTGTGTTTAAATTTCAGTGAATTTGATGTTTAGAATATCATAGAGTTTCGTCATAATCATCATCATCATCATCATCATCACTGGCTCTACAGCCCGTTGTGGACCTTGGCCTCCTCCAGCATTCGTCGCCATCTTCCTCTATCCTGACAGGCACTCCTCCAATCCCTTATTCCAACTGCTTCTACGTCCCGCTGCACACCATCCATCCATCGGAGTTTGGGTCTACCGACACTACGTCTACCTTGGGGCTTTAAATGAATGATCCTTTTTGGCACTCTTTCATCACTCATTCTTTGGACGTGCCCTGCCCATCTCAGCCTCCCTGTTTTGATGATTTTTACGATGTTTGGTTCTTTGTAAACATTGTAGACCTCTGTGTTGTGTCGTATTCTCCAAACTCCGTTTTCCTGGATTGGGCCGAATACTTTTCTGAGTATTTTTCTCTCAAACACCAGTAGAGATGTCTCATCTTTTTTACTCAGTACCCAGCATTCAGAGCCGTATGTCAGTACAGGACGTAGTAATGTTTTGTAAATGGTGACCTTTGTTTTCCTCGACAACACCCGAGATGCAAGATGTCTTCTTAAACCATAGAAGCATCTATTAGCCATGAATATTCGGCGCTTGATTTCAGTGGATATGTCGTTCACATCAGTCACCATTGATCCCAGATAGGTGAAGCTTCTAACGGATTCTATTGTGTGAGAGCCTATATTGATTGTAGTGGGGGTCTGGTTATTGTGAACAGTTTTGGTGACTGGCATATATTTAGTCTTACTAGCGTTGATGTGAAGGCCCATTCCATTAGCAGCCCTCTCTAGCTCAACAAATGTCTCCGTCATTGCCCGCTGTGATCTTCCAATTACGTCAATATCATCTGCGTACCCCAGTACTTGGGTTGCTTTATAAAATATCGTCCCAGTTGTTTCTATTCCAGACTCTCTCACGCATTTCTCCAAAGCAATGTTAAAGAGCAGACAAGCCAGGGCATCTCCTTGACGAAGTCCATGTAATGCATAAAACGGTTCAGAAGTGTCGCTTTGAATCCGAACTCTACACTGCGATTGGACCATAGTGAGCCTTACCATCCTTATGAGTTTGTTTGGAATTCCCAGACACTTCATCGCCTCATACAAGTGCGCTCTGTTGATACTGTCATAAGCAGCTTTGAAATCGATAAAAAGGTGGTATGTGTCGATATTATATTCCAGGGTTTTTTCCAGTATTTGGCGGAGAGTGAATATTTGGTCTATAGTGGATCTTCCTGGGCGGAATCCGCTTTGATACTGTCCCACCAGGTTTTCTGCGTATGGTAGTAGTCTGGCAAAAAGGATGCTGGCAAACATCTTATAGCCTGTATTTAGGAGGGTTATACCGCGATAGTTAGTACATTCCAATGCATCTCCCTTCTTATGTAGGGGACATACAATTCCCATCTTCCAGTCGTCAGGCAAAGCTTCGAGACTCCACGCCCTCTCAACCATTCTATGCAGTATTGTAATCAAACATTCTCCTCCGTATTTGAGAAGCTCGCTAGGGATATCATCATGACCTGGGGATCTATTATTTTTTAAGCATTTAAGTGCTGTTCTGACTTCTGTCATACTTGGAGGCAGCATATTGTCATCCTCCTCAGTGTGCAAATTATCTATGTCATTATCACTAGTGTCACTATCATTATTTAAGAGATCTTCAAAATGCTGAGCCCAACGCTTCAATATATCCACCTTATCATTCAATATTTCACCATTCTTGTCTTTGCATGCAGTCATTCTCGGCTTATACTCTTTTCGCTGATGATTTAACTTCTGGAAGAATTTCCTGCATTCTTTCTGAGAGTTGAGATTTTCCAAATCATTGATTTGTAGTTGTTCCCATTCCTTCTTTTTCTTCCTGTGAACCCGTTTCTCCTCTCTTCTTCTCTGTTTATATTCATCTGTTGCACTTCTGGTATTTCGTTGCTGCTGTTTGAGATATGCTTCATTCTTCTTTCTCGTTGCCTCTGCACATTCGTTGTCAAACCACTCATTTCTTCTTTTTGGGTCAATTTGTCCAAGTACTTCAGTTGCAGTATTTCTAATAATACTTTGGCATTCGTTCCATAAGTTATTAGGATCTTGGTTTTCGGTGACTTCTATTAATTTCCTGCTTAGTCCTTCCATGTACTGTTTACGCTTATCATGGTCTTTTAGTGATTCTGTATTAAATTTTGTAGATTTTGTTGACTTGTGCATCTTAGTCATTGATATTCTGGCTCTTATCTTATTAACTACCAGGTAGTGATCTGAATCAATGTTTGCACCACGGTATGTTCTACAATCTAGAAGGTTTGATGCGTGTCTACCATCTAACAGTATATGGTCTATCTGGTTACAGGTCACTCCGTCTGGTGACTTCCAGGTGGCTTTATGAATCGACTTATGTTTGAATAGTGTGCTTCCAATGACCATGCTATGGGAGGCCGCAAAGTCTATTAATCTGCTACCATTATCGTTACAATCATTGTGCAGACTGTGCAAGCCTATGGTTGGTTTATAAATGCCGTCATTTCCCACTTTGGCATTTAGATCCCCTATGACGATTTTTATATCTCCACGGGGACACCTATCGTATGCCCTTGTCAGGCTTTCATACCAACTATCCTTCTCTTCCTCTGTGCTTTCCTCTGTCGGAGCATGTACATTGATTATAGAGTAATTGAGGAATTTACCCCTCATTCTGATGGTACACATACGTTCATCAATTGCTTTAAAGTCTATGATAAGGTGTTTTAGTCTCTTTGCTACTACAAATCCTGTGCCCAGTGTATGATGTTTATCATGACAGCTATAGTATATATTATGCTCTCTTCTTTCAATAACTCCCTTCCCCAACCATCTAATTTCCTGTAATGCTGTTATGTCTGCTTTATACTTTGTTAATTGTTCTGTCAATAATCGTAGTGCAGCTGGTCTGTAAAGGGATCTCACATTCCAAGTTTCGTCATAATGTCAACAGTAAATTATATCATCTATGTGTTACTTCGATATGATATGCCAACTATCTGTTGTAAGCTTAATATTGGCGCAAATCCATAAGCGAAGCAATGTCATGAAAAAAAATCTACGTGCAGCTTTTTAAATCGACTTCATATTGATATCACATGTGATAAGTCAATTACTTTTAAGCTGATTAGTTTTCATTGATGCCGGGTTATATCATCTCCAAAACCTCATCTCTAAATCTTTCAAATAATTTTTATTCAAACAACGTACATAACAAATAGAAATGAACCATAAAAATATATTCAAAGATTGTGAACTATTGAAGAAGAAAAATATAACTTATGAAGTAGAGATTTACAAATACGGTGCCCTCATTTGTTCAATTTCAGTTTTCGGCGAGACTTTTGTCGACATCTGTAGGTACCTAGCTATTGCTACAATGTTACATATTTATTTAAGTTCTGAGATTTCTAAACGATTTTCTTTTATCGTGATTTTTCAAAAGTATAACTATATCCAAACAACCTTCAAGGTGTAAGCTAAATGTTGATGATAAGGCCGTGGAGCAAGTAATGACTTTCAATTATTTAGGAGAACAGATCTGCAGCCACAATGATCTATACACTGAAGTCCGCAATAAAGAATTCAATAAAGAATTTGCCGTATCTGGATGTCTAAAAATATGGACCGGAAAAAAACGCGTATTGACAGCAAGGTCAGGATACATAAGACATGCGTGCGACCGATCGTGACGTACCTATGCTTTGGAAACGTGAGATAACACTGTTCGAAATAAGGGGCTCCAAAGAACAACGGAAATGAACGATCTAAGGTCAATCACTGTAAAAAATCTCCGTGATCGTATTCGCAATGTTTTAATAAGAAAAACATGTGGAATTGAGGACATCGTTCGGTGGAGTAGATCCAAAAGAAATTGTAAACACCACGTGGTCAGAATGGACAATGATAGACTTGCGTGTATGGTAGCAAATGAAATCACCTCTGGTCGCCGTCAGAAGACCACCCAAAAGTTGGACTTTGTCATCTTAGGCGGCATAGTTTTTGAATTACAGACCAACCGATCTACTAAATGAAGAAGAAGAGTCATTTTTGGTGCGATTTCTTACATATTTAAGACTCCACCGAACCTATGAACCTCATAATCAGGACAGGTGGTGAGACAGGAAGAACAGGTAGGCACACATTCATGAATTATTTTTGGGATGTTGGGAGAAGTAATATCAAAAATCGAAAGTTCAAAAGTTATCAAAGTTATACGTGGAAAAGTTTACAGAGGAAATCGGAATATACGCGTTGGTGCCGATTCAAGGAAACTCGCTCTTAATATCAGAGAATAATGGCAGGGAGGAGAAGAATTTATTTAACAAAAGGGTAAATCAATGATAAAAGTATATGTACAACAAAAAGCTCTTATAATTTTGATATCTCGAAATAAAGTTGAAGTTTGCTAAAGAGAGGAAGACTTTTGTTGTTAAAAACTGTCAAGTTTGACTTTGGGAATATTAGTACTTGTTATTTTTGATGTTATCATTATTTTCAAGGCACAGCCTACACACATTAAACAAATTTAATACATACATATGAAATATAACATATTAGCTGTACCCGGCTACACGATGTTGTAGCTGTCTGGTTAAACAGAAAAGAAAGAAAAGATAAAGCACACGTTTTAAAAATAACGTGATAATTTCGCTGTAACGCACAGGCTTAGAATAGTGCTTCCAACTTTTTTTCAAATATCATCGTTTTTAGGGTAATCGAAAATACAATATAATATTTGCTTGGTGTATCTATAACGAACCAACTTACCTAACAGGGGCTCCAAGGTGATATTAGCCTCCGAAAAATTGAGTGTATTATATAGAGCGCGTTGGTATTTTTCAAAAACTTAAATTATTATTCTCAACAAAGCGCAAATATGCCCAATGATTTAATATGGTAGTTACCTCTGGAGTAGCACCCTCCAATACCTACTGAATACCCTCGGTGCTGTACAAAGACGCGTGGTACGTCTGATTGACGACCCATCATTGAGTGATGGATTGCATTCACGAGACTACAGACGCAGGATCGGTATTCTAAGTATATTCTATAGATACTACCACGGCAGATGCTCAGAAGAACTTGCGCATGTGATCCCTCTTCCACCCATTCATAATTGAGTCACTTGTTTTGCTCAATCTCAACACCAGTTCACAACAAACCTTCAACATATGTTACGCACGAACCAGTAGCTTTTTGAAATCTTTTATTTACACAGCAGCCCGGCTGTGGAACGATCTTCTGAATTCCGTGTTTACATCTTCTTACAACACGAGTTTTTTTCAGATCCGAATCAATATAATTTCCTGAGCAGATTGTTAACCTTGCCTACGCTATTTAGTGTTAAAATGAATTCACGTTATTAAGGTGAAACGAGACTGGTGTGTGGGAATGTATTAAGAGTGCTGCCTTTAATAAGATAATGCTTACTCGCAAGATATGCCATGATGTTGGATATGAACTATGAACAATTAGTCATACATATTGCATAAAATCAGGAGTAAATAATATGCATGAAAATGGATTATTATTTTATTATTTATTCATTTGATATAATATTAATTACATAACATTGGCCTCGTATTGGAATACAACGTTGTGTACAACTTTCAAGTCATACGGCCTAATTGTTTTCAAATTTTTCGGACACAACATGCGGAGGCAGAATTTTTATAAATAAAGATATATATGCATAATGTTTCTTTCACAATCAAAGATACTTTGATATAAACAACTATATTTTATTTTAAAAAACATCGAATAATATTATTTTTACAAGTTATAAGTTGATGTAAACTATGAGTTGAAAAAACATTAGGTATTTATAGTAAATTTTGTTTTTATGAAAGACAAAAGGTTTTTACTTTATTTTTTAATATTATCAAGGTTGACATAAAGTTGACATTCATCTCCCTACCCCTGTTAGGTAACACGGTTATTTTAATAAGGTTGATATTTACGAATTTATATTTTTTGGTGTGAAAAAAAATTGAGTATAAAAAATGTGGAAAAATGCTATATAATTTAAACTTCGAAGTTAATTTTTTTATTCTTTGATATATTTTTCGTAAACTTTACTCGTTATCAAAACTAGTTTTGAATAATTTAGACTAATATTTAATTTATGTATAATATATGAATATTTAAAAAATGAACGTATATGTTGAGTTATGTGAATATGTGTTACTACGATACCGAATAGCAAAAACTAAAAACGCCTGAAATAATTTAAACCATTTATTCCCAAAGTGGTCCAGGTGAATCCAGGGGTCTACGGGAGATTAAACGGGGATCCACGTGAAAAAACAAGTGGGTTGTGGCCAACACTAAACTCTCCACACCATAGTAAGCGTTCATTTTTTCTTCTTGAAAAGTTGACAATCCCTGAATGCATTTTTATGAAGAACATTTATATTAGATTCTTTAAAAAATATAAGATTCCCAGAGGACAAAAGTTTTCACAATACACCATACACACAAAAACATTGTCACGAAACTCATAGTATTTACTTTCTACGTGATACCTGTTGAGAAATTGATGTTAAAAATTGCATAATTAGCAAGATGAGCATTGAGCATGTATGAGATAGTGTATCAATGTTGATGATGCGATGTACCTATATGTGTCAAGATATAAGAATGCGGTGTTCGGTTCTCACTGCCTTCCCCTTGAAGAAGATACATATGTAGATGTGGAGAGTAAAAAATACACTTGTCTATAGAGACACATACAATACCATTGAACATACCAATATGAAGTTGATCACTCAATTTTACCTTACAGACGGTATTTTACTTCTGTTAAATACATTTTTCATACAAATATGAAATTAATTTCACATTGATATGGCAAACCATATTTTTTTTTTAATTTTGACAATCTTTGAATGCATTTTGTTTCCAGACCGTTAGAGCATTTTGAAAATTTGGACAGATGAAATCATAGAGAAGAAATCAAAAGTTGTCTATGGAAAACAAATCAGCTCTAGGTCTATGCACTTTACGCATATGATGTTAATATGAAGTCGATCGGACTTATAGTTTGGGCTGTAGAGACGATACAAAAAGGATAATACGTATGCCATACATACAAACACATCACGACGAAACTCACTGTGTGCACTCTCTACATGATACCTGTTGAAAAAATGATGAAAAAAAATACGATTATAATTGTGAAATCATGACTCTCCAATATTCCATAGTGTGGAGAGTAAAAAATGTGAAATGATATTTTGTCTGTTACGCGACACCCGAAAAGGATGATAATAGAAAATAATGGACGCACTATTATAAGCTGGTGCCTCACAGCAAATTCGTTTTTATAAACGTCATCAATAATGATATTTATAACATAACCAATTTATTACTGTATTATCTTTTAAAACAATTCAATAATTTCCTTTTTAGAAGACATTAAGAAGGTATGTCATTAAATGTACATTGAACATATCAAAGTCATACAATACTGTTAGAAATAAAACATTAAAAATCAATTAAACAACACTGAATTGAAGGCAGTGGGTTAGGGGATTATGGAATACCTTAATTATTTCTCGTGTAAGGGACAGTTTTGATGTAAATTATTCACGTTATGTTCGACAACTGAACGAGGGATATCAACCCTTTTTGTGTATATAAAATGCTTAGATAATAAAGGATCTTCAGGCTACAGAGAGCGGAGCAGTGTTAAGAAATATTTCAGTAAATTTTAATCTATTATTCAGAGTTGTGGTGAATCTCTTGACAACACTTGAATCCAGATCGAACTTAGCATCTATAAATCCCAGTCAAATAAGACTTTCATTTATTATTGGTCGGATTAAATAAAGAAATAAAATAAAATAAATAAAAAAAGTGAGAAATTATTCAAAGAAAGCTACCATCTATATATTTTTATACATGAAAGCGAATCATGGGAAGTACAATGAAGAGAAAAACATATTTTGTTTACGAATTATCAAAAGAGTTGAATGTCATTGAATATAAAACAATAAAAAATGCACACTTATGACAGTGAACACAAAAAAAAACAGGAGTATATTTTTAATTTTATAGAATATTTTGCGAGGAAAATGTAATTTTTTTTTTAACTTTTACAATTCAAAATTATATCATATCCAATCATTTTTCCCATTTTCCAACTGAATTATAATCCTCACGTTTTGAGTAATGCTTTTGTAAATAGCATTCCATTTCACATACAAAAATTTTGAAACCTTTTAAAATAGTTCGTATATATGAACATCTTTCTGAAGTCTTGTTGGTACAATAAAATAAATACTTTTATTTTTTAATAACGAAAAGAATAAATTAAGTACAAAGCAGACGTAAACCTAGTTTTTACAAGTCCGGACGAATTGATATCAAGGACGTTGATGACTTTTGCAAAACAAGTAGTGAAATCGGTGGACAGTAGAATAAAAAAAAATCGATTTATAGGATCACTTAAGTAATTACATTAAAACCACTTTGGTCTCTGTCTATCTTATAAATATGGCAAACTGAACTTAAGATAAATTTCATAGTATTTGTTTCGTACAGTTTATAAGTCAACTGGAATAGTAGTCTAGCATATGATACATGTAAAATTTCAAAGGTTTTTGCGATGTACGTAAAAATATACAGCTAGTGTGACTTGAAATCATAAGGGGATTCCATTTTATCAAAGACTTATGATTGTGGCTAGAGAAACTTTAAAGATATTAACAGTTTTTTTACGGTTTTTGTATCAGCTATGTTAAGGACGTTGACACCACAGAGACAACTTGACGCAAACACGATTATGTATACCGACTGCCGAGGGTATAATTATTGTTCGAGCAAAATTTTCAAATATTTAAACTCGTGAAAGTTTCGTCTTAGGATTGCCATAAACAAATATTTATAGGTTGTGTTTAATGGAAGATATCCGCTTTTTGTTGGTACTAAATTTGAAATGAAATATGAAGCTACCTTTATATTATAATATGAAGTATTCGCTTGTACCTGCCTGTTCCTACATTACATATATACTTTGCAAACTTTTTGAGATTTTACGGCACCTGAATTTTACGATGGTTCATACTATTTATTTTATAGATGTGTGTTTTATGTATGCATAAATTTTTGTCTTTAGTTTTTCTCTTACGTTTCATACACGATCATCAGTTAGCTTTAGCTGGTAGAAAAATTATGATTTTTCCATTATTTATTTTATCATTTAATAAATATTATTTTTTTTATTTTGAACTTTGAGGTCATGTAATAAAAAATAGCAAGGTAATTTATCTGGTTCACTAGCTAATTAATGTTTAGTAAAAGCATAAAGATTAATCTGGATTACGCACTAATCATAGTAAAATTTATGTATTACATTTTAACATGACGGTGTATGTAACTCTTAATCCACTTAATAATTTTTTTTCAGGGTTTTGATGTTTGTATGGTAAAGATAAAATGATACATATAAAGTATTGTGACTTATAAAAAATATATTAGAACTATCTTGATTTGTCAGTGAGCAACAAAATATTATTATCAATAAACGATGAAATACACAGGGAAATTCACAAAGATATGTAAGTAAATATTGTATAAAAATATGATTTTCCTCGAAACTAGTAAAATCATTTAAGCCCACAATATTATTGTAGGTGAGCGCCAGAATGTAGGGGTTTGAGCAAAAAGTACAACATTTGCCTTTTCAGCGATTTATTTCACGCCGACGAACAAAAAAGCAAGAGAAAAGCAGCCATTGGTGGATTCATTTGTATAGTAGCCAGTTAGGGTGCTGATGTAAGCAGCTTTCTCCATCCATCTACACCAGATATTGACAACCATTGCCAGTTTTTTTAGTCAACTACAGTTGACTATAGCTTAATATTATATAATAGTGCAAGAGTCCGCAAACCGCCACACTTACACTGATTAAAATCGTTATTTTTCTGAGTAAGACACCGCAGTAACTATTGACTTTTATGAAATAGAGTAGTGAAAGCTTTAGCAGATAACAGTTAGCAATGATGTTAAAAAATGACATTTTAACAACTTTAATTAACTCTGGGCAGTTGTATGGTACTTGTCAACCGACAATAATGCGACTGGAAAAAAGTCAATTAAGCACTGGAAGAACTTTCCGAGATTGTGTTCGTAGTGTTGAAATAAGAAAAAAAAAATGAAATACAGGACATTGTGCGGTGAAGTAGATCTAAAAAAAGATATTGGAGGGACCACGTTGCCTGAATATTCAATGACTTGCGTATAAAATAGTAAATGAAATCCCTTCTAGTCGCCGTCTACCCAGAAGATCACTCAAGACATGGAAGGATAGTTGGAGTTCGTTATCTCAGGAGGCATAGTTTTCGAATTACAGATCGACAGATCTACTAAATGAAGAAGAAGTGGTATAACGATAAGTTTTTGTAAAATAAATTTAATTTATTTCGCAAGCCAATGGTAACTCAGTTATTTTCAGAGCTCCCGTAGCATTGATGGTGAGATGTGCAAACACGACGAACCACCACTCATATTCCTCTTTCATATAATATTATAATATACTCACTATCTATGTGGGGAACAAATGAATTATTCAACCGTTCAATTCAGAAAAATATCCACAGATATAAATGGAGAAACTTTCCCAATAAATTATTATTGTATATATTATGTTTTTTTTATTTCAGGATATCTTAGTACACATTATTATTGTTAGGGGATGGTTTTGTAAGGGTAGCACAGTTGAAATGAATATGTGAACAGAACTAGATTAAACCTCCACTCTTTTCAGAGAGAATGAATAGTTGAAAGAAAACTATTATTGTAGTTTATTAGATTTCACTTAATCTAGATACATAATGTAATATATTTTCTGCTCTTCGATTGTACAACGAAGCTCTTACAATTTGTTTTATTTACAGCTAAGCTAGAATGAAAGGTGTTAAACAAAGACATGAAACGATTTCTTTCTTAAACATTTTTAGATAAAACAAATAGCTAAGTTTAGTTTGTCGATCGACAATTCTTGATAGAACTCCATTGTACGTTGATATGTTATAAAAAATATAAAAATACTTGGTAATTGTTCTATTGTGTTTATTTGATTATTGACGCGTTTCGTGCAAAGCACATCGTCAGAATAATGCTCTACAAGACTGAGACTAGTGGTTATATACAAAATTTACATGGCAGGTGTATAAAAATGTTGGTTTTTGAACGGTTGAAAAGATGTTATATAATGCAAATGAATCTATACAAATCTACGTTTTAATACAATGAATGTAGTTGGGTCACTGGTTGTAGTCCCCTGTGTCCATTAGGCCTGTAACAAAAGGAAACGACAGCAGTAAAATTCGAAAGGTAAATAATATTGTATTTATTGGTTTATTGTTATCTTTTAAGTGTGGTTAAAACCAATGTATTTCATAGATATTTGGTAGTTATAATTACAAACAGCTTAATTTTAATCTTAATGTATTTAACAACAAAGGAAGGTATATGTCTGTCTAACCTATCGGTTTCAATAATGGTGAATATATATGATCAATTTGTTTATTGATGAGTAATTTTTGTGGATCCTTTTTTACTCTGTTTATTTCTAATATTTCTAGTCGGTCAAGTTTTCTCCCTTTTATTCCCCGATGTATTATATTTATATTATGGTCACTATTAAATTGGTGGTTGTTTTCGTTTATATGTTCTGCAAAATTTGAGGTGTCTTTCTTTAATCTAATGCATGCCATGTGTTCTTTAATTCTTGTTTTAAAGGCACGGCCTGTTTGTCCAATATATGTTCCCGTACATGAGTTACAATTTAGTTTATAAAATTTATCTATGAAATACATTGGTTTTAACCACACTTAAAAGATAACAATAAACCAATAAATACAATATTATTTACCTTTCGAATTTTACTGCTGTCGTTTCCTTTTGTTACAGGCCTAATGGACACAGGGGACTACAACCAGTGACCCAACTACATTCATTGTATTAAAACGTAGATTTGTATAGATTCATTTGCATTATATAACTTCTTTTCAACCGTTCAAAAACCAACATTTTTATACACCTGCCATGTAAATTTTGTATATAACCACTAGTCTCAGTCTTGTAGAGCATTATTCTGACGATGTGCTTTGCACGAAACGCGTCAATAATCAAATAAACACAATAGAACAATTACCAAGTATTTTTATATTTTTTATAACATATCAAAACAAATAGCTTTGTCTAAACCACACACGTTTTTTGATAGTACCATCGTACTTGTAACAAAAATAAAGAACTATATTTTTTTTAATGTTTGAATCTGTCACTACATAATATATTTGCATTATCAACTAGAATTATGAAAAAAATACAATCTATTTAATTCGCAAATGCGACTCTCATTCAAAAGTATTGCAGAATGGTGAAAAAAAGTTAGGAAAACTATATTTGGGGGTAAATGTATATCGTTATTTATCAGAAGGATTATATTATGTGCGTGTTCAAAAACATTTTATTAATTTAAACACCTACTACCTAATATGATATTGCAAAATTCAGTTCAATAAATATTTGATAATATATAATTTATGGAGATGAAGGGTTTCAAATAAAAGATCTACTTACATGATCAACACTGGTATATTCGGAATTAATATAGATATAATAAAATAAAATAAATTAAATTGTTTGTGATGTCGCAGGTCGGAAAACGAAAAATAAGATTTACGCCACTCCATTCAGTTAAACGGTAAACGCATGAATATTTGCGCGATCGACCTCTAAGGACAGAGATGGGCTGAGGTTCGTCAATCTTAATTCGTGTATTATAGGGAATCTTGGGGAATTGATGAGGATATACACATTGTAGCTCGCAAACAGGAGCACAGCTACACATCTATATATTATTCATTCAAAAGAGGAAACGAATAATAGAGAAGGAATGGGTAATTCTAGGAAAAATAGACTACCCAAAAGATATTAAGGTAAATATGTAGGAATTTAAATTAAATAATGGAATGAATTTATAAATATTGTTTTGAAAGCGACGGCATAGAGCGATACATATGAATGGGAGTTGCGTTTGTGAACAAAATTAGGTACGTATAACATAAAATTAGGAACATACATATCATTTTAATCATAATTCCAAGGAATTATACCTTGACAAATTGGGTCGAAACCTCGATAAAGCAATAAAAAACACATGCGTTGTTAAAAAAATAATGAATTTTCTGATTTTTCCGATCACCTTATTCATCGAATATTTATGTGATTGCATTTACGCAAACATTAAACTTTTTCGCTGTCAATGATATTTCACTAAATAATTTTATATCTCAAACGAGACAAACCGGAAATATATTCATTTATAAAAGAAACGGGAAAATCGGTACTTAAAATAATATAGTATATATAAAAATATATATTTCCCTATTGTCTCTACCACGATATTAAAATTTGTCATTGAACACCTTTTATAAGATTTTATTCCACATTTAAAGTCGTTTCGAGGCAAAATATGTCGATATGTTAAGAGAAATGAATTCTCTTGATTTTTTCTCTTGAAATATGTAATTGATTTAAGTTTAATTCAATTTACGATCTGATATGTTGTAATATGATAATTATCTGGTCAAAGATGGTTCATAGAACAACATTTTTTGTAAATAGTACTTCACGTGTACAAAAAATACATAAATAGATTAAAGACAAGAAATACTTCTGATCTCAACAGTTCTTCCACGAATTATTTTATATCAAAAACACATAAAAAATCCACTTTGCACGTAGTTGAGAGTAAAATTTATTTAAAAAAATGACATTTTTATCAGAATTTATAGTATTTTCAAACCTTGGCAGGTCAAATTTGTTTGATTATTGAGTATGTATTAACCTGCTATGAATCGAACCCATGACGCCGAAATAGAAGTCGAATTACCACTATGCAACGAAAGTTTGATATCAAAATCTCAACTGTCATAAACATGACTTGTACATAAAATATTTTAGTAAAACTTATACAGGTAATTTATTTGTTTTCCTTTTGTATATAATAACTTTCAAAGCGTTGAAACGTACGATGAACACTTTGTTTTTTTTTGTTGGAAAACTTGTATATCAAAAGCTGGCATTCGACACTTTAAAGTTTAAAAGAGTAAAACGTTGAATATCAGACCTGCATTTTAAATTCGCATTAACATTTTTTCCATAAACTAGACGAAGGCAAAAAGTCTTTCCATTAAGATTTCTCTTCAAACGAGTTTATACCGATATACATTAAACCTTTATGTATAATATACGTTTTCCTCTTATATTTTGCAACAGGGGAAAAACGTTCAAGGGTGAAATTATTGAATTTAATTATGGCATTTTGGGTTGAAACGACAGCGTTTGTATCGAAGTGCGGTATCACTGCCGAAATTGGTTTTCTTTGAGTACACCTCAAATATAATAGACATTCAGTTCATAATACAGAAAACACCTGAATTCTATTAGCAACCGCCATAACTGGATTATAATAAGCGATTAAATCTCAAAAGGTTACGGATATTAAGTTAGCATACGGGCCATGAAATCTCAAAACGAGAAACGCAATATTAAGTTTTCATTTGGAATTTTCAGGAAATAGGCTGAACTGTAATTATATAATACAATTATGATTAAACTATTTTAATTCTATACGAACATTTATTTTGCCTTTGAAAATAAGGTAGCTTGTGCTGTGATTGGCCAACGGTCAGGTGATAGTTACATTTAAATAATCATATTACATTAATTGAAAACAATAAAAAATAATGCATATTACTTATTTCGCGATTATTTATATGATATTAATCTATTTTACACTATAATTAAAATAAAAACAATATGTTTTTGATCCTTCATATGTACGATATTTATCAAATTTTTTCTTTGCGTATGGTTACAGAAAAGGTCCTGGATAAAAACCAGAAGCTTTTTTGTGCTTTTATAGACCATGAAAAGGCCTATTATAAAGTCAACAGAGAAAAACTATGGGATATATTGTCAGTGTACGGAGTGAAGAGCAAGCTGATACGCGCAATCGCGTCATTGTATGAGAATAGCGAGGCATGTGTTCGTGTCAACGACACAGTAACGTCGTGGTTCTCTATAAATAGTGGCGTAAGACAGGGGTGCGTGTTGTCACCATGGTTCTTCAATCTGTACATTGATTTCTGCATAAGAGCCCTTAGGGATGAAAATAAGGGTCTGAAACTGAGTACTGTAACAGTGCGTGATTTGATGTATGCAGACAATAAAGTCCTGTTAGCAGAAAGCGTGGAAGAGTTACAGTATCTAGTAAGCATGGTATATGAAGGATGCATAGAGTACGGACTGAGGATGAATGCTAGCAAATCAAAGGTAATGGTCTTTGAAAAGTGTGAAAGCAGAACATCGTGTCAAATAAAAGTAGAGAATGAATGGCTTGAACAAGTCGACGAATATGTTTATCTGGGAAGCATGTTCCAACGGAATGGACGGCCTGATAAGGATATTGAAAGAAGAGTTATGGCAGGAAACAGAGTGAATGGAGCACTTAAACCAGTTATGAATGACCGTAACGTATCAAAGGAAGCTAAAGTTGCCATTTATAACGCAATTGTAGTGCCAACCTTGATGTATGCAAGTGAAACCTGGACATGGCAGAAGTCGCATGAAAGTAGAATAAATGCAGTGGAAATGAGATCGTTAAGAAGAATTTGTAATAGAACGATGTATGATAGAGTTAGAAATGAGGAATGAAAGTTAGCACACTTAGATGGTTTGGTCACGTGGAAAGAATGAATGAAGAACGCTTGACGAAAAAAATATATAAGGCTGACAGGAATGGAAAAAGAGGTCGGGGGCGCCCAAGAAAAGGATGGCACGACCATGTGAACGATATTCTGAAAGAAGGAAATGTTAGAAGTCTGAACAATAGAAGAACATGCATGAGACTTAGCATGAATGTTGACGAGGCGGTGAATGTATGTCAAGATAGAATAGTGTGGCGTTCTATTCTCTCTGCCTACCCCGCGAGGGACATGGCGTGATGGTATGTATGTATGTATGTTGTTTTATTTCACAATTTCGATAACCATTTCGCTGATGTATGGATGAAATATAGATTATAAATAAAAGACTACCCAAAAGATCACCTAAGAGATAGAAAGACAGCTGGACCTCCTCCTCCAAGAATAGTCCACCTTCATAAATAGATCAAATGACCTAATCGAAACGAAGACATTATCAAATCTATGTAGTCTTGATTAATTTTGATAATATCACACAAGAAATAGTTTCCGAATCAGTAAAATAAATATAAAGAATTGTAAAAAAATATATTTACTATCACTCGTGTTGAATATCATACTTAAGCCGATTCCGTTGCTTTTCGCTCAAAATTATATGAGACGTATTCGTATCTTTAAAGTTATAAAATTTTTCATTTTCGAATATTTTTTAAAGTTGCATAGGTATATATGAATGACGCCCTGTAGCTGCGTTGAGTTTCTGGTTTTCCTTTGTTCTCTTATAATGTTCCAACTTCGTCTCTATTGAGATGTTAAAAAAAATTGTCAAACGTGTTAATCTTGTTGAATATTTTAATTATTGTAAAAACAAAATAGTTAGGCGACCACTGTAGTAATGTTTACCCTTTTCTCCTTGTTTTATAATTTTTGGGTTTATAATTTTCCCATTAGTTTGGAAATAATTATTCTGGCCAATAGTTTTTGGCTTCATCATATTCCAATCTGTTGGCGTTATTTTTGAATGAAAAATAATTTTCGTGGCTTTTAACGGTTTGTGAGTTTGTCTGCGGTAAATTCCAATTAAAATACTTATTGGTAGGTACAAGATAATTACTATTCAACATAAAAACTTACTATTTTATACGAAAACTGTGTATTCAAATTAATATAGGTTTAATATTTATATAATCATGTTTATTAAGAAAAATAAAATTTGTTTAACACTGGTGGGTTAATTGACAATTTTCAATTTCACCTATGGTATATTATGGTAGTACACACTTGAAACTCTTGGCGAGTTTGTGTATCTCGGTACAATGGTATAATACTTTGGGTTGCAGAAGTAAATGAAGCCTCGCAACCTCACCAGAAGTCTTTCTCTATAAGACTCTTATCCGGCCAGTACTCTCATATGGTTTAGTATGCCGGGCAATCACTAAAACTGATGAAAAAGCTGGAAACTTGTGAGGAAAGTACTGAGGATCTACGGCCCAATTTGTGACAACGGAGAGTGGAGTATTAGGTACAACCAGGAACTGTATGATCTGTTCAAGGATACCACAATCTCGAGTGAAATAAAAAATGGAAGTCTTAGATGGGCCAGAAACATCCAGAGAATGAGCGAAGAGGATGTACCAATACGAATTATGAATGGTGCACCGGGGAGACGAAAAAAAATTGGAAGGCCGAAGCTTCGATGGCTGGACGGAGCAGTGAAGGATGAAAATAATATCTGCATCCATAACGCGTAATGCATCACAAGACCGACAGTTATGGAGACGGGCTCCTGGGTTGTAGAGCCACAGCAAGATAGACGTAGTAGTTCAATAGTAAATAATTAACGCGTAATCAATGCTATACACAATTCATTAATATAACCACAATGTGAGAGCAATCTATTTCTAATAATATCGGAGATATCGAAGAACATTCTTTCTGTTTCACCTCATTAAGTATATAATATTATATTCATTCGTAACTACGGAGAATACCGACCTCCTTATTCACAAGTTTCCGTAAATACCTGATCCTATAGGCTATACAGATTTCTGCTTATCAGGCTTAACATCAATATATTACAGTATGTTCGATTACTAACAAATAAATGTTATTATAAAAACATTATCAAACCCTTTAATAAATCAATCGTTACACATAAATTATCACATAAAGTTTAAAGTAAATAAGAAAGCTTTGAATGAAGAAAAAACTTTTATAAAAAAAATAGGTACCTAATGGTCTAAAATGCATGATCTTAACCTATGAGTCTGATTTTATGTTTTAAAAATACCTTTGTAAAATAGTATAAAACTACAAATAAGATATCTGCATTTATTAACATAAGCTGCTCGTTTAGGTACCTATACGATAAATACAATCTTTCACGTTTCAAGAGATGATCTTTTGTTTACGATTCCTATTTTTACTCTCCACACTATGGAATAGTGGAGAGTCATGATTTTACAATTTTTAAGCGTATTCTTTTACATCAATTTCTCAATGGGTATCATATAGAGAGTGCGCATTATAAGTTTCGTCGTGGTGTATTTGTATGTATGGCGTTCGCCGTACGGCATACGGATTATCCTTTTTGTGTCCTCTTTACTGCCCAAACTATAATTCCGATCGACTTCATATTTACATCATACGTGTAAAGTGCCTGGGGCTGATTAGTTTTACAAAGACAACTTTTAATTTCTTCTCTATGATTTCATCATTTACGTTGTTTTTTTGTGTACTCTCTACAGCCCTAACTAAAAGTCCGGTGGACTTCATATTGATATCATATATGTAAAGTTCATAAATTAAGAGCTGATTACTTTTCCATAGATATCCGTTAATTTCTTCTCTATGATTTTATCTGTTCAAATTTTCAAAATGCTCTCATGGTCTAGAAAATTGAGGTATTTTTACACTGTTTAAAATTTTGAGACAGTAAAAATACACTTATTAAAAATGAATTCAAGGATTGTCAATTTAAATAAAAATTCTATGGTCTGCCATATCAATATGAAATAAATTTCATATTTGTATGAAAAATGTACATATATGTACCAGAAGTAACATAGCTTCTGTTTGGGAAAATTGAGTGATCAACTTCATATTGATATTGCATGTGTCTCTATAGACAAGTGTATTTTTAACTCTCCACTTATATCTTCTTCAAGAGGTAGGCAGTAAGAACTGAACACTGCATTCTTCTATCTTGACACATACATCGCCTCATAAACATTGATACACTGTCTCATACATGCTCATTTGGCTAGTAATGCAATTTTTCTTAAAATGTCTCAACAGGTATCGTTACAATGTTTATGTGTATATGGTGTATTGTGAAAACTTTTGTCCTCTGGGAATCTTATATTTTTTTAAGAATCTAATAGAAATGTACTTCATAAAAATGCATTTAGAGATTGTCAGTCAACCTTTCAAGAAGAAAAAATGAACACTAGCTATGGTGTGGAGAGTTTAGTATTGGCTACTTCCCACTCGTTTGATATGTACGAATGATGAATAAATAATAAAAGAGATGTAAACAGGAAGAAAGTTAAACGAAATAAAACCTCGCCCTTATTTGTGCGACAGTAAAAGTGTAGGACCTCATTTTTTGTACAGAAAAACGCCTTGTTTTTTTGTTTTTCACCATCAAAAAAACGGACTGAGAAAACACATTACGAAATGCCAACTGTTTTTATGATAAATTCAGACGAAATTTTGAATTTTATACTCTTTGAATATTATTAATATTGCTGTTAAGCAGTTTATGTGCTAAAATATGAATAGGGGATATGGAAATGTGATTTGAAATTGCCACTAGGCGTTTGAGAAACACCACGACTAGGCGCCGTTGAATATTATAGTCTTCATCTTCTTCAAATATTATGTGAATTGTCCGTCTCTACATAGGATGGTCATTGACAGACTGAAGGCTTTCGGTGATTGAAGTTCCTGTAGTGGACTTAATGAGGACATCAGATCTGTGAACGACCTCTTGATAAATCTACACTCCGTGCTTAATAATTTATATAACGGAGAAGAGGAGAGGTTTGGTAAGGCCTAGACTCAATGGATGAAAGGATGGAGTCGAGAGAAACCATTAGATAGCTCGTGCATAGAATTGGAGAAAAAATGCCATGGACAGGGTTCAATAAAAGTTATGTTATGACTGAAACTGTTTTTATAAATTTAATACAAATGCGACTGGTATATGTAGGTAATGTTTGGAATTATTGTAATTGTCATGCTGATACAGGTGGCTTCATTATAAACTTGATATTTATTTGTAATTGTCATGCTGATACAGGTGGCTTCATTATAAACTTGATATTTATTTGTAATTGTCATGCTGATACAGGTGGCTTCATTATAAACTTGATATTTATTTGTAATTGTCATGCTGATACAGGTGGCTTCATTATAAACTTGATATTTATTTGTAATTGTCATGCTGATACAGGTGGCTTCATTATAAACTTGATATTTATTTGTAATTGTCATGCTGATACAGGTGGCTTCATTATAAACTTGATATTTATTTGTAATTGTCATGCTGATACAGGTGGAATCATTATAAACTTGATATTTATTTGTAATTGTCATGCTGATACAGGTGGCTTCATTATAAACTTGATATTTATTTGCTTCTCTTATTCTTTATTATTTTTTGTTCTCCATACAGCGATTGCTTAATATTATACCTAACTTACCTAACAAAAAGACATGAAAAGGTTTAAAACATAATTTATAATTTAACATTCCTATATTAATACTATTATAAACTGTTGTTTCTATATATTAATAAAAGAAAATAATAATAATAAAATAAATTATATAGATATTTCATAAATTATATAGATTAGTAATCTCACGACAATCCATGCCTGTGAATATTATTTTCCCCGACGTTGATTGTCATTTTTTGCATTATTGTGTCTAGAGGAGCTTCTAAAGCTACTCTTAGTACCATGCATTCTTTGTCTTTCTTACTAGCGTTCTGCGAAGGGTCCGTTTTCAGCCCCCATATGCGGAGCGAGTGGAGGTGGACGTAGCTACATAGATATTTCATGTTTCGATATCGTCTTCAATAAAACGTTGGAGCAAAAACGTGTGTGTTATGATTAAGTTTCACCGAGAATTGTCGTGAATTAACGAAATCAAATATAAAATGTCAACTTCAGAATTCTTGAATGAACTTTTAATTAACTTAGGAAGAAAACATAAGATGTTCGCTATTATAATGGGGTGTGTACCTAGTAACGTGTACGTATTTACCGGTTAATTTCGTTAGTAAAAATATACCTTAGTTAACTAAAGTGGACATTAAATTCATGAAAATAGAATCGTATTTACCAAAATAGTCTCTTCTTTTTGAGAAAAACTAATTTAATTAAAATTAATTCAATTACTTTTCTCCGCTTCTGTTCCAACAATAATAGAAATGGAACAAATAATACACACAGACATTATATTATAATGTAGCTTTGGGTTTATTTTGGATATAAAAATATTCTTACAAGGAAAAGTTTTAGGTAGAAAGCTTATTTTAACGCTAAAAAATATATTCTAACAAATGACATTTATTTTTAATTTAGGACATAAGAGTGATAAATATGTTTTTTTTTAATTTGGCAATCCAATGTTTTTGAAAAGAGATTTGAACAGGGATCCACGGAATTTTGAAAAAAAAAATTAAATATTCATTTTCCTTAACACGTAGAGAACTATGATTTAGCTAAAAAATTGATTAAGAAATAAAGTATGTAAACTGTGGATGGACACACTGGTAAAGTGAAATAGAAATATTTGGCAATAAATTGGCTATTTGCACGAGCTGCACATTTTGTTTTAGATGATATTTGTTTTAGATGAAAACCAAGTATAACTTTAATTCAACAAATAATTTGAGAACGACTGTGGTAAACAAAATTATTGATTTTCTAGTTAAATTAATGAGCCATCAATAGGTACATATTTTGAAAAAAATCGTGTATAAATTTCAAGATAAATTGGATTATTCAATAATATTTTATTGTTATTTCCTGTCCCAAGCACAAGTTTTTAACTTTTTTGGGACAGTACCTATTGAAAAAAAAAAAAAATTGTATTAATTTAAATATTTGTTCTATGTGTATGTTCATATTATGATACTCAATAAAAAAAAAAAAAAAAAATTGTTATAGCCAAGATACTTTACATATAAAAAAAGACATAGATATTTTTGGTGTCAGTCTGGTGACATTCAGAAGAAAACTTTCCACACTTATAAATTAACCTAATAAACTAGCTTTTTTTTCCTCTAGCTATAATGTTTCTCTTTTTTATCTGTTTGTTCTTAGTTGTATCTTTATAGTAATACTTTTCTTTTTGTTTTGTTTTGTTTTGTTAATATCTTCCACTAATTTTCTTTGTTGTGATCTCAGTTTCTAGTGTGTCTTTTCATTTTTAAATAGATTTCTTTTTAGATTTTAATTTTCTTATAAATTTGTACGCCAACTTTTAATGCAGGATGTGGCCACTTGCAATTGGCTGACCAGTTTTGTAATAGCTTGCCCTTATTTGATGGATCAAGGATACATAATAACTTGTTAGCTGTAAGTGGTCTTTTGAATAAAAATAAATAAATAAATACCGTTCTGACGATACTGGTCGAATAACAAAACCTATGTATAAGTGTCACATTAGCGATGAAATCAAAGTTAAAAAAGAAATTGAATATTTGAATTGACTTTACAATAAAACGGTTATGAACCACTGCCAAGAAACGACATTGTCAAACGTTGAAAATAAAGACAATTGTGATATTTTTTGTATCAAAATATTATAATATGTAGGTACCATAATACAAATGATAAAACTTAGTATGCGGAATGAATATGTTAAACAGCTAGAACCTAACTAAATATATATTTATCTGGAGGAGTTAATGGAATGTACAAAATGCAAATTTTCTTTGAAAATGGGACAGTATATAAAGACCCTTGAAGTAACAAAGAACAAAGAAATTACTTACCCATATTATGTGATTATTTTAAAATGAATGACTTCGCCAGATATTATGTCCTTTGATGTTTCAGTAATATCATGAGCATGGCTTACTTCACGTTATCAAAGTATATAATAATATTGTTTCGTAGTGTAACTGTCTATTGTAATTACTCAGTCATGTTAAAAAGAGCTCATGTTTTCCTTTATTTTCGTAAGTCTAACGGCACGGCTTGTATTAAAAATAGATCGAAAAAAAAACGAAAAATGATATTTTATTGAGACGTTATTGAAGTCCCAATCTTGATGTAGGTATGCGAGTGAGACCAGAAGACGCATGATAGTAAAATAAATATAATCGCCGAGAAGAATTTATTATACTTAATAGGTACCTAAACGGAGGGCAAGAAATGAGGAAATTTGGAAATAAAGTATGAAACATATTAAAATAAAACACGTGGGAAAAATAATAAAAAAAATTCTTCTAAGCTACGTTGTATAAATAAATGAAGATGACAATGAAAATATAGCGTTCGGTTTAGTCAGATTATTGCGTAAGACATACTATCATTTATTTAGCATAAAATATAGCTACCTATGAATGAATTTTGTGTCATAATATAATCTTTCATTAAAAAAAAAATCCACTTCAAAATGAATGTATTTATGTATAGAAAAATGTGAGTTTCGATTCTCTCTGTCAACCCCACGAGGGACATGGCGTGATGGTATGTATGTACCTATTTTTCATACAATTCTCACATACAATAATATGCAGATCCTTGGCAAATTGATGAGTTTCATGATTTCTCATAATCCAATATCTTGGCTTATTTCAGATGAATCTACCCCAGAGCGGTTAGCGCGCTGGACTAGTATAATCCAGTGGTTGCGAGTTCGAATCCTGCCTCGACCGATTTCGTTCACATATAGCACAAGCATTTATGCTTATTTTAGGGAACGTAGAAAGATGTATATGTACTTGTTTAATAAGGACATGTCAATTTAAAAAAAAAGGTTATATGCCTACAAAACTTTTATACTCAGAATTGTGAATTTTTATTTCAGTCAGGGGTTATCAACTATTGAATTTTTACTTTTTTTTCATATATCACAAAAAACCATAAAAGCTAGATAAATTTAGACAAATACAATATCTCAAATTTGTTTTTTCAAAAAAGTTCCAGAGTTTAAAAAACTTTTTTTATGATTAATTCATGTGTTTAACTGCATATTTTTCCAAAGTTATTAAAAATATCGGAAAGAACCGAAACATACCAAGTAGATAATTTAATTTCCTATAAAATATATGAACATTGTAGTAGTACATCTCAAACTTTAATATGAGAAATTTATTTCTCACGCAAATATTGCTTCTCTGGGCTGGAAACACTGTTTAGTTGGAAGAAATTGCCATACGGCAATAAACTCGCCACTTACAATCGCGCTGGTTGCAAGGAAGTGTTCATTATCATTATTATTATATTTATAAAAATTGAATTTAGTGAAGACGTCGTTTCATAAAATTTGTAAGGCTGTATTAGTATAACACTACCTACACAATATCTACGGGGACTCAATAGTTTGATACCTCATCTTCAAACATACGTACATATACCATCATACTGTTTTCATATTCTGGATAGGAAAAAATGATATGCAATCCTATCTTGACATAAATACCTACATATTTTGTATAGAAAACAAAATATCTTAAAATACTCAATAATTTGGATTTAAGGGTTTATAGTTTGCTACGTATTCTTCTACTTTACATACAATCGATATCGACAGTCGGATCTCATGTGTTACATGCACCTAGTATAACATATAGCAGTGTCTTGGACAATTTATCGAATGGAAGTTATCTTAGCACGCTTTTTTATGTTGTCTTCCTGTTTCTGTAGTTCTGGTACTTAATAGTATACTACCAACCCCATCCTGACATAATACTTTCGTATATATCTATAATCCTACCCATAATTACATTGAGATATAATTTGACAAGTTCAGCCTACTAAAATGATTTATATAAAAAAAACCGTGATATCTTACATAAAATAAATCTAAAAATAAATTTCAAATAATGTTAATAAGTTTGCAAGTTTACAACGCGTATGCACAACAAAAAGCAAAGAAATATTTGAGGATGTTTTTATTTACAAACAAATTTGATACTCCTAATATGCACCTGCTCTATATTGTATGAGCATCACAGTATCGCGTTTAATATTAGCATTTAACGAAGTTTCTATAAAATATTCATGGTATTTTCTTGTTGTTATTCCAGGTAAGATTCTCATACAAACATTGTGATAAAAAGTAGACCAGACGCTTCTAAGATTGTCGTGTCGAAAGGAAAATGGTAAGTAACATCAATTTATATATACATAATACTATCATTGTACGGATTTGTTTTATGAACAGGTAATATTTCTCCTTTTGAAGTGTTTTGTAATATGTAGGTAAATTTATCATAGTAAAGAAAATGATAATTTTATTAGATTGAATAAACTGCATGAGAGCGAATCATTGCCTCATGTTAGACGGTCTGGTGTAGGTTGACTTCGGTAATATCTAGTAGCGGACTAGATGCAGTCATTCCATCGAGTAGATGAGCGAATTGTTGATCTTCTATCCTTCATGCTTTCATGCCAAACGATTACCTTCTAGACCAACCAGGAGCCCTTCACTATACCTACTACAATAATTCATAAGAAAAAAACATAATTTGATACAATGACGCAGTTCTGAGCTCAAATTGCAGAGACAAACAAAAAACACTTATCCATAAATAATGAAGTTAGATTTAAGGTTAAATTGATGAATGATAGGAGATAATATTATTTTTTGAATATGGGTCACATATGGTCTCATAGCAGTACAGCAATATTCTTAGTATTTGCAATATTCTTCGCCACCACCTTACCTTAGAGGCAACAATTATCTTTCTCTCCGAATCTTTCTTCCATATCTCTTCACCATTGAATAAGTATAAGAACATTGGTTTTGATTGGCTTAAATTTTTTTATGATGTTTCGGTCTTTCCATATCTTTGTCAAATGTTTTAGCGCATTCAAGAATCTTTGGTTTTTGTTCATTCTTCTTTTAATTTTAACTGGGCAATTACCGTGATCGCGAATAGATTTTTTAAGTTTTCAAATAGTATCGCGAGTTCGAATTCTGCGACGACCAATTTCGTTCATCTTAATTACAATAATTTTGCTTAGTATAGGGAATGTATGAGAATGTATATCGCAGGCGTCAAGCCACAAGGGCGTACAAACAAAATGACTACTTTACAGGAGAGATAAAAAACTATTTATTTCTGTAATGGTTCAATTTATCCATGTAGAGTTTTTTTGGAAAATATAGCAAAAAATAAGCCTCATCGAGGAGTGATACTTAAATTTCAATAACTAGTGAAATTATTATAAATTTTGCACATATTACATTTTTGCATAGAAAATTTTTAATTATTGTAGGGCGTAAAAACAAATTTTATATAAAGCTATGAATTATAGCTTATTTAGAGAAAAAAGCTATGATTCATAGTATGTAGCTTATTAGGATATGTATTTAAACATTTTGATAGCGAAATTGAGACAGTTATTCTAAAGCTTCTGCCATTTTTAGTGGCTTGGCAGGTTCCTATGGCATCATCAAATTTTTTGAAAGGTCGTATCATATTATTTTCTTTTTTCAATCATTTGTTTTCAGATATTTTCTTTAAAAGTATCTTTTTAATGTTCGGCGTATGCAGATTCGCCCGTGTGGTTCGATAATATTTCATAAACATATCGGTCAAGTCTTCGGAGTATGTTAATACGCCCTTCTGGCTCGACAAATTCACCTATGCCATAGCATACGTCCAAAATTATTTTTTGAAATATCTCGAAAAATACGCAACGGAAAGCCGTGATTTTTTTAGTTTGGCAAAACGAAAAATCGCATTTTTGCAGATACGCCCTTCTGGCTTGACCCCCGCGATATATACTTGTTACAAGGGCAAATTCATTTATTTATACAAAAAAAAACGAATTTAATTCCATTTTTAACTTATATAAAAATGGAATTCCGCCACATAAATTTGCCCCAAAATCCTAAAATTTATTTATCAAAAATAAATATGTCACAAGCTCAACATCTATTTATTTAAATATATTTTTTTAATAGAAGTCGGTACCTATTGACTTTTCAGTCAACAATAGTTAGTCTTTCCGCTTTAAATATAAGTATATAGTAAAAGTACATTATAACACTAATCTCACGAATGCCACAAAATGGCTAGAGAATACAGACTGCTATGAATATATCTACCACCGGGTGGTTTAGTGTTAGTAGATATGTAGTATTAAGTGAGGTTATAATAATATGACACAAGAGTAATAAGAAGCAAATTATGGATTTAACCCAAGGGTACAATACGTACATATGTATGATTGCCGTCACGTCACCCTATAGCATCAGTTCCCAAACCGTGGTAAGCGAAAAAAAAACAGTAAGTGTCGATATGCAGGCGGGTATGAATGAGATATTTTCAAAACGAATGTTTTCAACAAAAGAGATCCAATACGCATATTTACTTTTCTATCCATTCAAATTTCACATTTCTACCCATGCAAATACTAGCAAAAAAAAATTAATGACTCATTTCAAAGGTTCTGAACGTTGAAATGAAGAATAAAAAAATATTTTACGTCAGTCCCTAGATTGTTTACTGATAAACTATTTATTACTCAATAATTTATTATGATTAAAGAGGATACAAAAATGATAGCGACATACGTTTAGGAACACATCCATATAAAAACAACAGGAAACGGAAGTAGGTAACAATAGTATTGTCATATAAAACAATAATAAAATGGTGACAGTTGAATTAAATAAATCTAATATTTACATTCGTCCTGCCAATGTCGAACATATAAAAAATGGTGTACTACGCTCTGTGCCAGAGTATTATCAGTTATGCAATTAGTGCCTGGGGTGGTGCTGCGCGTACATTACTGGATCCACTAATTAAATCACAAAAAAATGTGGTAAGAGTTATCATCAAAAAGCCTTTTAGGTATTGTTCTGAAGAGCTTTTTAAGCAATTCAAAGTATTGGATGTGAGGCAGCTTTATACCAGATCAATATTAATTCTATTTCTAAAAAACAAACCTCCTCAAAAATACTCCATCTTGAAGAACACAAGAGGTAAAACATCAGGTAACTACTTGGTGCCAAAAATGAATATTAAATTTGGGCAAATATTTTTTGTATTTACTGCGCCTCGAATTTATAATAAACTGCCATCGGACCTTAAAGGGTCAACTCAATTCAAAGCCCGTGGTACCAAGTGGCTACTCGATGTGGGTTGAACCCAAAATGAAAGTAACGTTGCAACAATAATTTATTAACTTATTATTTTTTGTTGTCTGTTTAGATTGTGTGTACCTATTTCACTTTTAAAACTGTATTTTGCAATTTAAAATATGTAGGAATTCCTAATGTTTATTTTTATAGCTTTCTTATTCTTTTGTTTTTTACTGTAATTTCACAAATGTACAGGTGGCTGCTTCAGAACAGATTTATTCTAGTGAGGCGGCTATCTTATATTAAAATAATGTATATGTTTACATGATCATAAATAAATAAATAAAAAAACAGTAAACAAATTCAAATACAGAACATACATACATTAAATAATAAAATAAGATAGGTCAACCAGCTTGAGTTTTTATCTTTGAGGTAAAAATTAATCGAATAATTATATAAATTTATACAAAAATTAATGGTATTTTCACTAATGCCAATGCCATCATAACAAATTTCTATAATTAAATGTAGAATGAGATTACGATCCGACTATGATTGAGACCTGATTTATAAATTTTCAAGATACGAACGTATTAAGAACGTCTCATGAGCAAGCTACCAGTATAGTCATCAGTAATACATAAATTCTGAAAATTTCAGAGCTCTAATTGGTCGGGAAGTTGCTACGCTCACCTCCACCCGCTCCGAATATGGGGACTGAAACGGCCCCTTCACAGAACGCTAGTAAGAATGACAAATAATGCATGGCACGAAGAGTAGCTCTAGAAGCTCCTCTAGACTCGTAGTCTCGGCACAATTGTGCAAAAAATAACAATCAACGTCGGTGAAAATAATATTCACAGACATGGATTGTCGCGAGAGTACTTCAAGCCTGTGACTGTAAAACTGGTCGGGAAGTTATGTAGTTAATAATCAAGTGCATAAATTACGTACTGACAGACAGGTGATTTATAATTGTAAAAGTATGTAAAAAAGGCATGTTTTGCCTACATTAAGATTTTTTTTATATCAATGTGATAAAAATTCTCACTTACCTAGCCAATGATAGATGTATGTGTTATTGATTTTTCTTCAATATTCTTCATATTTCTTCTACATTTCTGTTGAGATGTAAATATCTCAGTAGTTTTATATGGTGGTACAATTTATGAACTATTAATAATTTTCCCAACTTCCATAGCCTGTCAATATGTCTCATATTATTCTTACTAGGGTGGGTCGCCTGGATTATTTACAATAGAAACTGTCAAGAGGTACGCGAGTCAAAAATGTTTGATAACCTCTGACCTACAGCATCCTAGCAATACAGATATATCTCGTATAGCAAATATGTTCTTTACGTTCGCATTAAGACGTTAAGAAAACATTAAATTTATCTACAGTGTGGTATCACGCGGGAATAATTTTCAATCTTGTAATCGAATCACTCGAGATGGGATTGGTGTGAGGATAGCGGGGGAGCGTGTCTCTATCGATACCCCGGGGCTAGTAATACTGTGTGTTCCTTAACGTAATTTACAACATAAACCTTGGAAATATATATCTGTGATAATTTAATGTGCTCCAAGCCAAATGGGATATTCGAGGAATTTTGAGAAGATGACATATTCAAATAAGGTATATATTTTCAATTTCAACTGGGGATATTACAACTATGTGACTTTATCGATTGAAACATTGATTGATTGTATTGTAGAATACTATAATAAAACGAGATTTATATTCCTACAATTGTTTTATGACTCTTAATATAATTTTTTTGACAAACTTTTTACATCTCAATAGAGACGAAGTTGGAATATAATAGGATAACGAGAAGTAACTTCTTGTCTTATATAATTTTCTTGTTTTATATAGTTTCTACTAATTTACTTTGTTTTATATAATTTCTATTTCATATTTCTTCATATTTAAACTTATTTTCGAATATTTTGTTTTAGGTATATAACTTTTCCACTTTTTAGACATGTATTTGTTTTATATAATTGTTTCTAGTTCACATGGTATTTAACTTATTGTTTTAAATTTTAACCTGGCTCCACATTCACTTGTTTGCTATCCATGAAAAATCTAACTTGTCTTTGTATAAATACTCTGTTAAACTTATGTATATTTACTTCTTGAAAATGTGCTTAGCACGAAACCGGTTGTAGGTTGTAGTCTTAAATAAATAGTGAAATTGATTCTTAACAAGTTTTTTATTATTATTTATTAAAAATATTAATTAATTTACAAATTTTTAACTTTATTCCACTAATTTAAAATTTTGACCACTGACGCGTTTCGCTTAAAGAGCATCTACAGAATGGTGAGTTCCGACTGGAACTCACCATTCAGTAGATGCTCTCTGAGCGAAACGCGTCAGTGGTCAAAATTATAAATTAGTGGATTAAGTGAAAAAAATTTGTTTTTACTTTTTTTTTTAAGTAATTTTATAATATAGATCGTTTGAAAATAAACTGTTTTTACTATCTTCATCCATGAAGTAATGAAGAAACCTTTTTTACGCCATCTATTGAGATATTATTTTTTTTGTCGACAAAGTTGCGACCCCTGATACGCGAGATTTGTATGCACGGTCTATATTTTTCACGGCTTTTTCAACTTTGAAGTAAAAAACACCAACTTAGAGGCTTCTCAGCATATATGTTCCATATAAGAATTTACTCAGAATTCGGAGTAGAACATTTAGTGTGTCTGTGTGTCAGTCTGTGTGTGTGTGTGTGCGTGTTTGTGTGTGTGTCCCCTTATTACTTTGATCCGCTCAATTTACAGAGCCCAAAATTTCAGAATATATAAATAATTATAGGCCTACAAAACTTTTATACTCAGAATTTTGAATTTTTGTATCAGTCAGGGGTTAACAACTTTTGAATTTTTACTTTATTTTTCCATATATCTCAGAAGGCATAAAAACTAGAACGCTGAAAATTGGTATGTATATAGAAAAATAAAAAATCTCAAATTATTAAGAAAAATATTTTTTTCATGATAAATTTATGTGTTTAACTGCCTATATTTCCAAAGTTTCTTTTAATATCGAAAAAGCCGAAACACCCCAACTAGATAATTTAATTTTCTATAAAAAATAAAAACATTGTAGTAGTATATCTCATTTTTTTTAACAATTGAATTTTGTGACGACATCGCTAAATACAATTTGTATGGCAATCGCCTATACACAATATCTAAGAAGACTTAATAGTTTGATACTAATCTCCAAACATACATACATACCATCATGCTGTTTTCATATTCTGGGTAGGAAAAAAGGACTGACCTCCATACTATCCTATTTTGACATACATACATACCTACATGCGTTGTATAGAAAACAAAATATATATTTAAATATTCAACAATTTGGATTTATGGGTTTATAGTTTGGTACTTACTCTTCAACTATACATATTATCGCTATCGACAGTTGTATCTCATGTGTTACATGCAACTAGGTATTTAGTTTTTTCTGAACGTGTCGGCTTTTCACTTCTGTCGATAAGACGACATTTTGATATGTACAATAATTTTATCTTTTAGGCTTGTCTCTGGGCCAAATCCCCATAAAAATATCTCATTTTAAAAACGACATCCTTCTTCGCTATACATGGATGCCATATTTTGTGTCACAGATATTTTTCATATATATTCCGCCTTGTAGTTTTATAATCTTTGAGGATAAGCAATTTAAATTTTTTGACATGATATATTATGGTTCCACGATATTTTTTAACTCCTGTCATATAAAAAAGAACATTAAGCAGCTACTTAACGATTTTCTTTGTAAAGTTAGCTAAAATCTCGTTAACGTGAAAAAAAGACATGTTTTTAAAGTGGGTATTCAAAAAGTGGAGTCAGGAATATCTCGAGATAATTAAGTGTATCGTTGATGTTTTTTTTTTCTCTTCGAGATGAAATATCTTCAGATTCTAAAATAAAGAGCTCTCTCTCTTTTTCTTTCTATCTTTCTCTCTACATTCTGAAGTGCACTAAGCGAGATTGACAGAATAATAATAATGAAAGATATAACACACGTCGATTTAAAGTTTTATCCTACTTTCAAAGTTGTGAAGATTCTCGAAAGAGAACTATCAACAGTTCTCAGAATCATTTTGTACACTTCGTAGATTTCTATTTCATCTTCTTAACGTTGAGCAAATATTGATGGATCGAATCGAATCGAAGTGGATACTTTTTCGATCACATCCATTTTAAAAATAAATTCTCTCAAAAATTTTAAAATTTACCTTATTATAAAATATAATGAAATCCAGTTAATGGACTGACAGTTCTTGATAGAATTTCTTTTTCAATAACATATATTTCAAGATTTTTAAAATTATTTAATTACAAAATAAAATGAAATCCAGGAAATCAACTGATTGTTTTTGATAAAAGTCTTATTACTAAATAAAATTAATAATAATAACAATAACCACTTCCTTGTACTCTGCGCAAGTGGCTAGATTGAAGAAATAAATATGTCAGTCTGCCCACGGAAGAAGAAGATCAGCGACGTTGCCAAGCATCTAAAAGAGAACTTCGGGCAAAGTTCTCAATCTCTCCACCAACTGTGGGTTAATTTACAGAAAGAAACACCACCCAAAATTGAGCTTCGGCCTCTATACAGGTTGTGATTTGAAGGTCGTCGCATAATTGTAAGAAAAGAAAGTGTGTCGGTAGCGCAGGTTCTGTAAGTATTTGCTAAAGCTATTAGAGCGAAGCGCTGTCCAGAAAGCAGCAGACGTCTGATGTATTGAGTTTCAAAACGATGAGCCCAACAAGGAGCGGCATAACACATAATACCCAAAAAGGTAGCGTTGTAAAAAAGTCTTGCTACAGGAAATTTAAGGCCCCAACTAGCTCGGGCAAGGCGTGAAATCTTTTGGAAGGCTGTTTTTGCACTATCGGATACAGCACGAACATGGTATTGAAAAGTTAGGCCTTTATCTATTGTAACATCCAAAACTTTGACCCTATCCTTAAATATTACACGCAAATTTAATTGAGGGAGGACTTTTAACACTATCCTTTAATATTACACGCAAATTTAATTGAGGGAGGACTTTTAACACTATCCTTTAATATTACACGCAAATTTAATTGAAGGAGGACTTTTAACACTAACCCATATGTCTTCTTAGGTGTAAATTGAGTTTATGACTAAATCGTCTCTAAATCGATTCGATCGCCTCTTTTAAATTTAAACCTTTATAATCATCGTCTCATGCAATGTTCGTTATTTTATCATTTACGTTTTTGATATAATTCAGAATCATATTGTTTGCTCACGATTTTTTTATAACAATCGATTTAATACTTAACACTACAAGTTTCGAGAGAGCACTTCTATCATCGACCATTGAATTATAACTTAATGTTTAATAAGCCTGAAGTTTGGTGCGGATGGGTGAAAGTTTTCGGCATTGTGTTTAGTTAAACATAATTAAGTCAAACAACCTACTGTCGTTGGGAAGAGTGCTATTCTGAAACTAAAAGTGTTCATCAAATGGAATAGAGCAAAGCATTTGCGCTGTCTTATTTTATTCATGGATTATCGCAAAGTTACTTTCAAATCCATTATTCTTCTAAACAATAATTTTCATTTTTTATCTTCACACTATGGAATAGTGGAGAGTCATGATTTCACAATTTTTAAGCGTATTTTTTACATCAATTTCTCAACGGGTATCATGTAGAGAGTGCACACTATGAGTTTCGTCGTGATGTGTTTGTATGTATGTATGGCGTACGGCGTACGCCGTACGGATTATCCTTTTGGAGTCCTCTCTACAGGCCAAACTATAAGTCCAATCAACTTCATATTAACATCATATGTGTAAAGTGCATAGACCTAGAGCTGATTAGTTTTCCATAGACAACTTTTAATTTCTCCTCAATGAACTATAAGTGTGATTGACTTTATATTGATATAATATGCCAAGTCCATAAACTTGAGCTGATTAATTCTATAGATATCCGCTTATTTCTTCTCTGTGAATTCATGTGTCCAAATTTTCAAAATGCTCTCACGGTCTGAAAAATCGAGAAATTTTTATACTGTATGAAATTTTGAAACTCACCAAAAATACATTCGAATATTGTCAAAATTTAAAGGAACAAATCTATGGTCTGCCATATCATAGTGAAATAAATTTCATACATGTATGGAAAATGTATATAGTCGAAGTGAAATAGCCTCTGTTCGGGAACATTGAGTGATCAACTTCATATTGATATTGTATGTTTCTCTATAAACAAGTGTATTTTTTTACTCTCCACTTCTATGTTCCTCAAGGGGAAGGCAGTTAGAACCGAACACCGCATTTTTTTATCTTGACACATACATCGCCTCATCAACATTGATACACTGTCTCATACATGATCATCTTGCTAGTAATACAATTGAAGACCTTGGCAGAAAAACAACAAATGTCACAAAAAGTATAATATACAGGAGAGCATAAAAACTTCCTAGAAAAATTGAGAACTAATGGACATTTGTTGTTTTTCTAAAAATCGTATTGTATATTTGTTATTTTTCCAAAAATTGTATTGAAAATTTGTCGCTTTTCTATAAGCATGATATTTTTCGCTAGAGATTTGAAGGACATGTGATTTTTTCTCATGTGTATAAATTAGGCATCGTGTAGAGAGTGGACACTAGATAATATTAAGGCTATAAAACAGTTTGACAACATTTTGGACATTTGTTGTTTTTCTGCCAAGGTCTTCAATTTTTTACATCAATTTCTCAACAGGTATCATGTAGAAAGTGCAAACTATGAGTTTCGTGACAATGTTTTTGTGTGTATGGTGTATTGTGTAAACTTTTGTCCTCAGGGAATCTTATATTTGTTTCAGAATCTAATATTAATGTACTTAAAAAAATGCATTTAGAGATTGACAACCTTTCAAGAAGTAAAAATGAACTCTTACTATGGTGGGGAGAGTTTAGTGTTGTTCTCGTTTTTAATACAAATTGAAATTTAATTGAATCTGTAAATTGACGAATTGATAGTGATGACATCTAAGGACTGTACTGTGAAGGTACTCGATATAATTCCACGTTTACTTTAATTTAATGTAATTAGAGTGTGTGTACTCCTGCCCGGATGTATTCTGTGGTGTATCACCATGTTTTAATGTTGAACGTAACTAAACTTGCAGGGGAAGTGCCAATACATGCAAGTTGGTTGTAAACTTACAGCAAACATTTCCAGTGCTGCAACTTGCCTCGTTCATTTGATGGGTAGGTGGGCCGTTTCACAATACATATTCTTCCGTCCAAGAGTGCTTCCAAGCAGAAATACTTCCTGTTTCTAAGATATTGCTTTCTACTTCTCATTGATTCTCAAAGGAGTAAATAAACATAAGGAAACAAACAGCACTTTTAGTTTGGTCGTGATGGTTGTACAAAAAGGTATTGTATTTTTATTGGAGGTGTGATGTTTGATTCATAGAACTCTGCGGAACGATGCTTTTAATCAAAACTAGATTTTTAAATGCTAAAACAGTACTTCTTTAAAACACTCTGCGCTTACTCTGGTAAACGTAAATACTTGTTTGTTAATTGTTGTTTTTAATAAAATATCGATTGTGTAGGAATAAATTTGTAAAAAAAATATATTTGTTTGATTGTTATTTATACAAGAAATATATTAAAGTTAGTTTAAAATGTTTTGAGAATTTACCCATGGATAGGTCATCTGAGGGGTCTTTAAATTTACCTTTTTTGCCAATGTGATCGTGAGGTCTTGACGAACGGCCGCCGGTTTTATAACATTTGGTTCCGTGAAATGCGTTTAATCTTTTCTACTTTCCTCTTCATTCTATTATGTGCTTTGAGATTGCTACTTTTTAGTTTTTGGGATACGCTTTTTCATCATTTTTGATCAATTTATAAGGAACTAATCACAGGGGAGATCACGAGAAGGTAAAGCACTTGCTCTCCGGATTCTACGGAGTGTAGCTGTCGAGCAAATAACCAGACTGTTCAACACCTGGTAGAGGAGTGCCTGACGAGGAGGTATATATGGATATCCATGACGAAACCCCGGAGGCCGTAAAATGGCTGACAGGATGGGAACCGGGGCATTAAATTATCGAGGAAATGACACAGCTGATGGCGGAGAAAAACAAATGCCAATGCCACACAGAAAGTAAAAAGTAAGTCAAGTTAGTTTCACAAAGATTTCATAATTTCTTCGCTTTTTAATGCGTGTTTTCAAATTGTAGTTTCAAGCTTTATATTTTTTACCAATACCGAATTACATAAATTCAACAATCAGCCTAGGTTAAAGAGATTTCCTTTTGGTAAAATAGATTCCTTTGCACATAAACCTAACAAGTAAATAAATACATAGTGCTATACCACTTTCTTTTATAATTTTTGAAAAACATCCTCGAATTTCAAAGCCTTATTTTATCTTAAGATACTGTCAGGTAACATTTTTTGTATTTATTGAAAGAGAAGGTTTATAAACAGCCTTACGATAAATGAATGTCTCCTCGCATAGGCCAATGCTCCAATGCTCTAATGCTCGAAATATTTTTTAAAAGAGGCCAAAGAAAAAAATGTCCTTTTGATAATATTATTTCTTTGATAACTTTTTGTATATCGGGAGACATTTCACAAAGATAAGAATAAAAGGGTTGACTCCGGGGATATTATTATTTGCTAAGTATCAAGATAAAGATTTACTTGGAAAACAAACATCGTCTATGGGAAATACTTGGATTATCGTAAGAATGTTAAACGTTAGAAATCTAAACGTATGAAAGCTAAACGCGTCGTGTTCAACATTAAAAAATACGATAAAAAGTAGAGTGTTATGATAATATCTTCTTATTTTCAAATTCGATAGATTCTTAACGGTTTTATTTTGTTTGATACAAGTAATAACATTGGGGATAATACAAAAGGATATTACGTTTACACTTCTTCTTTCGTGTCAGCAACGCATTGTTGCGTTGCTGTGGTGGAAGGATTGGCCAGAGAATTTCTGTTACCAGGGAGCACCGCGTGGAGGTTCCTTCCGTGCTCCCCACGTTTACACTAAAGACAGCTCTCATACATTTGACTGACGGTTATTTGAATAATGTCGGGTAGAGGCAGACCCACAGCAACATGGTGGTCCAGTATTGAGAAGGAGGTGGCGGCTCAGAGTGTTCCCAGCTAGACCTAGGGGTAGAGGCAGACCGACATCAACATGGTGGTCCAGTATTGAGAAGGAGCTGGCGGCTCAGAGTGTTCCCGTTGTGACAACCCAGGACATAAGATCCTGGCGCTTACGTATAAGGAGGCCCGACCCTGGATAAACCGGGATAGGGGAGCAAGAAAAAGAAAAAGAAGAATGAATTTATCCTTACAACAAGTACATATTCATATATTCTCTAAACTAAGAATGATTACCTTAACTATATGTGAACGAAACCGGTCGTGGCAGGATTCGACCTCGCGACTGTTGGATTACTAACCCAGCGCACTAACCGCTCTGCCCTAAATCCAATAAACCCTTAAATCCAAATTTATTCAATATTTTAATACATTTCGTCTTCTATACAAAACATATATTATGTCAAGATAGGATAGTGTGGAGGTCAGTCCATTTTTCATACCCAAAAAAACAGTTTGATGGTATGTATGTATGTATGGAGATTAAGTATGAAACTATTGAGAGTCCCTGTAAATATTGTGTATTTTGCAATACAAATTATATGAAATAATGTCGTCACTAAACTAAATTTTTATAAAAATTGTTAATAAATTTTGAAATTTTTATTACTATGATGTTTGTATTATTATTGAAAATCAAATTATCTAGCTGGGGTTTTTGAAGATTCCGGTATTTTAAAAAATGGAAATCAAGGCAGTTAAATACATGAATTTGTTGTTAAAGAAAATATTTTTCTTTATAAAAAAGTTTGAGATACCCTGAACTTATTCATAAAAACTTGTTTGAGATATTGCATTTGTCAATATTTATACGAATTTTTTGCACATATATATGATTTTTGAGATATACAGAAAAATAAATAAAAAAAAAACAAAAGTTGTTAACCCCTGACTAGAACAAAATTCAAAATTTTGAGTATACAAGTTTTGTAGGCCTAAAACTATCTATATATTCTGAAATTTAAGGTCGTGCTTTTTTGTAGGCCTAAAATATTGTATGATTTTTGAAATTTAAGGCTCTGTGAATCAAGCGGATTAAAATTTATTAAAGGACACAAACACCAAAACAAAGGATACACACTAAATTAATATTCTATTCCGAATTCTGAGTTAGTCCCTAACATAAAATTAATGCTACGAAGCCTCATAAAATTAATGCTAGAGTTGGTGTCTTTTGACTTCAATATTGAGAAGCCACGCATAATGTAGACCTAGCAATACAATATCTCGCAGATCCCGGCTTGAAACTTTGTCAATCTGTTAAGAGAAATAAATTATCTTGATCAAATCGATAGTTTGATTAAATGGTGAAAAAACACTTTATAATTCTCTTTATCCAACGGAAAAAAATATTGTGAAAAATTGTTCATATAAAGCTCTCATTCAATTTATGAATCAATTTGCAAATCGTAACTGTTTTGTGAAACGCCTAGATATATTTATCTGCCAAATTACAAGGTTGGCTTGCGATATTTGTATTTTATTTTCCAAATATCAACAAAACACAATACGTCAAAGTGAAAAGATCAAAACATTAAAATGTTTCAAAGTCAAAAGATCACAAAGCGTTCGATGAATACTTTGGTTTTTACCCACACGTTCCCTTTCCAACCTTTTTCCACTTACCTAATCATTTTATTCCACCCTTCTTTAATCTTTGCACAAAACCTTTCTATCGGGATGAATCATTAGGTGAAGCCAAACAATAAATTGAGAAAAAGGGTCATTTTAAGGGGTAGTATTTAGTGGAAATATTACTTATTAAAGAGGCGCTCATGTGGATTATACCGGAACCTCTCTCTCCTTCTTAGCTTTTACCCCACATGGTGGCAGGATCAGCTCTCCTTACTGCGCTTCTCCACTTCGTTCTATTCTGAGCATCGTCCTCAAAGATATAACATGCCCGCATATCCTCCGCCACCAAACTCTTCCATCGTCTATTGGGACGCCCTTTTGGTCTTTTACCGAGAACTCGATAGTCCATAGCAGTGTTATATACGTTTTCTGGTGGTTTTCTTCGAATATGTCTGACTATCTCAGTCTACTTTTCCTCAACTTATCGGAGACATCGTGTACGTCCAGGATTCTTCTCACATCATACATAAGTGGATCATACTGTAACCATCTAAGATAATTTTATCTAGAAAAAATCTTAATGGTCATCTTTCGTGGCTTAGTCGGTTGTATACCTGACTCCTGTGCAAAAGGTGCCGGGTTCGATTCTCAGTGTAGTTTCAGTTTTTTATTGTATTTTCAGTTGGATCTGTGTGACAATACTTCCGATTCCACATTTTTTTAAAGAATGTTCCGGCAAATAATGGTGAGTTCCTATTTCAATTAGTCTAAGTTGATATTCTATAACGCTGAAATAGGAAAGTTACGGAACGTTATAAATTCATGTAAATCACGAATTAGTTCAGATCAATTGAAATGTTAGGTTAGGCGACATTATGGCGACATGACATAAATAAACATGGCCGAACAGTATGCAGAACGCATACGTTGTCTGCGCCATAGACAATTAGAGTTAAAATTATTGTCTACGGTGTATTAATTTTGTAGATTTAAGTTTCAGAAAATAGTTTCAGAATACGAAATTAAGTTCAGATGACCAGCCCAGAGAAGCAATATTTGTGTGAGAAATAAATTTGAATAAATCACTCCTCTGCTGGGAATCGAACCCAGGACGCCCACACAGAAACCAAACGGCTTACCAACTGCGCCACGGCGGTCGGCAGTTCTACGACAGTAGTCGGCAATACTATAGTCCACAGCAAAAAAACATCTTTTGGTAGATATCAAATAACAAGTTACATCTTTTATCATAATAATGTTTCGCCATTTCAATTCCACGAATTTATGTTTGTAAATGAGTATAAAGATAATCTTTCTTTACATTTTTTTTGTTGAAATAAAAAGAGACCTCGCGTTGTACGTAATTAAATTAATTAAAAGATTGTACCTGAAAATTTTATTTTAAGAAGAAGCCTACCTCGTTTTCTGGGTAAACCATTAAATTTGTGGATATTTTAGTAGGTATACAGGAAACGCCGCCATCTTATTTCCTTTCGTTTGTCCAGGTAAATAATTGCAAAGAGTTTGCTAGGAAAATTATTCCCCCAGGAATAAATTATGGTAAAACACAAATATTACGAAAAGCAAACTTTTACACCGTGTAAACAATAATGTACCCATATTGGCACAAGTGTTTATGTGTTCAAACAAAAAATATTTGTTTTTCACGGTGTTTAAAAAAAGGAAAATTTAATCATATTGTTTGGAAGGATGGCACATTTGAAATATGTTGCCAATCTTCCCAAAATGACTTTTAATAATTTGAACTAGGTACTAAACAAAATTGTATATTAAACGCAGTTGTCACTTTGGCGTGATGTTTTGGAATCCTCGCAGCTGCCACCCTCGGAGGACGTGTCTGTGGGACATAACCTGCCTTATCCAACACGGAGAGCGCTCAATAGGCTTAGAACGGGTGTCTCCTGCTGATACAGTGAACTCAATAAATGGGGTTACAGAGAGGAAAACATCTACGAGTGTGGCTCCAGACAAGACAGGACAGGACAAATTGCACCTACTGTCATGTCCCATGATAGGAGCGACATGCACTCACCAAGAGAGAGGGGTAGCAAACACTAGTGGCCTAATAATGGGGACTACGAATATACCTAATAGTCTACTGGACACGAAAAATAAGTCTTCTTTCTTCTTCTTTGTCCTGGCCTTTTCTTCCCATTATGTGGGGTCGGCCCTCCTCGTCCTCATTCGCCAAGTCCTTCTCTCCTGTGCGTCTCCTTCGCGCAAGTCTGCCTCCCGCAACTCTCTTGTGATGGTGGAGTGCCACGTTGTCAAGGGTCTGCCTGGTCTTCTGGCCTGCACTTGGATGTCCATCGCTCTACGTATCATATTTTCCTCTGGTCGCCTTATGATGTGTCCGTACCATCTCAATCTACTCTCAAGCAGCTTATCGGTGATTGGGGCCACACCAAAGCTTCCCCGAACGTGGACGTTCCGTACTCTGTCCATCATAGTCACGCCCCCCGCCCATCTCAGCATTCTCATTTCAGCTGTGTGAATGCTCTGCTGGTGACTCTTCTTCAGTGCCCAACACTCGGCGGCATATGTCATGGCAGGTCTGATAACGGTTTTATAAACCTGGCCTTTTATTTTTATGGGCATTCTACGATCACAGAGCACGGAAGACAATAACCTCCATTTCATCCATCCTGTGTTGATGCGATGGACCACGTCATCCTCGACATCTCCTTGGTTTGACAGGTATGAACCTAAATATTTGAAGCTGTCGGTTTTTGGCACTGGTGATTCTTGGAGTGACAGTGTTAGGTTAATCTGAGGCTGTCCTGAGTAGAAACACGGCATGTATTCGGTTTTTGTGCGGCTTATTTTAAGGCCATTTGATTCAAGTGCTTCTCGCCAATCCTCCAAGGTTTGCTGGAGGTCTTCTATTGACTCGCTTATGAGAACCACGTCATCAGCATATAATATGTTCCAGGGTGCCCGTTTCTGGATGCCTGCTGTGAGATGCCTGCTGTGAGGTGGGACACGAAAAATAAGTGATTTTTATATTCCACAAAGCAGTATAACCTAAGTCCTGAGTCCCCAACTTTTTTTTTCTGAATATACCCATTATTTATGTAGTAGTTATCATAAAATATTACATACATTTAAGAAAAAAAGAGAAAAATATATATATTAATGGTAAATTGTTGCTTTTCCAAATGTCATTTATGTATTATTATTACATCGGGTTTTTGTGGCAAATGTGTGAATTCCAACTTTCCATTCGTTCAAGATAATTTATTTCTTTTAATAAATCAACAGTATTAAGCCATGATGCGCATGATTTGTATGACCAGGTTTATATTTCATGTTTTTTTTTCAAAAAACAAAACAAAGTAAAAAAACACCAACTAAGAGGCTTCGTAGTATATTTTAGATTCTATATAATATATGGATTTACTCAGAATTTGGAGTAGAACATTTAGTATGTCTGTGTGAGTGTGTCCCCTTATAACTTTTATTCCGATTGATTCGCAGAGCCCAAAATTTCATTAAAAATATAGAAAACTTTAAAAATACAAATACTCGAATGAATTTAGAATTTTTGTTTTATTTTTCTATATATCTCGAAAACCATATAAATATAGAAAACTACAAAATCTCAAACACATTTTTTAAAAACACGTTTTTTGTGATAAATTAATGTGTATATTTACATTTTTTTTTAAATATCGAAAAAGGCCAAAACACCACAAATAGATAATTTAACTATCTATAAAAAATATAAATTATCTAGTACCTACTATTCAAACTTTTTTTAACAATTTTTTCAAAAATTGAATTTTGTGACGACATCGTTTCATACAATTTGTATGGTAGTATACATTACCTACGGGGACTCTCAATATTTTGATTAATATACAAACATACAATAATATTTATTAGAATTTAGGCCTTTATTGCTTATTTGAACAGGAATCGGTTTATTTTCGTCGGTTAGATTGTGATTATTTTGTAAAAGATGTTTTGCTAATTGGGATAATTGGGATATTGTGTTGGAAGGCCTTCTTTTGTTCGATGTATTGATTCTCGATGTATTTTTTATGTAACGGTCAGTATATACTTTTAGATAATATCTCTTAAAAACACCCGAATAGAAGTAATTTCCCAACATCAGCTACACTAAAACTGTTTAGGATATAAAAATAATCTTCTTCTTCTGCTTTAGTTAGGACTGTGTCCTGTTATTCTCGGAGCCTGTTCTTGTGAAGTGGACGTCCAGCTCCATCCTCACCACTCGATCGGAACTTGCTCTCTCCACATGGTCTCTCCAGAATCGTCTTCGTGTTCTTCCCCATCGCACAACATCTTCGACATCACAGATTCTTCTTATCTCCGAGTTCCTTACTCTGCCACGAAGTGTTTCGCCTGCGATGGGTCGTAGAGTCTTTATCTCAGTAGTTCTTAGTAATTATAATGTGAAGTAATTTGCATAGTTGTAAAATAAACTGATTTCTAGTATAATATAAGGAAAAAAAATCTAATGTTTAGCAGTCGATAAGGGCCTAGGTAGCCGAAACGGTCATCCTATTAAATGGAAAATATACACGTAGAACCATAATCATATTTGGTTTGATTAAAAAATGCATAGTATAATGGAGTTCTACACATTAAACACCGTCAGTATTGACAATTTAAAAAATACAAAATTGGTTGTTCCGTTGAAGGTTTTTGACTCTAAAGAAATATAAATATCTTACCACTCTTCTTTCTACATTCTACATTGCATCTCGAACCCCTTGTATTGAGAAATAAAGTATGCAAATTATGTAGAATAACAATATCTATTACTTTATATTATAATATATGTATATTATGCCAGCGGGGAAGTGCGAATGTGGCCTGATCCATTCTAATAATTTATTCTTTCTTCTTCTCTTAAAAGTTTTTTTTTTGGAAAAAATATGTATATTGAGGTGTTTTCACCCCTGAATCTCCCGCATATAAATAAGAATGGGAGAATTTATATCCCATAGTTAAAACGCAAGCAGAACTTAGGGGATTTCGTGTTTTAGAAACGTTTTATTTTGATGGTTGAGGGTATTGTTTATTTCTGTAATAAACACAAAATTCATAAGAACAGCTTTGCTTCTGCCGATATGTCTTTTTTAATGTCGGTAGTTGGCAAAAAAAAAAGATTTATACATTTTAAGTAGGTGTAGACACTTAGGATTTTATTTTTTTATTTTATCGATTAGCAAACCAACTGTTTTTTTTATTTTTACATGAACTTGATATAAATATCAGGTAATATTAACAAGGAAACTAGTTACAAGTTTTCACATAAGAAGTAATACATTGTAAACATATAAACACGAATTATTTCAAAGAAAAAAAGGGGTGTAAGGAAAAGATGAAGGGGAAAATGGTTTATATAACATCAAAAATGCTTACGTGAATAAATAATCTGTACATTCATGTTTGAAAAAGTCAAATTTTGAATAAAATACCTATATCTATAAAGTATTAAAGTTTGATTAATTAATATTTTTAATAAATAAAAATAAAAAAAACTTATTTAAAATCAATCTCACTATTTATTATGACTACAACCTACAACCGGTTTCGTGCTAAGCACATTTTCAAGTAGACAACAAGTTTTTAAACAAGTTTTTTTTATTTATTAAAAATATTAATTAACTAAATGGAATTGCATCAAGAACTGACGATCAAAAATTTAAATCTAATTATTATAGTTTGAGCAAATTCTTCGAATCAATTCGTTCTTACAATATTAGTTTGAAAAGGTATAATTGGAAATGTATATATATTTTTGCCTACTATTAAAGGATTTATTTATTAATTAAAATTTTTATACCTATTAAAATAAAGACAAAATAATTTTGTTAATTACATCAGATAACGACATAAAATGAAAATATAGCAAAGAACTCATGATTGAACTCTGAGATAGAATTAAACTAAAAACAGTAAGATTAGATATAGGTACGATTGTTACTTTACTAATATTCATTCAAAATTAAGCGTCACTACGAAATCGCTAAACTTGTACCTACATACATATATACTATCTAACCAGCGACAGGTGTGCATTTCCCTATAAAACGAAGCGCGACAAATGCGTCTATGTCCCCATACTAGTCTCGTCTCTCCTATGAAGGGAACATTCAGAATGTGATGGTGAACCTCATTGCTGAACTTTGTGAGATGTTATTGTTGCCTGTTATATTTTCGATTACCTGGCTCTTACGGGATACCCGAAAACGATGATCCAACTGTCATGTTTTGTGTGGCAGGTTAGGTAATTGTTCTGTATGTTAATGTTAGCCCATCTTTCTTTCCAAGATGTTTCAATACTGAAATCCTCCGTCTCGGCTGACAAAAATTTGGTGACGGGATCTCAGCCTCTTTTGGGGTGGGTGGAAGATGTCATCAAAAGCCGGCAAGTGAGGATTATTTTTATTTAATTTTTCTCTCTGACAGTAGCCTGTATTCCACGTAGATCTGGAGGAGTGATATTTGACAACACTGATAAAACATTAATTTTCAAGATATATATTTGCTTATAAATTATAACATTTGTGCTATATCTCGTCAAGCACTTGGTTTTAATCACTTGATAATAAAACAAATAGAGAGTTGGTGGCCACTGTCAAGAGACCGCATATTTTGGCCACATATTCCATTGTAAATAATATGCCCTTCTACAACTTATAAAGGAGGAAAAACAGAGTATGGGGCGTAAAAGATTATCGTGGCATCAATCTCAGGCAGTGGTCGTCACTTATTATTAGCGCAGGATCGGAATGAGTTTGGTGTGATGGTCGCCAACCTCCGTTATAATAATAATAATAATAAAAATGAATACTTCCTTGCAACCTGCGCAAGTCGCGAGTTTATTGCCGTATGGAAATTTCTTCCAACTAACCTCTGTTAAGAGCGGCAAAAGAAGAAGAAGTCTTTTTTATCTATGCAAAACTTTATAAAACCTTTTTTTCAGATTATTTATTTTATTCGCTCGTTAAAGTACACTTGACTTAAAAAAGGCTCCAACTTAAATCCCCTTGTGAAGGTTTTGAAGAATTTCTTAATATATTAGTCTGTGTTTCGGGAAAATCTTTACCTTTATCGTAAGAATATTTATTTTACAGAAAAATTTCCACTAATTTGCTTTGTTCAATTTACTCTGCGAAATGAAATTATAAAGAGACACATATTTAGACGTTTTTGTTGAATCCACAGTAAACAAAAAATAAAAAACATCTACATTTGAAAATTTATTTAATGTAGGGACTCCATGTTTTTTATAAGGAGCTTTCAATTACAGCAAAAAATAGATTAACACAAGAATATTATTGTTAAAATTAGGTAATCATGTAATATGTATTTCTAAGAGTAATTTTAATAAAGCTTTTTGAAAAAGATAATTGTATGTCTAGATCAGATTCTTGACATCAAAGAAATATATTATAATTATCCACGCAAATGTGGCAATGAATAAAAAATACGGTCTTTTTAAGACCCGAATTAATATTTTCCTGAGCAGATTGCAAACCCTCCCAAACGCTTCGTTGTGGGCTTCATTGGAAGAGTATAATGGACTCAAATCCTAATAGCTGGTGTCCCCTACGTAGACATGTTTAAAAAAAAATATTAAGTCATTGTATTTTATTTTCTTTTTAAGTATTTTTTTTATTTTTTATTTGTTTAGAAACATAACAGCTTTATATTTATAATACTTAATTGTAAATAAGAATACAAATGAAATAGCCAGTTATAAAGTTTCACATATTTAAATCATTATATATTATTGATGTTAGTCATTGTATAATGGTGAGTGTATGTGGGGGAGAGGAAAGGGTAATGGATATAGGAAAGCGTTGATAAGGGAGGGATGAAGGTTAATAAAGATAACATAAGATATCATGTGTGCTATATTTATTCAAAACTCTTGTCTGGAGTGTACTGCTATATGGCTGTGAAACGTGGACCATCAGCCAACGCGAAACGGGACGTCTGTCTGCGTTTGAGATGTGGTGCTACAGACGCATGGCTAAAGTTCACTGGTCAGAACACATCAGCAACGACGAGGTACTAAGTAGGGTTGGAGAGACAAGGCAAATTATGAAAAGAATTGCCCAACAGAGAACAACTTGGATAGGCCACAACATCCGGAACCCAGGCCTGCTTTTTACCATCGTCGAAGGAATGATTGATGGGGGTAACTGTAGAGGTCGCCCCAGAAACAACTATATACATAGACCAGATAATCGGTGACGTGCACTGTAGCAGTTAAAAAGAGATGAAGAGACTGGCGGACGATAGAGTTAAGTGGAAAGATCGAGTGTTTGGTGTAGACCAATCCTAGGATTGTGACCCAGAAGAACATATTTATTCCTATGTTATTATAATCATGAGATTAAAGTATACAATATGTAAGTGAATATGTGTTATATATTACGTTTATTTTTTATTGTATTTATATGTGTAATTGTGGTATGTACCTACTATTTATCGAATCGATGTAATATGCATGTTTTATAATCTGCTTGTGATTTATGAATTATATCGAGTATTGTGAGATTTATATTAAATAATCTTAAAAATATTATAAAATTAAACATAATAAATATATACGCATGTAAGTACCAAAACAATAAATAGCATAAAAGGTTTAATGTAATAAATTTATGTATCGACAAACAGATTAATCATGAAACGAAAATTGATAACGCTAATAATAATAATAATAATACAATTTCTCAAACTATTTCAAATTTAATATTGCGAATGGATTCTCGTAATATTAAATTTGACATGAATCTATTTATTTGATAACTACTTCTATTTTCATACGGTTGTAAGGAAGTCAGTCTGTCAATGTGCAATAATTGAGACGTAACAAACGAAAGAAATAAAAAAAATAATTGAATTTCGAAGCAGTAATTTTAAGGTATTTATTTTTACGAGCCTAACGTGTTGATCAATAGTCACGGTTAAAAGAGGATGTATGTATAACCTTTTATATTATTATGTACCTACATGAGTAGCTGGTAAAACACTATACCTACACATGGATTGTTAATATTTCTTCTTTCACAATCCTTGGTCAATCATTGGCCGGCTTGGTTAGAAGAAATTGCTTTTTGGCAATAAAACCACCTTTGTGCACTTGCAGTGCATGAAGATATTTAAATAAATTTTAAAAATCCTAAAATTGGTCAGCACCAAGAACTCCATTTCTTCACATAGCACTGCGCCCATCGCTGATCATAATGTAAGTGTCTCTAGGGTGACCTCTATGGTTTTTGCCTTCCATCATTTCTTCGGTGATAGTAAGACCAGACCCGGATGTTTTACAATTGTTCTCTTTAGCAATGAATATGGTCTAATGCACTTCTACTTGAAAAAAAAATGTGCTGAAATATATTATGCAGAGAATTTAAAAACAGTAGATGTGACAAATTGATTGGTATAAAACCACATGGTCCAGTGTTTCCACAAGCACACGAAGGGCTTTATATTACATGTATCTTGTAGAGGTGACTTCACAGCAGTGTCTTAGTTTGATGCAACATATATTTGACACGCCTTATTTTCACATGGGCTATGCTCGTGTTGTGGAAACATGGTTAAGGAAGAATTGAAATCGGGATGTATTTATAGTATGAAACTTTCATAGCACTGGAAATACTAATACACCTCATGATGAAAGGAAAACTAGAGGGTAGTCGCGGTGTGGGTAGGAGGCATATGTCTTGGTTATGAAACATCAGTAAGTGGATCGGAGCCTACAGAGTGGAAGAGCTGTTACGGATATCTCAAGACAGAGATGCCGAAGTCAGGGGGACCTGATATGGTACAAAAATAAGAAGAATCCGAATGTCTGATGTTATGGCCCATCCGTATTGATCGTTGTTGGGCACATGCCCTGTTTTTCCGATGGATCCTAGCATTATTAAAAAAAGATGGTTTCATATTTATTATTTTGAATTCATCTCCCTTGATTTATGCGTTTGATAAAAGCTGTCAAAAATACGATAATCACCATCGCACTTATGAAGTACGGAACTTTCTCCGTGAGAGGATCTAAAATATACTTAACCAATAGTTAAATATTTTCATAAAGTTTTAGCCGAAACATTACTTCCAGACCTTCACTAATCATTCAACTATCCAGACCTTCAACTATCAATTTCCATCCATCTCTATGACAGCCTTCAGTATCCAAACAGAAATTGTAAATATATGAATTCAAGATTTACTCTGGAATAGTTGTTTGTTTGATGTAGGTACCTATATAAGACTGTGATTCAACTAATATAACAAATAACGATTAACGAATCAAAATCATCGATAACTTTAATTAACTCAGATGTTTACTTTAAGAGGAAACCTCTGAGTTTATCAAAGTTCAAACTTGTATTTTTTAGTAAGACAGTTTTAAGATGGATAATAATTTTAGATTGAACTTTATTGGATCGCCTCAACAAGGTAATGAGGTAATACTCGTGAACACATAATCTTTCATATAAAAAAACCGACTGCAATATGTATGTGTGTAGATATGAGATTGTTTGTATGTATGTAATACTCTTATTCTTCATACATTTCTCTTATAGAATTCGCAATGAAATGAGTTTCGTGATTTTTTATGATTCCTATCTACAAATCTTTTGGCTTAGTATAGATAGAACCACCCAAGAAGTAATCCCCTTGTTATGAAAAAGACGACTTTGCAAATTGAAGAGTTTTGATATTTTTCTCACAAGTTTAGAACTCGATGAAATTTATGTGTAATCACCTCCGAAGAACTTCCTTCACATAAAAAAGGAATCACTGAAATCGGACAACGTGATAAAGAATAAATATCACTGAAATGAATATTTATTTATTTATTTACAAAATATACAGCATAAGCCATTTACTTGTTACAATATACACTTACAATAATTAATTACACACAAAGATGAAATATAGAAACTGACAAAAATATAGACATTGATGAAATATAAAAACATAAAATATAGATTCAGATAAAATATAAATATATAGATATAGATAACAAAAACACAGATTAAGATAAAAATAGACAAAAAGAATCAGAAAATTAGAAAAAAAAATAATGATAAAAAAATAATAATTAGAGGGAAAAAATCGAATGAGACAATAGATCGACTGCAGCTTTATAAGTTAAAAGATCCATAATTTTTTTTTTTGAAGACCATTAAGCTATTTCCTAAAATATCTGCAACATCACACAGTTCATTACCAAACCTATGCAATCGCGGTATTGGTGAGTTAAAAAAATATTCCGTGGAAGCTGCTACCTCATTAAACATCACCGACTGTCTTGTCCGTCTATTCGAGTCGTGGAATTTTACCGCACCCACAAGTTCGATGCAGTCCATCTCTCCGTTGACTAACTTATATAAAAATGAGACATCCAGAAATCTTCTTCGATCGGCCAAGGAGTGCAGTCGGAAACCACGCATCAAGTCAGGATATTCTATATTTTCTATGGAGCGACCCATTTTATAATTACATTAATTACACAAGAAAGCGCAATATTGAAAAGTTTGATGATTTTCTCATGCATCTCATGATTAGATATTGACCAAAATAACATGGGTCCAATCGGAAGATACCTCATTTCTAATAGAAAAAAAAAATCGATATCGTAAAAAGTTATTTTTTTATGTATTCATTCAGCAACAAACAGGTACAACTACTTAAAACAATAACATTATGGTAAAATGACATAAGTAAAATACGCAGTGCCCCAATTACGTGTCGCCTGTTACATAATATAATATACACAATTATAATTTTAACATATAACATGAAATAATAAAATAAGAAAAATGGGGAAGGAAAGGAAAGGAAGGAAAGAAAAGACAAAAATGATACAATAATATGAGACAATCAACCAGGATACTATACACCCCGCTGAGCCAAGCACCACCGCACGCTCATCCTGAATTTACCAAGCGATATGTTAAATATGTCCGTGTCAAGCATCTTGGCATTAAACAATCTACCCGATCTATTCAGGAATGAGTTTCTGCAGTAATTGGTGGTACAGTGGGGTATATGAAGTTGTATGTCCGGGCGTCTAGACGCTAATCTAGGAGCGACCACACCGATCCTGCTACGCAGTATTGAGCTGTCAACGTAGTTATTTAAATAATATTTTTGTTTATAGGTATTATCTTGTGATAAATACCTATAAGCAAATACCTACTCTACTATACCTACTCTGTATTCATATAGTTGTGTAAGAACAAACCCACCAAAAATATCAATCAAGTTTTTCGTTACTTTTTAAAATACTTATTTTCGTTAGTCTCTCTGGAATGATGGATAGCTCGAAGTTTATAACTAGATATTGTATTTCATAAACAAAACATGTATATTCTTTTATACAAGTACAGTGAATATTTTCCAGAATAAATGGATACCAAAAATCAACACGAGTCGTTTAAAATGATGTTCATAGCATAAAGAAAAAAGTACGAAACCTTCTTTTTAGATAATAATAAAATAAAATCTCTCTCACTTCTGTGGCATGTGGCGTGAAAAAATTCAATACGCAGCATTTTAACAAGCACAAAAAGAAATTTCAGAGAAACTTTGACAGGTGATATGTCGAGGGAATGGGTAGGAACGCCTTAGAAGAGCACACGTGTATGGAGCACTGAAACGATAAACGATCTAATTGAGCTACAGGTGACATCTTTTTTAATAGTTATTTTCTTAGAATCGTGAAGAGAAGAATTCGAAAATATTACCTGTATACAATATAGAGTAGCTTGCTTAATTTGGTATCAAATAATTTGAACTGCCAACATGACAGTTACAAGATTGGTCTGATAATGATTATGTATACTTTTTTGGTGATTGTGGTTAAAGAAAAGCAGTTCTTTGGTCGAATAAACTTTTAGATATATCAGATTAATGCATTTTCTTCTTATTCCGGGCTATGTTCAGATACAACGCCCGACGTCGTGTGTCGAATGTACATACATGAAGTTGCAGATTATGGCGTTTTTCACCCCAATCTCACTGAACGCTTTCGAGCGGCGCGTGGCGTATCAATCTGAACGCAGCATCGGGCGTTTTAAATGTCAAATGTCATTGATCATACATGTGACTTTTTAAGTTATACTTTCATCGAAAGACAATAATTCGGCAGTGGAGCATCTTTGAGGTTAAATTAATTAAATAATTTACACAACAATTCATGACGATTTCGTACTAAATGAAGATATCAATAAATTTTCATAATTAAATGTTGACAAAGATTAATATTGGATTATGGTCGAGTACTGATTTATACATTTTTAAGATTAATGCAAGCTAAGAAAGTATTAAGAATGTGTCATGAGAAGCCCCCAAGTTTATTAGAAATAAAATTTAACTCCTAATTGATTTTTCGTATTCAAAAATTTTCCTCACTAAATAAAAGTCTATGTAAATGATTATTTCGTTATAATACTTTAAATTCATTGGTATCTTAATGATCAAATTGTTTTTCAAAAAAAGTATTTTGATTACACCCAAATGAGGTGTGAAATTATGGTTATATGATTTTAGAAATGGACATTATTTCTGCCAAATATGCTATCATTTATTTTAAATACTCGTCATTCTTATTTATTACTATGCCAATAAAAAAAAGATGACGTAGTAATTTTATTCCCATAGATTGATGTATTCACAAAACATACGGTTACCAAAAATAAGTAGCATTAAAGCGGTACACTCGAAATATTTATTATGTGTGTTATTTTGGTGGTGTACCTAATGATGATGTGTTCATTGTTCATTTCTACATTTTTGTGTTTTATTTAAATAGGTTTATATTATGTTTAGAATTTCACATTCACAAATGTTATGAAATATGTTATGAATATGTTACGAGCCGATGTTTTTTTAACCATTATGTAGTGTTTTGTGATGTTGTAATATTTTTTTCGTTTTTAAGAACGCGTTATGTATATAAAGAACATGTTTTTCAGATTTCAAAAAGTAGTTTTTTTTTTAAATAAACTTGTAAATAGATACTTCGCATTTGTTTATGCCAAAATGTTTATAATAAACTCAATACACTCCACTTCTTCTTCTTCTTTGTCAGCCATCTCTCCACTGCTGGATGTAAGCATCCTCCAATGAACTCCATCTCTCTCGGTCCTGTGCTTCCCCCAGCCAACCCCCACGTATGACTTAAATAGTTTAAAAAAATATGCAGGTGTAAGTTTATGTAGTTTTCAATGCTTAATTTTTAAATCCACTAACCAATGTCGGTCGGTCTATCGAAGACCTTCATCAAACTGCTTCATCTTCTTCAATTTTCAATAGATTAGTGATCTGTTTCACAGGAGTTAGTCTTGGACATGAAATGACGATGTTCATCTTTCCCCGCATCTGTTTGGTGGTCTTTCCTGTGGTCGCCAACCTTCCATATATTGCAATTAAGTGGAGTCTTTTAGAGAACCATATAAGACCAGTGTAACTATCAGGTTTTTCTCTGTGTCGCCACATGAAATATTTATTGAATTAATGAGAAATTATGAAGTGTAAATTGAAGTGTACAGAAATATTGTTATACTACAAATTAATTACTTGGATTGTACAAAGATCCACCTTTACCTAATGTCAAATAGGTTAAGTAGATATTCAATATGCTTCTTAAAGGCAGAAGTTCAATAAGTCTCAAGAGATTGCTTATTTTAACACCGAATTCATAGAAGTAGATAGTGTAGGTATACATGTATATTAAATGTCGAATATCGAATTAATATTCGATTTACTAATTCAAAATTAATTTAAAACGATATTAAGTAATTTTGGTTAAGTGAAATCATTTTTGTAAGACATATTTCATTGCATGTTTTCTTTATAATATGACCTGAGAATTCTGAGTAACCTAAAACTTTTTTTAATCGAAAGTACTTCATTGTATTCCATTATTATTTTCATAAATGATTTTAACGAATAACATAGTTAATTTTATAAATTTGATTCTAATAAATCAGAGTATTTATTATGATTTTATTTCATTTATGAGCTACGTAAGAAAAAAAAATCATTTTTTTGTCTTAATTTATATCTTATTGGTTGGTAGGAATTGACAAATGGCTTTAATCCCATCAGTTAACAATATATTCATATTGGTATGTGCAAAAATATTTTCAATTAATAATTAATTTTAAATGTCCGCTATTGGAATGAATAATGGTCACTCCAGTGAAACGATGACTCGGAAAAGCGTCGTCTCAATTATTTGATAAGCAGCCAACGTAAATTGGATGATTTTTGATAAAGAACTAGTAAAGACCGACGCTGTTTTCATTTATTTGTCAGCTAAAATACTTTCGTGCTCAAGAATCATCCCTTACGTAATAACACCCACATTATTTTGCAAAGAACTTAGATTACCATTGATTTAATAAAATTATAGGGTGTGATCGTGAACTCTGTTGCTGAGATACGATTTCTCTCAAGGCAACTTTCCTCGAGAGAAATCGTTAACAACAATTATTTTTTTGAGGGTTTGTTTATTGCTATGTTTTAAATATTAATTACTTATTTGAAGGTTTTACTAGGCGTGTTCAATAATTGATTTAAGAATTTCGACAAACAACTCCCTCTAAATATTATTTCATCTCAAATACAAAGGAATGTTTTGTATCAACTGAATGAAAGAGATAACTTACTGAAATCCACGATTTTATTCACAAATAACAATCTTTGGTTTAATTGATTAATTTATAATAAGATTTTATACTTTCACATCATCATCAGCAATGGCTCTACAGCCCGGTGCGAGCCTTGGCCTCCTCAAGAAACTGCCTCCATCCCGCCCTGTCGACAGCAAGTCTCCTCCAATTTGTCTGTCCGATCGCTCTTATATTGCCCTCGATGTCGTCCAGCCATACTTCACACGTCACACGGCTGATAAATATCGACTGACGCAGTACTTTGACACTTCGAGAGAGCAATGGCGGGCGAAGGAAAAAACGACTGTTTATATTTTTATGGTTATTCTGGAGATGTTCCATAGATGAGTGTTGCCACTTTTTAATATTTTCGCTATGAATTTTGGCAAGTCACCACAATTTTATCGACCAATAATTCTTGATATAGCCTCAAAAATCTACAAAAAATAACCATTTTTCAGAGCATGATGAAAAATCACACCCAAGTTATTTAAATGGGGCCGTTTGCATATTAATTAGTTGTAAATCAATCTGAATAGTATAGGATGAAAATATTTTATTGCATTGTTCCAGATAATCTGCTATTAAATTGGGTTGTAATTATAAAAAAAATAATTAAACTGCAATAAAACAATAATATAACATTACATTGTGAATAAAATTTAACGTCAAGACCGTTGTTGACATCTATGACCTTGGGCATACAATATGTATATGCTCACTTATGACCTTCTAATGTATTGAGCACGATCAAATATTGTACATCACCACGTGTGTGATATATAATATTTTTTCGTGAAAAAAAGTAGTAAAATTTATTGTTTTTTCAATAACAGTAAAAAATTTAAAAATAAAAATAAATTGGTTTTCATATTCTCATTCGTTTAAAGTAAAATGCTCCCCCCACCAATAAATAGTTTAACCCAGCCCACACTCCACCCATTATGTTTACCTTAAGTCTGTATATTGTAATTTATTTTAGTATACTTTGTATCCTCCTGAGGAAGGGAACTTTGTTCTCATAACATGTAGAGGGATTTTTTATTCATTTGAATAAAAATTATAATTGTAGTGGTGTACACAAAGTTGTGTTTTATTTCATTTAATTATTTCAAAATGATACCACAAAGTAAAAAACAATCGTTTGTCGATGATGTAAAAATACTATGTTGTAGGTCATTCATTTTTTTAGTTATTTTCAATAAACGGTGAAAAAAGTGTTATATTAAAACTTATTTTACACGGAAAGTATAAATTTGACAATTTGAAATTTTAAAAACCCATTGCATAGAATAAAGTTCTATAAACAAACTTTCTTAAGGTGGTTGAAGATTGTAACACTTTTTTTTATTTCAAATATCTATCTTTTGAGGGTTGTGGGAAAAAAAATTCAAAATATACTACTTGACCTGACCTACTATAGACTCTTAATATTTCAATATATAATTAGATATATGATTTTACTGTAAATTTATTGAGACAACGACTAGTTTTGTGCAATGTACACTTCCCCAAAAGTGCATTGCATGAATTTGGCCATAGTCTCAATACATTCACAGAGGACACACTAAACATGTTTCATTTTATTTTAAATTATAATATAAAAAGGCAGTTGAATTCACCAATTTTACGAATATACATATTTTTTTCAATGCTTTAAACTGTCATTTCATGATAGAATTCCATAATCAACTAGAATTATGAAAAAAATATATTAAATTTTAAGTTCTATTTCATATTTATAATATCACATGTTAACCAATTAAGCCTACAAAGACAAGGAGTTCATGGAGCTATTTAAGAAGTCTACCTCATTAAAAAACATGTTGTATGTAGTTACTACACGTTCTGTATACTATTTAGGTTCTGAACATAATTTGTAAAATAATTGGGTGACATATGTAAATACATACGTTTTTCCTGTTAATCTATTTGTTGCATGAAAATATAGGTAATTTGATAAGTAAGATTTAATCATATTATTTTCTTAATTATCGATGAAGTTTTTATTTGGTAGAATTCCATTATATGTTATATCTATAATAAAAAGTAAAGACTTTTTGATTCTACATTAATTTAATTGAGCGCGATAGGCCTATTTCGCCTTGTTAGGGCATTAACTAGCTTATGACTATTTTGACAAATTTTACTTATATTTATAGATTAATTATGTAGGAGGAGCTTACAGGTTCTTGTGATTGGTCATTTAAAACTATTGATATTATACAATGCAAAAAAGAAATAAATTTACTTTACTCTGGTTGGTTGAGACTATTTATTTTTTGACCAATCCCTATTTAAATAATTAGTGAAATTGAATATAATGAATTGATTTATGGTAATGGCTGGTTTTTCGGTGTAACGGTAGATGGTATTGTGTTCTAATGGGCAGTGAAATGCATTAAGTGTTTACAATATTACGGATTATTTCTTAAGCTATTGTTGATATGTAGGTATTCTTGGTGGAGTAGTATGATGGGTGTGTCTGAAACAATTAAAAAAAGTTTGCGGCAGAATCAAATCAAATAACTTAATATGGTATATTTTTGTTTATGGTGTTAAGAATATTTGCAACTTGATTTTTAATTAAATTATGGTTTGGAGATTTAATTACTGAAATTTCTGTGTCTACTGCGATATTCTCTATATCATTTAATTTTAACGGTTCCGGAATATTATACTTAAATCCTTTATCTAATAAGATTATTTCTTCTTGATCAAATATTGTGGGTGTAAGGTTGATTGTTTTGTCATAAAATTTTGTCAAATCTGTCATATCGACCGTCGGAGTAGGAGGATGTTGATTCAACTTCAATATTTCTATTTTATTTTCTTGTATCAAATATTTTTTATGAATCAATTCCCCTATTTCTTCTCTAACTTGTCTATCGAACACATCAAACTCAATGCATTGCAGTAATTAAATCTCCAAACCATAATTTAATTAAAAATCAAGTTGCAAATATTCTTAACACCATAAACAAAAATATACCATATTAAGTTATTTGATTTGATTCTGCCGCAAACTTTTTTTAATTGTTTCAGATACATCCATCATACTACTCCACCAAGAATACCTACATATCAACAATAGCTTAAGAAATAATCCGTAATATTGTAAACACTTAATGCATTTCACTGCCCATTAGAACACAATACCATCTACCGTTACACCGAAAAACCAGCCATTACCATAAATCAATTCATTATATTCAATTTCACTAATTATTTAAATAGGGATTGGTCAAAAAATAAATAGTCTCAACCAACCAGAGTAAAGTAAATTTATTTCTTTTTTGCATTGTATAATATCAATAGTTTTAAATGACCAATCACAAGAACCTGTAAGCTCCTCCTACATAATTTATCTATAAATATAAGTAAAATTTGTCAAAATAGTCATAAGCTAGTTAATGCCCTAACAAGGCGAAATAGGCCTATCGCGCTCAATTAAATTAATGTAGAATCAAAAAGTCTTTACTTTTTATTATAGATATAACATATTATTTTCTAATAATTAAATCAAAATGAATATGATCGAATTTATTGTATAGATACAAAAATTATGGATACTATAAAAGTACTAAACATATTTTGATGTCCCATCAAATAAATACTGCGAGATCGAGATATTGTATTTTCCGGGGAAAATTCCCAGAACGTACAAGAACAACAGGAACTGATTTTAGAGAATAAAATAATAACCAAAATATTGAATACCTTCTGAGAAAACCAATGTCGTGTACTTTTATTATGCCCCAAACGTCTTACATAACAATGCTTATTATTTTCCTGTATATAAAATAATTATCCTTTTTTATTCCCATTGACTATTTTTATTTTATATACATACATAACATACCTGTACTCAGTTGTATCTACAAGTAAATAAAATTATTCAAAAATGAAATTCATTTCTTTTTGAAAGGGAAAATCTAGGTTAGTATAGTTTGTATCTCAGAAAATACCGCATACTGATCAATTTGTTTCATTTAACAACCAGTTGCAAGTAACACATGAGATCTAACTGTCGATGAAGATAGTTTGTGTGTAGTGGAAGAAATCCATGTATGATATAATGATAGAAATAAATCCCAATATTGAATTTATTAAAATAATATCTTTTCCTATTCAAAACATGTATGATAGGATAGTTTGGTGCTCAGATTTTTTTTGTACCCCGAATAGTTTAATAGATTCATGATATGCATGCATGTTTGTATCAAACTATAATAAGAGTCCCCGAAGTTATTGCATATTCTACCCTACAAATTATATAAAACGATGTCGACATGCAAATTTTTAGAAAAAAGAAATCTTTAAAATGTCTTGAGTCCAACTGCTATAAGGAAATATTTTAATTTGAAAATTTTATGGTTTAGTAAATGTGTTCTTATATCACTAGGTATGTGTAGCCATGATCCACTTTGTCTGGTTCCCTTTCTAAGGGTTACGAAGGTCAGATGGCAGTCGCTTCAATGTAATAACCAGACTCGCCAATTCCAGGATCATGGTCAAAGCGTACCCCAATAGAAAAGGACCAAAAGCGCTAAGGGGAGAGAAGTAAATTTGTTCTAACGTTTTTGGATAGTTTATTATAATTTGTAAATATATGTAGGCAGTTAAACACATAAATTTTTCATAAAAAATAGTTTCTTAGTAAAAAAGTTCGAGAATTCTTATATTTCAAATTTGAAGTTTAATCTTATAAATTTATAATTGATACTTAATATTATAATGTTTGTTGTATTTGTATTTTAAATTTGAAGTTTTACTTTATAATTAATATTGTTGTACTTTTATATAAATTTGAAGTTTTTATTTAATAAATTTCTAATTTTATAATATATATTATTATTTTTATTGTACTTCTCCTTTTGAATTTGAAGTTTAATCTTTGTATACTAATTGTTTTTTTTAATAGGATTTCGAGCCGCAAATGTGAATTAATAAATAAAATAAATAAATACCTAAAACATACACAAAACGCTTCTTTTACAAATAACTATCAATTTAAATATATTTATTTTACATAACTTTTAATTTTTAACATATTTAATCAATTATTAAATTCCATTCAAATGTTCGTATTTATAAAGAAAAATAATAATAGGCTATTGAAAATGATCTATTATGTAATTAAATTGTTAAAAAATAACCAAGCGTAACCATTAAACTGAGCTGAAACTAAATCACTTTAAGAGACGATTTGATTAATATCTGAAACTACTAAGTATGGAAGGAAGCTAGAATTTTCTACTGGAACATAAAAACTGCTAATGAAGTAGATTAACTTTGTAACAGCTCACTAGGAGACTAATTGATGTTATAAGAGTTTATTAACAAAATGCATTCATCTTCGTTACATAACGAGGAGTAACGCATATACCTAATTTACATATTAACTTTATGTACTTTATTTATAAATTTGTTAAATTTCGGTCAATGAATACCTTGTGCCTTCTTCTTCATCTTTGCCCTCATGACTGATAATTAGGGCTACATTCAATCACTCACCAAGTTGGTTGAATATCTTGTAGCGGACTGATGTATCTTCTGACTAGAGTCTACAATCTGAATCTACCCGTTTGCATTCTGTTTCCGGTTGGCTCTCTGATTGGTTGAGATCTCGTAGTATTAAGTCAAATGAGCTGTGAAATTTTATATTAAATGCGAAAAATTAAAAGAATATTATATATTTAATTTATAATAATTTATAATTCAATTTATAAAGCAACTCGCTCACGCGAGTCGCTATTATTATTATACACAAATTTAAACCTAACCTAAGAATGCAGAAAAGAAACTCAGGGGCTAGACGCTACTTATCTTCTGTCCCCTCCCCGGGCCCCGCCTCCATTTTTTTGATACGTAATTACATTATACATAAAATTATTTCAAGATAACAGTGATATATATCCTAGATTTAATGCTAGCTAATTACGACGAGGTTATCAGAAACCCTTCTGGTAATATTGTGTCCAAAATTCTGAAGAATGCGCTGTAGGGGAATTGTTGACAGGCGATCCTTTTCCACATATAATCTGTATATTACTTCCGTCAATTTATACATTAACACATTTTTGTATGAAACTGTCATGTTTTTCTTTTATGAAAAAAGTTTATTGATTTGTTTCATTTTAGGTATAACTAGCTTTTATGTCCCGCCGTTGGCCAAGAATGTAAAATTGTGAAGAAATAAGCAATTGTTTTTTATAATATTGTCACCCAATTATTTTGCAATATCGGACTATGAAAAGTGGTTTGAAATTTGATTGAGTTTAAGCATTGTAAAATGTTCAAGTGATGGCCACAACCCATTCTTTTTTATATATTGCTATAAAGTGTGAATGAAGTATAATATACAATTTCTGCACGCATGGACTATGCGAAATGTTGTAAAGAGATTGGTTTGGCCACAACCCCCATTTTTAAATATTATCATCGAAAACAAATTGTAATATGTACCTATTGAAAATTTAGTAATTTTGGATGTTGGAATGTGGTTAAAATTTGATTAAATCATATATAACGAAAAGATCTAGCGTTGGTCACATCCCATTCGTTTTTATATTTTTTCATCAAGTGGGCATTATATTTTTGCACAATTAGAGTGATAGACTTAAAATTGACACAAAAGTCTACATTAACGAAGAAGAAGAAGACTTTAACTATAGTAAATAGTTTTTAATTTGAATATAAACGTTGTGAAGAGTTCAGTAATGGCCACAACCCCCATTCTTTAAATATCGTCAACGAAATCAAATATGAAGGTGTTGAAAATTATTCAAAATAGGATGATATAAATGGTTTAAATTTGATTAAACAAAAGTATTGAAAAGATTCTAGTGCAGGTTACATCGTCACATCCCACATCCCATTCGTTTTTACATATGTATTTTCATCAAGTGTGCATATCGTTAATAATATTTCTGCACAATAGACTATTAGACTTAAAACTAACCCAAAAGACTAAATAAAAAAGAGAAGAATAAGTATAAGACTATAAGAAATAGTTTGTATACAAAACTATCCCAATGGTCTACATAAAATAAGAAAACATACACAAAATAGAAGAATTAGACTATTGGAAATAGATTGTATAAAAACCGACTAAAAGGTCTTCATAAAAAAAAGAAGATTAATCTATAGGAAATAGTTTTGTATAAAATTCAACAAAGAAAACGAAGAAAAAGACTAAAGGAAATAGTTTGTGTAAAAACTGTAAAGTCTACATAAAATTAAGAAGAAAAAGAATTAGACTCCATGAACCGTCGCTTCAGACCCTTCAGTACCTCCCGTCCCTTCAATCCATCATTACGTCCCTTTCAATCAGGCCCTTCAGTACCTCCCGTCCCTTCAGGCCCTTTTATACTTCCCATCCCTTCAGGCCCTTAAGTGCATCCCATACCTTCATTGCATCCCGTCCCTTCAGTCGCTTAAGAAATGTTTAAATCCAGAAACCATCCTGGAAGAACCGCGAAGAGATGAAAGGACCTTCTTTTCCCAGGATACTCCACCTTCAAAGGTAAAATGACTAAATACACGAAGAAGAAGAAGAAAAAAGTTTAAATCCAGATACCTGCGAAGATATGGAAGGAAAATTGGACCTTCTTCTCCCAGGATAGTCCTCCTTCATAGGTAAAATGACCAAATGCACGATTAAGAAGAAGAAGAAGAAAAAAGTTTAAATCCAGAAATCTGCGAAGAGATGGAAGGACAGTCGGACCTTCTTTTCCCAGGATATTCCCCCTTCATAGGTAAAATGACAAAATACACGAAGAAGAAGAAGAATAAGAAAAAAGTTTAAATCCAGAAACCATCCCGGGCATACGCTCGACAATTCACCAAAGTTTCATTTTAATCGGACAAACGGTTTAGGAGTACATCGCATACATGCATAAATAAACAAATAAAATAATTTTCCGATAGAAAATCAGTATATTGTTGATTTGTAAGTAAATAGTAATAGGTAGGTACCTACCTACAACAATGTTCTAAATAAATTCGATTCATAACTAATTTTATTTGAATATCAGAATCTTTCCGTTAGCATAGTAACCATTCCAATACGTTAAAAATATCAAATGGTTTGAGACTTTTTTGATTATGTAGGTACCTACATTGGTTTGTTCGATGCCATAAAAATGAAAATTGTCAGAAAAATCAAATATTATTTACAAATTATGCAATTTTATTATGCCTATATCTTTACTAATAAATAACACATTTTTACAATATATGTCTTAAAACTTGCCGTAATGTCTTGTGTTTCATTTTATTATTTCATAATTACATTTATTTCAAAGGTTTATTATTTTCAAGAACATATTCATTCGGTGGGAAAATGAAATATTGTATGAAAAGATATTAAAATGGCGGCGTTTATGTACAAAAGGCTTACTTTAAAAATAAGTTAAACATTATGATTATACCAAATATTCACCATGTTTTTCACTTAAACGCTAAGTTATACTTCAAAATATATTTTTTTTGTGTAAATACCTACTTCTAACTTTTAAACTAACAGATATTTGCGTGCAAAATGTACACTTTTTTGACAGATATGACTTGGAAAATTTTGTATGAAAAAAATAATTATTTAAATATTTTTAAAATTCAGCATTTTTATCGCATTCTTTTTAGCGTGACACTGCATCAGGTATACTGGTACATGTTCGCACTTAAATTAGATTTTTAGATGCTCTTGGTTTTTCAGAAGGCGTGAGACAAACACACACACACACATACACACACACACACACACAGACACTAACATTTTGATTGCTTTATTACTTTAGATAAAACCCAAGACAACGTAGACTTTTGCTCCAGAATATTCATTTATTTCTTTTCGTTTTTGTCTTAGGTATGTGTGAAAATTATTTCAAGTACAGAATATACCTTGAATAAAAAAAATAATGTTTTAAATATCGATGTCATTAAAAGCTAGTTTGTTTAAAATTCATCTTCTATAGTCAGTCTTTCACACAACCGTTCTTTTAACGCACTATTTTTACTCCTCCCTACCCCAAGGGGGAATTATAAATTCGCAATTTTTAAGGTTATTTTTTATTTCAGATAATCAACAAGCTTCATTGTGAGATTGTATTCTGAAAGTTTCATCACAATGTATTTGTGTGTGTGTTCTGTGTATTTTGTGCGATGTACTATGTAAGACGTGTTTATCTTACTTTATCGATTATAGACTAATGTCCTCATTCGATTCGTTCAAATTTGTTCAAATTCTAATATTAGAATTAAAATTTTTTAACTGTCAAATATAAAAAGTGAGACCCAAGCTTGGGAAAATTAAAATTTGAAATATTTATTTTCAATTTGCTAAAAAGGCACATCACTTTCTTAAATGTCATTGAAGAATTATAATATTTTCATAATAAAATATTTGTATCAAAAATAATTTAGCAAACTCATTTCGTGGAAATGCCGAAAATTTTCCATACAATATTTGAGTACTTTGAGGAGTGACTTGGTAGTGAAGAGTATAGCGTTGGCCACAACCAACTTGTTAAACTTGCATTATATTGTATTAAAAAAAACCTTAGTTCTGGGTTAGCGAACCTTTTTGGGTCTGAGTACCAAAAAAATTTTTTATCAATATAAAATAAAATGTCGCGTGCCACATGCCATGGAAATAAAAATGCATCAAATATTTGTGGTGTAACTTCAGTTTTTTAATGTAAACAAAGATTTAACACATCGAAAAAAAATTTAGTACTTAGGCAATCATAGTAAAAAAATAGTACTTCAGTTCTTCAGTATATTGTTATTATTACTATTAATGGCAAAATAAAAGAAATAAATAAAAACTAAATAATTAGTGAAATTTTTGTTTTTGTTGTTGGATGCTAGAAACCATGGCTATTTCAATATTTTATAAAACTTTTTTGAATTTTTGTATAGTCATTATTATCTTTTTCTCTTCATTCCCGTGTCATGCAAAATTGTCTCGAGTGCCACCTGTGGTTCGCCATACCTGCCTTAGTTGTTTTATTTTATTTACAAAACAAATAAATAACAGGATATTGCGATTGTTAATTAATTTTTGACACTTGTGATCAGATGTCTAAATGAATTATGTTTCTCTATTGCCTCATTATCTGTTATCTACACACCTCACCTTGAATTATTTATTTTATCCTTGTTAAAAAGTTAAGCAATTAACCAACTAACTAATTATTTGGATATCTCAAACGAAGGACCTCTTGTTTTAATACCAACATCAGTGTCTTCTAAATATTTTTATTAAATGAATAACTAAATTGATCACAATATTTCATAATTTCGAAATGAAATAATAACTTAGATGGGTGGTAGCAGAGCGGTTAGCGCACTGGGTAAGTAATTATTTATTAATAATTAAAAACTTTTATTGTGATAAACAACGTGGTGGACTTATTGCCCTCAGGCAATTTCTACCAGTCAACCACCATCAGTAATCCAGTAGTTGCGAGTTCGAATCCTGCCACGATCGATATCGTTCACCTATAGCTTAAGCATATGCTTAATTTATGGAATATATGAGGATTTATATGTACTTGTTACAAGAACTTTTTCATTATTTATCAAAAAAACAAATATATTCAACTTAAATAATACCCACCAACCAATGTATCTGTAAATGGAAAACGCGATTTCTAATAGTCGGCCTTCGTGGCTCAGTTGGTTAGGTGTCTGTCTGCTGATCCAAAGATCCCGAGTTCGAATCCCGGTGGAGACACAGTTTTTAATTGTGTTTTCAGTCTGGCTCTGTGAGACGATTAATATCGCAAGTCTCCAAAATGTGACAACTTATTATTGGGTTCGTGTTAAATTAATATTTGACAAAGTACCTGTTAGTTTCTCGAGAAGTAGGTATTGTAAAATAAAATAGAAATATAAAGTAGAATAAACAAGCTGTACATAGTACACAGCACACACACACACACACACACACACACACACACACACACACACACACACACACACACACACACACACACACACACACACACACACACACACACACACACACACACACACACACACACACACACACACACACACACACACACACACACACACACACACACACACACTCATACACACCCTCTCTCACACACACACATTGTGAAGAAACTTTCAGAATACAGTATGATAGGTGATACTTGATAATCTGCAATAAAAAATAATAACCATAGAATTGTGAATTCATAAATACCACTATGTCCCCTTGGTGTAAAAATATTTATGTTCGTTTTTCGAAATGGAGTTCTGGTTTTTAAATTAGTATTTTTGTATGTTTTTCTTATTGTTTTATGATTTGAGTGTGAGCATTTTCGATTTCAACACATTTTGAAAATCGTAGACGTAAAGGTTCTTTCCAGGAAGTACTGGACAGGGCATTTGTGAGGTTAAGGTAATATATGACGTCAATAAAGTTCCAGGAGGCTTTGCGAAGGTTGAGCGTGTGTGAACCTATGTATTGTTGACGCGTGTGGACTATTGTCAAGTTGGTAAGGGGTGTTGAAGAGTCTTCCTCGTGCTCTGTAGGTTGCCAACCCTGACAAATATCTGCCTCTATTCTGAATTATAATAATAATAATATATCCTTTATTACTGAAAGGATTTGTTCAAGGAAAATATCACCAAGATGGATCTATTGAATTTTACTCATTGAATACGAATGGAAATGTCAATTTACATATAAATCTGGAATATATGTATATAACATGATAAAATCTACCTTAATTTAGACAAAATATAATTGTTCATTTTGAGGTTTATGCTCCATAAGTAATATCGTTTCTGTAATGTTTTACTTAGGTAAAATATAATTTCACCTCCTCTAGGAAGGCAGAAAACCGAAAGCCATAATTTTAGATTTTGGCAAACTCATTTCTTAGTACTTATGCCTCCATACAACTTTTGACTAGATGCTGTTCTCTCGTAATTCTGGCTTCTTTGATCTCTTACTCTCAATACCTCAAAGGTACAGATCTCTGTTTTAATCGATTTTGTTTATTTAATTTCTAAAAAAAATCTACATGTTTGTCAGTCGTTCATTCTCCATATTTTTTATGTGATCGAATCTTTCGCGTAAATATTATGTACAAACTACATAGAATCTTAATACGTGTTTTTTTCACTACACCGTAGGTCAATCATTATTATTATTTTTACTCCTCACTTACCCAAGGGGGTATAGTGGGGAGCTATGATTTCGCAATTTTTAAGGCAATTTTTTTTATTGCAGATTATTAAGTAGTATCATGCTGAGGTTGTATTCTGAAAGTTTCATCACAATGTATCTCTGTATGTGTGCTGTGTAATATGCACGGCGTGTTCATTTTACTTTATCAACAATAGACTAAAGTACTCATTCGATTCTTTTCAAATTTTGCAAATATGTATATTATAAGCGAGTATTAACTCGCTTAGACCCCATTTGAAAGGATATCTGAATAGTGCTTCTCAATTTTTTTAACTATCAAATATTTCAAAGTGACTCCAAGCTCAGGAAACTGAATATTTGAAATTTTTATTTTCAAATTGGTAAAAAAGATCACTACATTCATAAAATGGCATTGAAGAATCATCAAGTTTTCATAATAAAATATTTAAATAAAAAAATAATTGAACAAACTCATTTCATGAAAATGCTGAAAATTTTCCATACAAAATTTGAATACTTTATGGAGTGACTTGTTAGTGAGGAATTTAGCGTATGCTACAGCCCATTCGTTTTTAAATGATTATGTCCTTGTTAAAAACAAGTAGAAATACCTACATCTTCCTTCATTCCCTAAAATAAGCATAAATGCTTGTTTTATATTTTTTGATACATTAATATTCTCCAATGGTGTCCTCTTATAGATCGGAGCTCCTCGTTGCTGTTCGTTCGTACTAATCATCAAATTTTTATGGCGCCGTTTTATGGTAAGAGACCATTCTAAGGGCGCTTTGGCTTATTTGTTGGCTCTGCGAAACAGAGAAGTCTTAAGCAATTTATTGAAGGCTCCAAAACTCTGCTCCACACTCAATTTATTCTATTTGATAGGTCCTTTTGAACTAAAGCCACGATCAAAGAAAGCCGCTTTATTGTTAAGCGTCTTTGTGATGGTACCTTCCTCTAACACAATTCTCGAATATAGCGCGGAGGCAAAGTCATGCAGAGCCTTGAAACCATCAAACACACTTTGTACTCTATTCGCTCTGGACACCTCAACCTGTGTATCTCGTTGAGGTTACGCGGATTTTGTGACCTCGAAGAACAATTTAAAACCCTTAAGAAGTTCTGTTATAGTTATGGTGCCTTATCTGAATTCAATGACAGTCCATGACTGAATTTTCTATTCACGTTCGCCGATTGTTCTTTTTACACTATGGTGCCGAGATTGCTAATTTAACGGGCTCCATGAGCTACTTTTCGTGCTATGCATTTCTTCGTCGCTCACAGAGCGGGTGGTTGTGCTACTAGCGATAAATTACAAACATTTCTACAACATCCGCAATCACGATTTCTGTTATGTATAGACTTAAAAACAATGAAGTTACATAAAAAACTATTTTAGATAAATATTTTTGGTTTGGTTGAACTTTTTAAGATAAAAATTATGTAAAAATTTAGTATTTTTACAGTATTTTATTTCCGTCTTTTCACATACTTATCAATTACATATGTAGATACCAACAGATATCTTCATGAAGATATCTGTTGGTATTTTCTCATCCAGATTCGTAGTAGAATTGTATCTGTGTAGGTAGGTACATAATATTGTCTGGATCAGCACTGTCTGATGTCGTCACAACATTCAATATGAAGTAGAATATATGTACGTTTCTGCTGGTGCAAGTAAGTATTCGATGTAATATTTGCAAGTCACAATAAATATCCCATTTTATTTGCAAGCTTTGTGCAACGGAGAGCGTAGCATTATTAAACACAATGCAGGTAGGTAGGTACCTAGGTACCACCTATTATAGGATATAGCAGAATGTAACTTTTAAAAGTTTCATTCTTAGAAAAAGATCATCCCTTTGCTGTTAATATTATAAATTGTAAATAAATGTATGTATGTCAACAGTCAACTAAAAACATATAATACATTACTTTTTCCATGAACGAATTTCTTTTACTTTGTCGTGGTATATGAATACTTTAATAAATTAAAACACAACATTGTGTATACCAATTAATATTTTTTATAGAAATATTGCATATTCTGAATACTGACTATAATGTCTATACTTCTGAAAAGGGAACTATGTAAGTTCCCGTAACATGTAGATGGTTTTTATTCTGTTTTAATTGGATAAAGAGACATTTAGTGGTGTATTTACTGGTAAGTTGAAAGAAATTGCAGGGTGCTAGGAAGTGTTCATTATTATTATTATGTATACAATAATGTGTTTTATGTATTTATTTAATAAATTATAAAGCAGTTATTCATTTGGTAGAATCCTATTATAAATCAATAGAAGTAAAACTGTCGAAAACCATTTTTCACCCAGTCGAAAAGGCCTTCAACAGGAGAAACGGTTGTTCTATTTTAAAACAACAAATTAGATTTTTTTTTAATTTATAAATGATATTGATGACAATTAAGTGCTACAAATAATAATAATCCATTATTATTATTACCATTATACACTTCCTCAAAATAATTAGAAGTTTCAATGCGTAAATTGTAAATTATTAAATAGATTAAAATATAACGCAACAAACGCAACGATCAATATATCAATTAGGGATAATTAACAACACTTATAATTAAACAAAAAAAAAAATATATTTATAAAATGTATCAGCAAAATTTGTGAACTGAAATTGTCTTATTTAGTGATGATTTTGAATTCTTCTTCTTCATCAGAATTCTTTCCTCCACTGGTGGGGATAGGGCTCTTCCATTTCCTTTCACCATTGTCTGTTTGATGCCATCTGCATCCATTTTCTACGTGCCCTCCTGATAATGTCATCGGTCCATCTTTTTTGGGGCCTGCCGATGCTTCTTCTGTTTTACTATGGTCTCCATTTAAGAATTTTTGGGGCCCAGCACACACCAACTTGTCTCACGACATGCCCTGCACACTGCTATTTGAGCTTCGCTATACGATCCATGACGTCTACTACTCGGGTCCAACGCCATATTCCTTCATTTGAATGCTTGCAAAACTTGAAATACTTATTGTGAAAATAAACTATGGTAGCAGTACAAAATGAAGAGAACAAAAAAAATAAAATAATAATATATATTCGTCCTTTTCCTCATGACTGAGGATAGCGGCTGTAGTCCGTCGCCACACGTATGGCCCGCCTCCATGCCAATCTGTTTTGGGCTTTTGAGCTCGTCTAGAATAAATTGACACATTCGTTCTTCTGGCTGTCCATGGGATGCGCAACATACGCCTCCAGAACCACATTTCGAAAGCATCAATCCTCTTTCGCTCTGACTCCCTAATTGTTGTTTCCACACCATACAGGAACATCGAGAATATCAGAGCCCTGATGAGTCTAACCTTCGTGTTTTTCGTGATGGTCCTGTTCTTCCATTCTTTTGTGAGCTTTCCCAGTGCTCCCTTTGCCATGGCGATGCTTTCACTTCAACTTCACAACCACCGGTGGATAACCAGGCTGCTCGTGGAAATAAAATAATAAATATAGTTAAATTCATCCATCAAATAAAGTTGAGTAAAGAAATGGCCCAAAATTGGATTGTCACAAAACCGAACATTAAAAAAAAGTTATTTATTTCATTCAATTATGTGATAATGAATATCGTTTTTCCATGAATTGCGCGGTTATAATTCCAGTAATTTTTTGCCGACTTTCATAGTTAAGTAATTTTTCCAGAAATAAGTCGTATAACAAAGTATATTTTACTAATCCAATTTTCAATTATGTGATTGATGTGGTAAAGTTATTGAAAGGTGAAAAAAAAATTACATCGGTCGACTCCCTTCATTGGGTGATAAAGTTTTACGAGGTGGTGAATTTATTCTTTAGTTAGGAGAAAAATAGAATTTCGTATTATTTATACCTCATAATTTTCTGCACGCAAAAGAAGTGTCAAACGAACTACTATTTATTTGTGTGTGGTGAAATATATAAATTCATTCTCTGCCTTAGGATTTATCGAATTCAGTTATTTCAATCTTGGCAAAAAATAATTTGTCTACAGAGTTAGTGTAGGCACACTTTTTTCTTCTTGAAAGGTTAACAATCCCTTAACTAACAACTTTTGAAGATCTCGGCCCAGCCTCGTGGAACAAACTACAACCTGAATTGAGGTGGATCTCTGAAAACTTACCACTTCCGCGAATCTAACGAAAACTAGCAATCCATTCAAAGCGAACTTGGGGTGAGGTTATAACAAAAGCGGCGGTTAAGTAATAAATAAGTGGGTTGTGGACAACACTAAACTCTACAAAGAGATAGTGTAGGTAGGTACCTACATTATTCTTATAATACTGACAATCCTTTCGTGGCTCAGTTCGTTAAATACTGAACCAAAAGGTCCCGGCTTCGATTCCCGGTGGAGACGCAGTTTTTAATAGTGTTTTCAGTCTGGATATGAGAGACCATTAGAATTGTTTGTCTCCAGAATTTGCGTGTTATTGGGTGCGTGTTAAATTATTATTTGACATAGTACATACCCGTTAATACCCGAGAAATTAATAATAAATAAATCTTTGAATGCTTTTTTTATGTGTACATTCACTTTCGAAATACCAGCTGTGAAAATATCTGTATCCTACAGTTAACCACACTATGCCTTCAGACCGTTCATCCATTTGTTTCGATTTTTTTAAAGAAAAATATAAAGTAAATTTAATTTGTTCTCTATGCACTCCTATAGATAAAAAGAACACACCTTTTTGTCATTTATTCTTTCCTATGTCCGTCGACTCTTATTCAAAAAATTGTAATATACGACTGTTTTAAAATAATGTGGTTCAAAGTTGGAATGTAACGCGACGTCCTACGTAGGCGATTCAAAGCGAATACGAAGCGGCGCGGCGTGGCGCGAAAATAACAAACAGTCGGTAACTATGGTAGTGTCCTACGTTACCGACCGCGAGTTGGTTTCGATGGGGCGAGGCGCGATGGGAAGCGAACGCGATCAGTTGGATTGATATTTTCGCGCGAATTGATAGTGGCGCCATTGTTTTTTGACATGTCAGAAACAGAAATTTTAATTTCTGTCCATGAACGTCCCATATTATGGGACAAATTATTATCGAACCGCGAATTTTAGGATTTGGCAAAAATAAATGGGACTACAAGTAAACACATTTATTTATTATTGCTATTTTACAATAGGATGTTGTTCAAAACACACAAAGTTTTCTCTCGCTTGCACGAATGTCAAATTTTGATATGTTTCCCGGAAAGATGTAAATTCAGTCTCATTTATTAATTCAAGATCACGTAATTCTTCATACAAATCGTGATATCCCCCATAAATATGCCTCTCTAAGTACACAATATTAGTTTCACTTCTCTGCCGTACATACTTTTTGAGTATTTTATATACGTACATCCATGACAGTAGCTGGCAGCAGAGGGAATGATTCGCGCACACGTAGGACAGAGTCGCCGCGTCGCACCACATCGCATTGAATTCGCTTGTATCCGCACCGCATCGCTTCGCAATCGCGTTCGCTTTGAATCGCCTACGTAGGACGTAGCGTTACAGAAGTTCGTAGCAAATAAAGCGGTAGAAATAATACATACCTACCTACCAACCTAAACATGCGATGTTCGATACTATGTACATACATAGGTAAAAAACTTTTGATTTATTTTGTTGGAGATACGAGAAAATATTTGTTGGTAACTCTCTGTATTTACAAATTTCGACTAGATGATACTAATAATATGTAAATGTGTAGGACTAACACTGAGAATAATGTATTGATTTTAAAACCAGAATTCCGTTTTAACTATCTAGGATAGAGAATTTTTAAACATAATTACGGTTTTTGGATCAAAACTTTTTTTCAGAGGAGGTGGGTTCGTTTTCACGTTGTAATTTATTTGTCAGCACTTTTAATTTATTCCCTGTGACCAGAAGCTCTTTTGCTAGACACGGCTAGCATTCCCAGAGCCCTGAATCTCTTTTGATAAACACGGCTAGCATTTCCAGAGCATTGAAGCTCTTTTGCTACACACGGCAAGCATTCCCAGAGCCCTGAATCTCTTTTGATAAACACGGCTAGCATTTCTAGAGCATTGAAGCTCTTTTGCTACACACGGCAAGCATTCCCAGAGCCCTGAATCTCTTTTGATAAACACGGCTAGCATTTCCAGAGCATTGAAGCTCTTTTGCTACACACGGCAAGCATTCCCAGAGCCCTGAATCTCTTTTGATAAACACGGCAAGCATTCCCAGAGCATTGAAGCTCTTTTGCTACACACGGCAAGCATTCCCAGAGCCCTGAATCTCTTTTGATAAACACGGCAAGCATTCCCAGAGCCCTGAATCTCTTTTGATAAACACGGCTAGCATTTCCAGAGCATTGAAGCTCTTTTGCTACACACGGCAAGCATTCCCAGAGCCCTGAATCTCTTTTGCTAAACACGGCTAGCATTCCCAGAGCCGTGAAGCTCTTTTGCTAGTATTTCCTGAGCCCAAAATTTCTTTCGCCAGACACAGCTAGCATTCCCAGAGCCCAAAATGCTTTTGTTGAGACACAGCTAGCATCCTAAGAGCCCAAAATTAAATATACCTACTAAATTAAGTTGGTAAGTTTGGAGCAAGGAAGTTCATGTGCTATTTCAAATACACAAAGACATAGGAAAAACACGTCATGCATTTGTAGAGTAGTAACAGATAAAAATAAAATGGATCAATTTTGCACCCTGTTAACACATACAAATTTTGCACAACACTACTACACGTACAATGGGGTGGTGTGATTCAACTAACAATTTAAAAAAAAGTCTTTTTTAATATCGACCGATTTGTAAATTATATCCACATCATTTTGTGTAGCAATAATTCTGTAGATACAATTATTTATTTAGGTATAAATGAAAACACTAATTAGTTTTAGTTTCACTATTTAATTTTAACACTGGCACTGACCGGTATCGATCTGAAGATCATCGTCAGAGTGCGCGAAAATGAAAGTAAACAGAGTTTAAATAGATATGACTGAAATAATGGTACACAACCTTTTTTTTTTTTTTTTGTAAAGTTCTATCAGTTCGATTAGTATTGCCAGAAAGAACTGATGAAGAAAACTGGCAAACAAAACAGTATGGTAAATATGTGTGATGTATACAAAGTTTAGTAATGTTGAAGTAGAAAGAAAAAACTGATTTTACATTATACAATATAGAAACGAATTATAAGAAATATAAATATTATTGAGTATCCAGAGGTTGTGTATCCATGTAGTGAAGACCAAATGTGTGCAGGTATCTGAAACAAAGAGAGTGGCCGGCAGTAAAATTCTTTATATCGAAAGTAAACAAACAATAAAGGATAAGTGTTGGAATAACCCCACATTAACTGCATATAATGTAGATTGTTTAAAATATCGGTTTTAATAACGGTGAAGGGGAGAAGTCTGTCTGTAAATTTATCAAAGTTTTGCTGTTATCACATTTCAAACGATTTATTTCTAAGATCTCCAAACGATCTAGTTTTTTACCTTTAGGGTTAATATGTAAAATTTTGGTATTACTATCGATGGAGAAGTCATGACCAAACTCGTTAAGATGTGCAGCAAAGTTGGATGAGTCCTGATTAAGTCTTTTACAACGTAAATGTTCATTAATACGGATCTTAAATTGTCTTCCCGTTTGGCCGATGTATACACTTGGACAGGAACCACATGCTAAAGAATATATACCGTTATTTTCAATGGGGTCTATTTTATCTTTATTGTTAATGAGCATTTTGCCTAATGTTTTTGGATTATAAAAAGCTATATTTTTCCCTGATTTTTTAATAACGTTACCTGCTTTTACGGACGAATTTCCTATGTATGCTAATTTAATCCATTTATCTGATTTTAAAGATTTTATAGTTAATCCAGGGGCTATGTTTCTGAGAAGGTTTTTCTTTTTGTTTTTTCTTATTAAGTCATTAATTAATTTAACTTTATATCCGTTGTTTAGTGCTAAATTATAAATAATATTGAGTTCGTTATCATAATTTATTTTTGACATAGGTACATTAAAAAGTCTGTGTATTAATGAGTGGAATGTAGACAATTTGTGAGAGTTGTGATGTCTCGAGCTATTATGTATTATATTATCACTGAATGTGGGTTTCCTGTAAATGTTAAAATCTAAATTTCCATCTATAATTTGTATTGTTAGGTCTAAAAAGTTAATTGAGGATCCACCAACCTCCATCGTAAATTGGATGGATTTATTCAGGGAGTTGAGAGATTTTAGAAATAAGTCTAACTGTCTTAAAGATCCTGTCCAGATACCTAATATATCATCCACGTATCTTTTATATATTAGGAGATTTTTAAAACCGGATAAGGAGGAAAGTTTGTTTTCTAAGTAATCCATAAAAAAATCTGCTAAAATCGGTGACATTGGACTACCCATCGCTAACCCGTTCAATTGTTTGTAAAATTTACCATTGAATCTAAAATAATTTTGATCAATACAAATGTTGATCAAATCCCATAATTCATTTATTAAAACTGGATTTAAATTGGTCGTGAATATATACTCGTTTAACGCAATTTTCAATTCATCTATTGGGATGTTTGTGAATAAACTTACGACGTCAAAAGATATTAAAATGCTATTGTTAGGGACTTTAATATTTTTAATTTGATCAATCAGTTCAAGTGAATTTTGGACAGTGTTTTTTGGTTTAAACTGGAGGATATTTTGAAAAAGAGAATTACAATGTTTCGCTACTTTATAACACGGAGCAGAAAAATATGATACAACCGGTCTAAAAGGCATATTAGGTTTATGTACTTTCGGTAAACCATATAGTCGGGGGCAATGTGGATTCATTAGAGTGAACCGAGCTTTGTCGAATGCATCATTAAACAGTGTTTTTGAGTTAGTAATGAGAGTCTTTAATTTTTGGGAATAAGATTGGGTCGGATCTATAGATGTTTCCATGAAAATATCAGTTGATAAGAGGTCTTCCATTTTTGATAAATAGTGATTTTTATCCAATATAACTGTGCTGTTGCCCTTGTCAGCTTTGGAGATAACTAAATTGTTGTCATTTATTTTATTTTTCAAAGATTTTACTGTTTTCGAATCATTAGTAAGAGGGTTGAAAACATCCGTTTTGGCGCACTTATTGATTATATTAGAACAAATATATTTAGCACTGAAATCTGTATTTAAGGCAATGTCAGAGTCAATAGATAGATTTTCATAATCAAATTTATTCAATTTTATATTCGGACTGTGTTTTAAGCCTTTTTCTAACAATTTTATTTCGGTGTCACTAAACTCGACTTTGGATTTATTAATAACTCGGTCGTAGAAGGGAAATGCTATATTGTTGGGATTTGGAGTGAATGTTTTTAGAGAATTTACTTGATTTAAGGTTAACTTACATATTTTATTTTTTTGTCTAATGTAATATTCATGGACTCTCTGTTTAACATGAAAAGCGATATTCTTATTCAAACAATCAAATTATATATACTCTATTCTAGTTTACCGATTACATCCAATATTGGATGTAATCGGTAAACAATTGAACGGGTTAGCGATGGGTAGTCCAATGTCACCGATTTTAGCAGATTTTTTTATGGATTACTTAGAAAACAAACTTTCCTCCTTATCCGGTTTTAAAAATCTCCTAATATATAAAAGATACGTGGATGATATATTAGGTATCTGGACAGGATCTTTAAGACAGTTAGACTTATTTCTAAAATCTCTCAACTCCCTGAATAAATCCATCCAATTTACGATGGAGGTTGGTGGATCCTCAATTAACTTTTTAGACCTAACAATACAAATTATAGATGGAAATTTAGATTTTAACATTTACAGGAAACCCACATTCAGTGATAATATAATACATAATAGCTCGAGACATCACAACTCTCACAAATTGTCTACATTCCACTCATTAATACACAGACTTTTTAATGTACCTATGTCAAAAATAAATTATGATAACGAACTCAATATTATTTATAATTTAGCACTAAACAACGGATATAAAGTTAAATTAATTAATGACTTAATAAGAAAAAAGAAAAAGAAAAACCTTCTCAGAAACATAGCCCCTGGATTAACTATAAAATCTTTAAAATCAGATAAATGGATTAAATTAGCATACATAGGAAATTCGTCCGTAAAAGCAGGTAACGTTATTAAAAAATCAGGGAAAAATATAGCTTTTTATAATCCAAAAACATTAGGCAAAATGCTCATTAACAATAAAGATAAAATAGACCCCATTGAAAATAACGGTATATATTCTTTAGCATGTGGTTCCTGTCCAAGTGTATACATCGGCCAAACGGGAAGACAATTTAAGATCCGTATTAATGAACATTTACGTTGTAAAAGACTTAATCAGGACTCATCCAACTTTGCTGCACATCTTAACGAGTTTGGTCATGACTTCTCCATCGATAGTAATACCAAAATTTTACATATTAACCCTAAAGGTAAAAAACTAGATCGTTTGGAGATCTTAGAAATAAATCGTTTGAAATGTGATAACAGCAAAACTTTGATAAATTTACAGACAGACTTCTCCCCTTCACCGTTATTAAAACCGATATTTTAAACAATCTACATTATATGCAGTTAATGTGGGGTTATTCCAACACTTATCCTTTATTGTTTGTTTACTTTCGATATAAAGAATTTTACTGCCGGCCACTCTCTTTGTTTCAGATACCTGCACACATTTGGTCTTCACTACATGGATACACAACCTCTGGATACTCAATAATATTTATATTTCTTATAATTCGTTTCTATATTGTATAATGTAAAATCAGTTTTTTCTTTCTACTTCAACATTACTAAACTTTGTATACATCACACATATTTACCATACTGTTTTGTTTGCCAGTTTTCTTCATCAGTTCTTTCTGGCAATACTAATCGAACTGATAGAACTTTACAAAAAAAAAAAAAGGTTGTGTACCATTATTTCAGTCATATCTATTTAAACTCTGTTTACTTTCATTTTCGCGCACTCTGACGATGATCTTCAGATCGATACCGGTCAGTGCCAGTGTTAAAATTAAATAGTGAAACTAAAACTAATTAGTGTTTTCATTTATACCTAGTATAATGGAGTTTCACCACGAATTATCCGTCGACAAAATTAACAAATTATTTATTTCTTTTGTCCAACTGTCGATTTGTTCAAATCATACCATTAAAACAAGTTTACTATGCGTTTGCCCAGTCCTTACTACAATATGGGATAATAGGATGGGGAGCGGCATTTAAAACTAATTTGAAGCCTCTCCAGACAATTCAAAACTCAATTATTAAAATCATTCTTAAACGAGTGGGTTGTGGCCAACACTAAACTCTCCACACCACAAATATTGACAATGAAATATTTTATTCATTCTAAATTTTACTACCAGGAATATAAATTTTCTAACGATAGTATATTTTCATGTTAAGATAGACAAACTATTAATGCCGTATAGTGAAGAATGCTTATGTTGTATGAAATATTTTAAAAAAAGCAGATAAATTTTGATTTAAAGAACGCGAGAGCATTTTCAAAATTTTGACACGTGATATCATATGAAGATTTTTTTGTTATTTATGGAAAGCTAATCAGTTCTATGTTCAAGCTCTTTACATTATAACATGAAATCAAATTACTGAACGTTTCCATACATAGAAATTTATCTAATTACATTTTTATTCATACTAAATGTTACTATCAGGAATATAAATTTTCTTCCGATAGTATATTTTTATGTTAAGATAGACAAACTATTAATGCAGTATAGTGAAGAATGCTTATGTTGTATGAAATATTTTTAAAAAAGCAGATAAATTTTGTTTTAAAGAACGCAAGAGTATTTTCCAAATTTTGACAGGTGATATCATATGAAGAATTTTTTTGTTATTTATGGAAAGCTAATCAGTTCTATGTTCAAGCTCTTTACATTATAACATGAAATCAAATTACTGAACGTTTCCATACATAGAAATTTATCTAATTACATTTTTATTCATACTAAATGTTACTATCAGGAATATAAATTTTCTTCCGATAGTATATTTTTATGTTAAGATAGACAAACTATTAATGCAGTATAGGGAAGAATGCTTATGTTGTATGAAATATTTTAAAAAAAGCAGATAAATTTTGTTCTAAAGAACGCGAGAGCATTTTCCAAATTTGGAGAGGTGATATCATATGAAGAATTTTTTTGTTATTTATGGAAAGCTAATCAGTTCTATGTTCAAGCTCTTTACATTATAACATGAAATCAAATTACTGAACTTTTCCATACATAGAAATTTATCTAATTACATTTTTATTCATACTAAATGTTACTACCAGGAATATAAATTTTCTTCCGATAGTATATTTTTATGTTAAGATAAACAAACTATTAATGCAGTATAGTGAAGAATGCTTATGTTGTATGAAATATTTTAAAAAAAGCAGATAAATTTTGATTTAAAGAACGCGAGAGCATTTTCAAAATTTTGACACGTGATATCATATGAAGATTTTTTTGTTATTTATGGAAAGCTAATCAGTTCTATGTTCAAGCTCTTTACATTATAACATGAAATCAAATTACTGAACGTTTCCATACATAGAAATTTATCTAATTACATTTTTATTCATACTAAATGTTACTATCAGGAATATAAATTTTCTTCCGATAGTATATTTTTATGTTAAGATAGACAAACTATTAATGCAGTATAGTGAAGAATGCTTATGTTGTATGAAATATTTTTAAAAAAGCAGATAAATTTTGTTTTAAAGAACGCAAGAGTATTTTCCAAATTTTGACAGGTGATATCATATGAAGAATTTTTTTGTTATTTATGGAAAGCTAATCAGTTCTATGTTCAAGCTCTTTACATTATAACATGAAATCAAATTACTGAACGTTTCCATACATAGAAATTTATCTAATTACATTTTTATTCATACTAAATGTTACTATCAGGAATATAAATTTTCTTCCGATAGTATATTTTTATGTTAAGATAGACAAACTATTAATGCAGTATAGGGAAGAATGCTTATGTTGTATGAAATATTTTAAAAAAAGCAGATAAATTTTGTTCTAAAGAACGCGAGAGCATTTTCCAAATTTGGAGAGGTGATATCATATGAAGAATTTTTTTGTTATTTATGGAAAGCTAATCAGTTCTATGTTCAAGCTCTTTACATTATAACATGAAATCAAATTACTGAACTTTTCCATACATAGAAATTTATCTAATTACATTTTTATTCATACTAAATGTTACTACCAGGAATATAAATTTTCTTCCGATAGTATATTTTTATGTTAAGATAAACAAACTATTAATGCAGTATAGTGAAGAATGCTTATGTTGTATGAAATATTTTAAAAAAAGCAGATAAATTTTGATTTAAAGAACGCGAGAGCATTTTCAAAATTTTGACACGTGATATCATATGAAGATTTTTTTGTTATTTATGGAAAGCTAATCAGTTCTATGTTCAAGCTCTTTACATTATAACATGAAATCAAATTACTGAACGTTTCCATACATAGAAATTTATCTAATTACATTTTTATTCATACTAAATGTTACTATCAGGAATATAAATTTTCTTCCGATAGTATATTTTTATGTTAAGATAGACAAACTATTAATGCAGTATAGTGAAGAATGCTTATGTTGTATGAAATATTTTTAAAAAAGCAGATAAATTTTGTTTTAAAGAACGCAAGAGTATTTTCCAAATTTTGACAGGTGATATCATATGAAGAATTTTTTTGTTATTTATGGAAAGCTAATCAGTTCTATGTTCAAGCTCTTTACATTATAACATGAAATCAAATTACTGAACGTTTCCATACATAGAAATTTATCTAATTACATTTTTATTCATACTAAATGTTACTATCAGGAATATAAATTTTCTTCCGATAGTATATTTTTATGTTAAGATAGACAAACTATTAATGCAGTATAGGGAAGAATGCTTATGTTGTATGAAATATTTTAAAAAAAGCAGATAAATTTTGTTCTAAAGAACGCGAGAGCATTTTCCAAATTTGGAGAGGTGATATCATATGAAGAATTTTTTTGTTATTTATGGAAAGCTAATCAGTTCTATGTTCAAGCTCTTTACATTATAACATGAAATCAAATTACTGAACTTTTCCATACATAGAAATTTATCTAATTACATTTTTATTCATACTAAATGTTACTACCAGGAATATAAATTTTCTTCCGATAGTATATTTTTATGTTAAGATAAACAAACTATTAATGCAGTATAGTGAAGAATGCTTATGTTGTATGAAATATTTTAAAAAAAGCAGATAAATTTTGATTTAAAGAACGCGAGAGCATTTTCAAAATTTTGACACGTGATATCATATGAAGATTTTTTTGTTATTTATGGAAAGCTAATCAGTTCTATGTTCAAGCTCTTTACATTATAACATGAAATCAAATTACTGAACGTTTCCATACATAGAAATTTATCTAATTACATTTTTATTCATACTAAATGTTACTATCAGGAATATAAATTTTCTTCCGATAGTATATTTTTATGTTAAGATAGACAAACTATTAATGCAGTATAGTGAAGAATGCTTATGTTGTATGAAATATTTTTAAAAAAGCAGATAAATTTTGATTTAAAGAACGCGAGAGCATTTTCAAAATTTTGACACGTGATATCATATGAAGATTTTTTTGTTATTTATGGAAAGCTAATCAGTTCTATGTTCAAGCTCTTTACATTATAACATGAAATCAAATTACTGAACGTTTCCATACATAGAAATTTATCTAATTACATTTTTATTCATACTAAATGTTACTATCAGGAATATAAATTTTCTTCCGATAGTATATTTTTATGTTAAGATAAACAAACTATTAATGCAGTATAGTGAAGAATCCTTATGTTGTATGAAATATTTTAAAAAAAGCAGATAAATTTTGTTTTAAAGAACGCGAGAGCATTTTCAAAATTTTGACACGTGATATTATATGAAGAATTTTTTTGTTATTTATGGAAAGCTAATCAGTTCTATGTTCAAGCTCTTTACATAATAACATGAAATCAAATTACTGAACGTTTCCATACATAGAAATTTATCTAATTACATTTTTATTCATACTAAATGTTACTATCAGGAATATAAATTTTCTTCCGATAGTATATTTTTATGTTAAGATAGACAAACTATTAATGCAGTATAGTGAAGAATGCTTATGTTGTATGAAATATTTTTAAAAAAGCAGATAAATTTTGATTTAAAGAACGCGAGAGCATTTTCAAAATTTTGACACGTGATATCATATGACGATTTTTTTGTTATTTATGAAAAGCTAATCAGTTCTATGTTCAAGCTCTTTACATTATAACATGAAATCAAATTACTGAACTTTTCCATACATAGAAATTTATCTAATTACATTTTTATTCATACTAAATGTTACTATCAGGAATGTAAATTTTCTTCCGATAGTATATTTTTATGTGAAGATAAACAAACTATTAATGCAGTATAGTGAAGAATGCTTATGTTGTATGAAATATTTAAAAAAAGCAGATAAATTTTGTTCTAAAGAACGCGAGAGCATTTTCCAAATTTTGACAGGTGATATCATATGAAGATTTTTTTTGTTATTTATGGAAAGCTAATCAGTTCTATGTTCAAGCTCTTTACATTATAACATGAAATCAAATTACTGAACTTTTCCATACATAGAAATTTATCTTATTACATTTTTATTCATACTAAATGTTACTATCAGGAATATAAATTTTCTTCCGATAGTATATTTTTATGTTAAGATAAACAAACTATTAATGCAGTATAGTGAAGAATGCTTATGTTGTATGAAATATTTTAAAAAAAGCAGATAAATTTTGTTTTAAAGAACGCGAAGGCATTTTCAAAATTTTGACACGTGATATTATATGAAGATTTTTTTTTGATTTATGGAAAGCTAATCAGTTCTATGTTCAAGTTCTTTACATTATAACATGAAATCAAATTACTGAACGTTTCCATACATAGAAATTTATCTAATTACATTTTTATTCATACTAAATGTTACTATCAGGAATATAAATTTTCTTCCGATAGTATATTTTTATGTTAAGATAAACAAACTATTAATGCAGTATAGTGAAGAATGCTTATGTTGTATAAAATTTTTTTAAAAAAGCAGATAAATTTTGTTCTAAAGAACGCGAGAGCATTTTCCAAATTTGGAGAGGTGATATCATATGAAGATTTTTTTTGTTATTTATGGAAAGCTAATCAGTTCTATGTTCAAGCTCTTTACATTATAACATGAAATCAAATTACTGAACTTTTCCATACATAGAAATTTATCTAATTACATTTTTATTCATACTAAATGTTACTATCAGGAATATAAATTTTCTTCCGATAGTATATTTTTATGTTAAGATAGACAAACTATTAATGGAGTATAGGGAAGAATGCTTATGTTGTATGAAATATTTTAAAAAAAGCAGATAAATTTTGTTCTAAAGAACGCGAGAGCATTTTCCAAATTTTGACAGGTGATATCATATGAAGATTTTTTTTGTTATTTATGGAAAGCTAATCAGTTCTATGTTCAAGCTCTTTACATTATAACATGAAATCAAATTACTGAACGTTTCCATAAATAGAAATTTATCTAATTACATTTTTATTCATACTAAATGTTACTAACAGGAATATAAATTTTCTTCCGATAGTATATTTTTATGTTAAGATAGACAAACTATTAATGCAGTATAGTGAAGACTGCTTATGTTGTATGAAATATTTTAAAAAAGCAGATAAATTTTGTTTCAAAGAGCGTTAGAGCATTTTGACAATGTTGACACGTGATATCATATGAAGAAATTTTATGATATCTATGAAAAGCTAATCAGTTCTAAGTTCAAGCTATTAATATTCTTATATCAATATGAAATCAATGAACTGAACATTGCCAAATATAAAAAAATTCTCTTGTTACATATAAGTTTCATACAAATATCCATTAAATAAAATATAATTTTTGAAACCGTTGAATATTTTTCTTTTAACATTGACCAACTTTGAATACAATTTTATGAAGATTCTTGGTGTTGTATAAATAGTTGAAACCAAATTAAAATATCTCTAATTTCCAGGTCGTGAGAGCATTTTTTCAGTTTTAATAGATGAAATCATAAAGAAACATTGGGAAAAAATGAACCGTTGTCTATGGAAAACTAATCAGCTCTAAGTTTATGGACTTAACACATGTGATATCAATATGAAGTCAATCGGACTTATAGTTTGGGCTGCAGAGAGGACACAAAAAAAAAAACAACGTAAATGATGAATTCATAGAGAAGAAATCAAAAGTTGTCTATGGAAAACTAATCAGCTCTAGGTCTTTGCACTTTACACATATGATGTTAATATGAAGTCGATCAGACTTATAGTTTGGGCTGTAGAGAGGACACAAAAAAGATAAATGCTACGGCGTACGGCGTACGGCGTACAGCGTATACGCCATACACACAAACACATCACGACGAAACTCATAGTGTGCATTCTCTACATGATACCCATTGAGAAATTGATGTAAAAAAAATACGCTTAAATTTTGCGAAATCATGACTCTCCCCTATTCCATAGTGTGGAGAGTAAAAACCGTTCGACTATCCGACTTATCAACTATACCAAGAATTCTCTGTCCCTAATTTATTCGCTCTTTATAGAAGAGCTTCGATTTGTCAGATTTTCAAGGATTATTTAGTGTCCGAATTGTATCCTAACTCCAACATTAGCCGTCATCCAAGAAGGATAAGTGATATAAAACTACCTTTATTAAGGACAATTACCGCCCAAGTGTAAAATGGTATAATGAGCTGAATGGGAGATATAATTTCAATAATACACCTGGTTTTTCAAATTTCAGACTGACAATAAAATCTCTCATAACCTAATATTGTATTGCGATTTAGGTATATAAATATTTATAGATTTGGATTTTTTATGTTATAAGTTAGGTGTACATAAATATTTATAGATTTGGTAGAATCCCCTCCAAAGCCCGAGTGTAAGCTCTTATTGGGGGGGTAATGTTATTGAATATTACATAAGTAACTGTATTATATATAGTAACAACTGTATTATGTATCACTTTTTTCCTTTATCAAATAAATAAATAAATTTTATTCTCTTAACATATCGACAAAGTATCATCCAAGACACACGAGATTTGTATGCAGGGTATATATTTTTTACGGGTTTTCCGACTCTGAAGTCAAAAACACCAACTTAAAGCTTCATTGCATACATGTCCTATATATGTATTTACTCAGAATTTGGAGTAGGACATTAAGTGTGTCTGTGTGTTCGTATGTCTGTGTGTGTACCTACTTAATCTCCAAAAATACATACAAATCGTCATGTTGTTTTCATATTCTGGGTAGGAAAAACAGACTGACCTCCATACTATCCAATCCGGACATACATACCTACATGTTTTATATAGAAAACAAAATATCTTACGATATTTATTAATTTGTGTTTAAGTGTTTATAGTTTGGTACGTATTCCTCAATCATGCTTACTATCACCATCGAGAGTTGGATCTCATGTGTCACATTCAAATAGTACCTATATAAAAATATAAGTTGATCTTATTAGAAGTGAATTTTCCAATACAGTACCTATGTAAAGTTGGTTCGATATAATATAACCTAGTATTGCATGGTACTATCCGATCAGCTAGAGGATGAAGAGGAAATGATTCAGGGAAGGTATAGGTAGGTACATAAGATGAGGCGCAGAATATCGGATTTCTAGTCAGTGAAGTAATTTATACCACCAGTACAAACTTTAATCAAACTCGAATGTCTCTGAACTGTATATACATACAAATGTAGGTATCAACATATGTATGTGGTACCAGTTTCACTATTCCATTGCCTGGAGCAATTGTTATACCAAACAGCTGTTTCCAAAGATTATGATAAACACGGCAACGGCATATACAATTGTATTTTGATTAGTTCACAGACAATATGTTTGGATATTGACTTGGTGATTGGCAATACTCAGAGCTTCCACTGAATCAAACTTGCGACTCGAAATGCAATGAACGAATACACGTTTATTGGCTTAGACGATCCTTATTTGTAAAGCAATACTTCGTAGAAATGAGTTCGCAGAAATACTTCTTGTTTTCTTATTGCTGATTCTTTCTTTTGTCGATGAATTATTCTTTGGATCAAGTATACTTATAGATTTCAGCGTCCAAGTGAGATATTCACGAACACGACGCTATGAATAACATCTCACAAAGTTCAGCAATGAGGTTCACCCATTCTAAATTTTTCCTATCGAGGTGAGACGAAACTAGTGGGTGGGTATACAAGGTAATTCATACCCGAACACCTGTCGCTGGTTATCCCACATTGTAGGATATGGCGTAATGGCATGAATGAACGAATGAAATAAATTTATCATTCAGAAAACAAGCAAGAGAACAAGCCGAAGAGGCGTCGGCAGACCCCAGGCAAGGTGGTCTGATGACATCAAGAAATGTGCTGGAGGGAGATGGATGCAGTGAACCCAAGATAGGGAGTTGTGGAGGATCAAGGGGGAGGCCTATGTCCAAGAATGGAAAAAACAGGCCGAAGAAGAATAAGATAGTAAAATCAACTTTCAAATATACTTAAATGATTGAGATGTTTACAAATTATTAACAATAAATTAAATAATAATATTATAGGAGAACCAGGAACCAGATACCTCGAGAGCTTACGATCTGACATCGGCTGGTTTACGTAATCACTTTATGCGCTTGCGCAACGTTCATCAATTATGCAAACTTAAAAAGTTCCCTTATCAATGCAATTTTGTAAGTTCTATTTATTTTAATAATGAGAAACTGATCGTTTGAAAATAAGCTGAAAAAACCAACGCCATCTATGAAGTAACGAATAAACCTTTAGTAACGCCATCTATTGAGAAATTGGTTTTAGTAAACAATGAAAGCAACAGTCATTATACATGAGGTTATAATGAATAAATGTTTGCGTATATGCAAATTAAATAAAAAATATATCCTTAAATGAAACAAATGAACTTTTTTATTCTTGTGTGTGTTTTCTTTTTAATTTATTAATTTACCACATCATTCACATATTCAAAATATACGATCAAAGACTTATGAATATTACACAATAAAAAATAACACATTTTCCTTCACTATTGTGTGAAGTAGTAGAATTACAAGCACTATTGTGTGAAGTAGTAGTATTACAAGCACTATTGTGTGAAGTAGTAGTATTACAAGCACTATTGTGTGAAGTAGTAGTATTACAAGCACTATTGTGTGAAGTAGTAGTATTACAAGCACTATTGTGTGAAGTAGTAGTATTACAAGCACTATTGTGTGAAGTAGTAGTATTACAAGCACTATTGTGTGAAGTAGAAACAAAAATAATATTCCCACAAAGTTATTGTTATCAAAATGAAATGATACCGATAAAAATCACTGTTTTTCTCTAAAGTTATTTAATTCTTCTCCATTTTTTTCACAATATTTATTTGTTGTGTCTATTTGATTTTGTATTTTTCTTTTGAAATTATAATTAACTCACCACTTGCGCAGAGTGCAAGGAAGTGTTTATTTTTATTAATTGAATATTTCTCAATTCAATTCACTCTCTTATTTCAATCTCAAGGATTGTTTGGCAGCATAGCCTCGCATCCTTAGATACTCGTCGCGAGAGTGCTCCTAGGAATTTGTGACAATGTAAAATGTGTATTGCAAGAAACTGAGTTAAAATGCACAAAAGGAGAAGAATCAAAAACTGTTTTGGGAACGTTTGGGAATTCAGCAGCCACGGAGAAAAATGAACAAAAAAAGGTTATTCAAACTTTGAAAACCGATGGTGAATGAAACTAAGCTCTACTTTTATCGATTTAGTAAAAAGCACAACAATATAGCAATTTTTGTGGGTAAAAATGACAGTCAAACAATATTATTTATAATACGAAAAAATTATAAGTATAAAATTCACATAAAATCATGACATTGTTTATTCATTTATTTTTTATTTATACATCTTTCTGTACATAATATAAACAAATATATTTATGCTGGCGGGCTTATTGCAACTAGGCAATTTCTTCCAACCAACCAGAGAGAGAGAAAAAGAAAATTGTTTAAAGAAAATTACCCCAAAAATTCATGGAGCCTTCACGAAGATAACGCCAACATATTAAAGCCTTTTTATGTAAAATTACTTATATAAAGATTAAATTAAAATTTATAGGAAGGTATACTGTTGGGCTAAGGCAGACATTGTTCTGACACAGATCGTCTTTTATGTAGACCACATTTTATATAGACCTTATTTTTAGTATAATACGATTATTTTCGTACATTTGAAAAAGGTATATTTGCTAAATGCGTAATACAGATGTCAATAGATTTTTTTACACCGTCATCAAGCTGACACAACTTAAATAATAATATTGATTTTTTTATAAAAATTTAAATATATATTTTTAAGTTATACGTTGTTTCGTTCACAGTTCAGTTTTCATACGTGATTTAAAACTGTGTTTTTATATAAGTAATATTGTATGTAGATCTCGATAATAGCGCCACTTATCGGGTCCAAAACCTATCTTTCAATCCGGAACCAACCATACAAATAAAAAAAAAATCATTGAAATCGGTTGGGCAGTTTCTGACATAAGCGTGTACGAACATCTTGATACAAGGTTATTGTATATAGGTATTAAGAATAAGATATTTATTTTTAGTGATCTTTTCCGACACTTTTTTCATAAGAGCAGAATTATGAAATAATTAGTTAAAATTTAAGGGTAAAATATTGTTTGGATTCTGTATTTTATGGAGAACCAGATAAAAATATTTCATCCTTCACTCATTTTGGAATGGATTGTTAGAAAAATGGTTTTAAATCTAAATGTTTCGATGTAAGTTTGTTGAAAAAGTTCTTGTTTTGTGAGTATTAACTAGGATGTGTGATTATATATGTAGGTACATACCTATAACTTTGTTAATTTTTAGTGGTTTTATAAAATATTCCTGACCTCTATATATTAATGACTTAACGTTGTACAAACTTCAACGGGGTTTATTGTGGGATATAAAGGAATATTGTTTAACTAGGTATATCCTTGTCTTATTAATAAATATGATATTTCATATTAATGTACAATACATAAGTTATTTCATTAATATATTACAATATGATTTTTTAAAACCGGAATTTGATGTTATTTTGAAACAAATCTAATTTAAGATTAATTTCTCTTGGCTACAAAGGATTTGTTAAATAAAATAATTATTATTTATTTGAATGTTCATGTACATATAATTAGTACACTGGCGGGCTTATTGCATAATGGCAATTTCTTCCATCCGACTAGGGTAAATGATAAATATACAAAACAGTGTGTACTATGGCAATAAGTTAATCACATTACAAAATAAATAAAGATAGCAGAAGAAAATTAAAAAAAAAACAAAGAAGATAGCATGTAAGAACAATTCATAGCAATGATAGGAAAACTAAAGGATAAGGAAAGGAAGAGGAGAGGAAGATGTAATCAGGTGTTGTCAGATAAATATTTTTGTTTTTGCTTTTTCTTGAAAATGTTTTGTGAGATAGAAGACGTAATATCAGGACTTAATATCAGGCTGAATGTACTTCAAATGAATACGATTTTTATTCCTCACTAACCCAAGGGGATATAGTGGGGAGTTATGATTTCGCAATTTTTAAGGCTATTTTTTTATTGCAGATTATCAACTAGTATCATGCTGAGATTGTATTCTGAAAGTTTCATCACAATGTATCTGTGTGTGTGTGTGTGTGTGCTATGTGCTGTGTGCTATGTGCTATGTGCGGTGTGCTATGTACGGCGCGGTGTGTTTATTTTACTTTATCGATTATAGACTAAAGTACTCAATCAATTCTTTTCAAATTTTGCAAATATGTATACATAATACTTGCTTAGACCCCATTAGATTTTGAACGATATATGAATAGTGCTTCTCAATTTTTTTAACTGTCAAATATTTCAAAGTGACCCCAAACTCAGGAAACTAAAAATTTGAAATTTTTATTTTCAAATTGGTAAAAAGGCACATCATTTTCATAAAATGGCATTGACGAGTTATCAAGTTTTTATATTAAAATATTTTAATAAAAAAATAATTTAACAAGCTCATTTCATGAAAATGCTGAAAATTTTCCATACAAAATTTGAATACTTTATAGAATGACTTGTTAGTGAGGAGTTTAGCGTAGGCCACAGCCAATTCGTTTTTAAATGAATATGTCCTTGTTAAACAAGTACAAATACATCTTCCTACATTCCCTTAAATAAGCATAAATGCTTGTTTTATATTCTTTGATACATTAATGTCCTCCAATGGTGTCCTCTTTTAGATCGGAGCTCCTCGTTGCTGTTCGTTCGTGACCCTCTTCAAGGTCCCATTGGTCATAGAATGACTTGTTAGTGAAGAGTTTAGTGTTGGCCACAACCCACTCAATTTTAATACAAACACAAACCGTTTTATTTCTTATGATTCTTTACTAGCAGCAATGCAGATTTATTAAGTCAGGAAAATGCCTATAGGACGTCATATTCGACAACAGTGTCAGAGAAAAGAGTTTTCTAGGAGGCATCTTACAATCAAATCATCTAGATCACAGAGTATTCCAACACAGCGGCTTACTACGACTTTTTAATGATGAGAGAGATAATGTGGCATAAATTAATTCCAGATATCTGCTGCGCTAATATCAAGAACACTTAAAACTAATTTGTGTCATAGAGCAAAACGAGACCTAACTATCAACTAAACTGAATGATTTTGAATCACTTAACGGCGCTTTACAATTCCTCTTTTTTAAGAGTTGGTTATTCAATACATCGAATGTCAATAAACAAATTATTGTTGTATGTAGTCTGTTTGGTTTGTCTCGTTAACGATTTAAACTTTTTGATGTAAACCGATTTTGAATGTGTTTCTATATTAACAACACATATCTATGGTTGATGTTGACATTACAACATGGCGTTATTAATACATCTCTTACTTGAATTGTTTGTTACAATATTATCCCCGATGTCTGTTTTTGATAGGCTTCGAGAATAATTCAACACAAGATAACAACAACTGTTCGTAAACTATAACAATATCACAAATAAATTGGTAGATATACATACATACAAACCAACCATCACATAATGTCTGTTATCCTGGGTATAATACATACAACTTCTATTGTATTATTGTGTATCAGGATAACAGATAATGTGTAGGAAATAGGTATCTAATGTAAGACACACAGTTTATGGATAATATACCTTTATATAACACGATTATAAAGGAAACTCACAAAAACAGTAAGCAAAATAAAAAGGAAAGTATTTTACATTTTTTTTATAAACATGAAAAACAATTGTTATAGGCCTAACAAAAAAATATATTTACTGTATTGTTCGACATGATATAAAATTGAAATTATGTTTTTTTTCATGTGACAGTTCTAGGTATTTTTTTTTTCATGTGATTGTTCGGACATTGATAAGGAGATCGAAAGAAGAGTTATGGCAGGAAACAGTGTGAATGGAGCAATGGAGCACCAGTTATGAATGACCGCAACATATCTAAGGATGCTAAAGTTGCCATTCATAATGCTATCTTAGTGCCAACCTTGGCGTATGCAAGTGAAACCTGAAAATGGCAGAAGTCGCACGAAAGAAGAATAAATGCAGTTGAAATGAGATCGCTAAGAAGAATCTGTAATAGAACGATGTATGACAGGGTCAGAAATGAGGACATAAGGAAATAATGTAGGATAAAGAATGATGTTATTAATAGAATGAAAGTGAACACATTGAGATGGTTTGGCCACATGGGGAGAATGAATGAGGAACGCCTGACGAAGAAAATATACATTGCGGACAGGAACGGAATGAGAGGTCGGGGCCGCCCAAGGAAGGGATGGCACGTCCATGTGAATGGTATTTTGAAAGACGGAAATGTTAGAAGCGTGAACAACAGACGAACATGTATAAGACGATGTATGAATGTTGTCGAGGCGATGAATAGATAGAAGTAAGTGATGTTGTCAAGATAGAAGTAAGTGGCATTCGGTTCTCTCTGCCTACCCCGTAAGGGACATGGCGTGATGGTATGTATGTATGTATGTATGTTTGTACTGTTCGGACATCTACATAGGTTAACAGACATTTTCGGAACTCCCTTTTAAAAAAATAAAAAAAGATTCCACAACTTAGAAACTACTGGGAACGTCATTTGTCCTTTTTTGTCTTATCTTAATATATATAATTCTCCTGTACGTGTGTATGTCACTGAACTCCTAAACGGCTAAACCGATTTTGATGACACTTTTTATGTGTGTTTATGTGAGTCCCTGAATGGTTAAGATTCACAAAAAAGAATTTTATGCATTAATATAGTAAAAGAATAATAAAAATATCAATAGTTATAAATATTTTCGGAATATGCATTTTGAATAATGGCAACTTTCAATGATATGTCATAATATTATGCAATGTTGGTTATGCCATTAAAACTTGATGTTTTTCTTAAAGCTCGCGCTGTCGAATGTCTGAATTTTGCCTTTTTTAGGTGAGACAAAACTGATATGTGGGAATATGCACATGTGTCGTGCTTCCTTTTATAAGGTAATCCACACCCGCACACCTGTCGCTATGAGATATGTCGTGATGGCATGTGATAGTTTTATGTTTTTTAAACCACCTAAAAACAGGTATGCCGACGTTCGTGCAGGACAACGTCTGTCGGGTGCGCTAGTTCATAATGTAAAATGTAACGAAGGATTTTATTGAAAAAATGAAATTGTACATAATGCAGGCAAATAAAACAAAAAAAAATGATTGCAACGATTGATAATCAATAAGATAAAAAGTATGTAGGTACCTTAAGGACGATCTACGATCGGATGTGATAACAAGTAGATGAGTTTAAATTTATAACACTGTACAAAAGTGTATTTTTTGTGCGCCTGTAGTTACTGCAATCTATATATCATATGTGTCAAAACGATTTACACACACGAAGGCGAATGTACAATACAATTTAACGAATTTATTTGTAGCTGCTTTTAATTTTAGAGAATGTTGCCCTTATATTATAACCTTTTAAAAACACGTTTCGTGGCTCAGTTGGTTAGGTGTCAGTCTGCTGGTCCAAATGTCCCGAGTTCGATTCCCTTTGGTGACACAGTTTTTTAATTCTGTTTACAGTCTGGCTCTGTGAGACAATTAATGTCGTAAGTCTCCAGAATGTGGCAACTTGTTGTTGGTTGCGTGTTAAATAATTATTTGACATAGTACCTGTAAATAAATAAAGGAAACATGACACATTAATAAATAAAACCCAAAAAAGAATGGGTGGGGAATGAAGGCCAACAAAAATATTTTAATAAGGTAATGCACATCCGCACACCTCTCGTTGGCTACCCCATATTGTGGGTTATACTGTGATAGTATATGTATGTATGTATGTACAATAAGAAGTATATTACTGTTGACAAACAAGGAAATTTTATTTTATGGCCATTACTTTACAATTTTTATAATGACAATATAATTGTCTTGTTAAAATTGTAGATTGATTGTGGCTTGTCTTTCTAGAGGGGCAGCCCCTCTAGACAACATACCATTTAAGCTAAGCGTTATCTCGCTAAGCGATAGTAAATGTATAGAATTGATGGCTGTCACGTGACGTCACAGCCACCAATTCCATACATTTACAAACTATCGGTTAGCGAGATAAAGCTTAGCTTAAATGGCATGTTGTCTAGGGATGCCCTTTTGAGTCGGAAAAGTTGTTTTTCTTTTTAATTTGTAGATATGTTTATTTCTCTTGTATTTGTATGTACCTAAACTTCTTTTTTTTCGACTCAGTAAATTTTTAATTATCATTATTATAATAATGTACAAGGTGAAAGCACAAAATCACAATACTCTACTCTTAAACTCACAAAAAAGAAGGTCCAAAATGCCAGTCATAACAACATTTGTAATAAAGAAATAAGTTATTTTGATCTATATTATACATATGTATATAAGTCTATATTATAGAACCTTAATAATGTAGGTACTTATACTGTTTGACATTATGAATATTTAGCGTCAAAGTAGTTCCTTAATAATAGCTAATGGTAATAGTCAGTGGCAGCATATTATTATAACATTAGCCCCCAGTGAGGTACATGACAAATGTGATATTACCCAACTTTATCCCATTCGTTTTGCAACCTTCCCACTCTTCATCTAGTACCTCCTCACCCACCAAGTTGCGCAATCGTAGATTAAATAACCGTAGATTTAAAGTTTTAAAAGAAAGTGTAACTCAGTTATAAATCTAACGGAGTAAGAACACCATCCCGACCTAAGGGTTCAAAGGGGTTAAGATCCTCAGAGTAAGATAACCAAGTTATCTGGTTTCATAAACCATTTCTTGGGGAAAATAACCAACAAAACAGGAGTCAAGCAAACATATTACGAAATATTATGTCATATTTTTTATCGAGTGCTGTATCCGGTGTCTATTGTACGTGATAACAGATTTAGATTAAAGAATTGTATTTTATTAGAAAATTATTACAAATACATACATTCATACCATCACGGCATATCCCACAATGTGGGGTAACCAGCGACTGGTGTGCTGGTACAACACATTCTTATATCTCCATACACCAGTCTCGTCTCATCTAGAGTAGCAATATTCAGAATTAACGGTCAACTGTAACATGATTCTGTATGTATTTTCGATTACCCGGCTCTTATGTTACAGACAATAGTGGAAGCATTATTCTAAGCCGGTACTTTACAGTATTAAATTTGTTAATAAAGGTACCTATACGATACTATTTCGAATAAAAATACTTTGTTTTATTTTGTTATAAGCGAAAGCATTGAATGCTTTTTGAGAAAGGAAATACACACAAAGGTAAATCATTTTTATGATAACAAAATAAATGCATAAAAAATAATTATCGAGACTTCGGTAAAATTATCATAAAAATCACAAAAAATACAAAAGCAAAAATCGTAAAAGTATCATTAAAATCAAAAATTAATCTTAATCCTATGATACTATTGATACCTTTTACGAATTTTTTACCTTAAAGCAGCGGTCGGGGAACTTTTTTAACAATTACCCCAAATATTTTTGCGTAAGTCGATATTACCCCTTTCCCCCATTTTGAAAAGAAGACAATCAATGTATTTTATTTTTTTTATTTTTTTTTTGTAGCTTCTCGGGCAACTAACAGGTGCTATGTGAAATTATTATTTAACACGCACCCAATAACAAGTTGCCACATTCTGGAGACTTGAGATAATTATCGTCTCACAGATCCAGACTGAAAACATATTTTTTTAAAAACTGTGTCTCCACCGGGAATCGAACCCGGGACCCTTGGATCAGCAGTCAGATACCTAACCAACTGAGCCACGAAGGCCGACACATTATTTATTGAATTAATTATTTATTAAACATTATTTATTGAATTAATTTACACGGAATAAAAAAAAGTTAAATGAAATAGTAAGTATGTAATAGCCAAACAAAATAAAATTCTCAAATTGGATCAAAGGAAAATTCAGATTTTCAGGTTTCCCTTTCAGTTTTTGGAGATATGATGTTGCTTCATGTTTGATGAAATTACTTCAAAATCGGGACTTTTTGATGTAAGTAGCACCTTAATTGATTAAGTTTGTAAAAATACTAACACGTTTATGAAATAGCAAACTTGAAAAATTTCCTTACTACCCCAAAAAAACATTTTTACCCCATTTGGGGTAATTAACCCCGGTTCCCCGACCACTGCCCTAAAGTAATTCTTTATTTTAGAATTTCATTATTCATGATGATTTTTTTTTATTTCTTACAAAAAACACAAATTTATATAAGAAAATTACATAAAAAAAGAAGTTAACCCTTAATTATGCGTATGGGGTCATGACAGTTTCAAAGTGAAAAAAAATATCTTAAAGTGTTTTGGAATGCGACAGCGCTCATTCTAGCTTCCTACCTCCCCGCGGGGTATGCAAATTAGTTGCAGTTGGAAAATCAACGCGTACGCACATGTCGCTGGTCTCTTAGGTGCTGACCCCATGCGACCAATTACGTAACAATTTTTGGCGAAAGGTAAGTATTCATTTTTGTGTTTTTACGTATATCTATTTTTTTATTGTTACTAATGTTTGTGTATTATTGTAATACATATTTAATTTATATATTCTTATCTTTATTTCTGTAATTTATTCCTTTTTTTTGTTTTAAAATTTCAATATGAATTATTGCTGTGTCGAATACTGATAAGAGTAGCACACATATGAGGCAGATTTTCTTGAAAAAACCAGCTGAGGAACTATTGGAAGATTACCAGAAAAGTTGCATTCAACAGCGTGCTGTCCCATCTTCGACAAAAAAGCGGCTCCGTGAGGTTCACGATATACAGGAAGTTATGCATCAATTAAATTCGATTAAGTTCGATTCCCAACAGAGGAGAAATTTATTTAAAATAATTTCTCTCGCAAATATTGCTTTTCTGGGCTGGAAACACTGTTTAGTTGGAAGAAATTGCCATTCGGCAATAAACTCGCCACTCGCGCAGGGTGCAAGGAAGTGTTTATCATTATTATTAACTCCTGAGTACGGTCGCTGTTCGTAAAGACAAAAAGTGCCAAATAAATGGCATAAGTGTGGTAAACTTGTTTGTCAGCAATACTTCAGGGCTTACTGCAATGGATGCAGAATAGATGAATCTGCTAATGAATCTGAATAATATTTTATTTTTAAGTTGATCTCGGCTCTACCAAAAATACATAGTTTTAAGAGGAATTAGAAGTTGTTTTGTGTTTTTAATTGTTTAAAGTCAAATTTATGTTTTTGTATCTTTATTATGATTATAATAAAGCATTTAAATATTTTTGATAACACAAACTTCGTTTTATTTATTTCTTCCACTCCATTCTCATTTATTTCTTTGGGGTCAGTAGTGACCCCATGCGACTACTTGTGTGATTTTCTTCATGCGACTAATTAAGGGTTAAAACACTTTATAATTTAACATCCTTCAAAAAGAAATATACTCGTGTTTTGTTAGGAGAACTAACTAACTTTACATAATATATACGGTGTCACTATTTTTACGACCGGAATTGGCGGGAAAAGCGTTTCCCCGCCAAAAAGTGTCTATTTTCACGACAAATTTTCTGACGTCGTCTATGTTTTTAGGTCATTTATAACCATAGAAAGCGCAGATAAATCAAAATACAAAAATATTTACCTTTGTCATTTTTTCAATGGTCATAAAAATGCATCATGGAAACCAACTTGAAGAAAAAATAAATAATATTGGCATCTTATTACATTTACTCAAATTTATAAATCATTTTTCATCGAGATCTACAATTATAACAAAGTATAAACAAAGGTAAATATTTTTGTAACTTGATTTATCTGCGTTTTCTGTGGTTATTTTTGGTTTTCGTCTATGGTTGAGTCGTGTAAATAGTCGTAGCCTAATACCTATATAAATCAAAATAATCATAGATAACAAAAAACATACTTAAAAAATAGCCATATATATGTAACAAAAAACAATATTAAAAAAAAAACAATTGTGAATAATGAAAAAAGCGTATAATACCTACAAAGGTATATAACAACAATACAGTAAAGTCAGTTTTTATACACAAACCAGCTTTATATCTACATAAAATTTCTTAAGATCGATAATATCTGTATGTCTCTGCTCATGTAACAGCTCATTTATAACAGTATTTTATATTTTTTATATTTTATTTAACAGTTTGTCAACAGCTATGAAAATTTTACAAATAAACATTTCATATTTTAATAAAGCCAATTATTTCTTTAAGTGCTTATAGCTTCACGTTTTTTCTTTAGATGAGGTTATTATATTCGTTTTTTACTCCTCACTAACCCAAGGAGGATATAGTGGGGAGTTATGATTTTTTTATCTCTATAATGGAAGTAGGGATATATAATTTCGCGCTAACCAGCCGATGACTGAATAAACATACTTTGTTTAAAGCACGAGAATTATTTGATACGCCATGTTTCGAAAAAAAATATATATATATTGGTTATTGAATGATTCTCCAGATCACCGTTGAAGTTTTTTTAATGTTGTTTAAATCGATTTCTATTCCTACGTGAATTGTTGTGAACATAGCACCAATTTCATCGTTTATTGCCGTTTCATAGGGTGTTTAAGTCTACAGGAGAAAATAGTCGGAAATCATACATCGTAAAATACATACATACATGCACATAACAATAAAACATTGAAACGTATTTTTACGACGTAAACTTATGATAATAACTTCCAATAAATAAGACCTCACGGAGATAAAAATAGGGATGTTTTATTGTGAAAAACTCTATAATATTTCCCTTCAAAAGACTTATTTTTTATATTTATTTATTATGGCAACATTAATGCCTCGTCTTCTTTCCTAGCGATTCCCTCGAATGAGACGAAGATTTGAGGGAAGAACGAATTATATCTGTTACAAACACCAGAGGCTAGTTTTTAAAGTTTTTTTTACAAGACATTGAGTTTTATTTTACTTTTGAAAAAAATAAGAAACCGCGGAGAATTGTAAGAAATTCCGTAGATTTCAGCTGAAATTCTTCGTATATTTCTTTGTCTTTTCATTATCTCTTTTGTACGTGTTTTCCGAGGACAATATATCTTTGTTATTTTTATTATTGTTAGAGCTCGTAATTTGCTTCTCGGAGGCCACATTTTAATTTCATAACCAACTTTTGTTTAATAATACCAACTGCAAAATTTACTTACATAAACGATTATTTGTTTTTGAGGGGATGCTGCGGCAAAGTTGCTTATAAATTTTCATCATTTAAATTATATTATACATTATGTTAAGTTAATGAATTCATAGATACTGTTTTATAATACACATTTATTTACGACTACAACACGACCTTGTGTTTTTTTTAATTATTCATAAAGTGTAATTCCAATTTGTTATTTTTATATGTTTTCATTTTTTTATTTATAATCTTAATTGGAATTTTTTTTACTGATATAGAATATGTAGATTGACTGCGACATGCATATCCTTGTACTTGCCAAGTATCGTTGCTTTCGACAGCGGGTACGCTGTCGGTTTGCTAATGTTTTGTATATACCTATTGACGTTTTGTATATAATTATTTGTGTTGGATACAGAGAGAAGGTAATATTGCACCCACCTGGTGGCGAATTTCTTCCTTCTTCTGGAGTTCTTCACGGAAGGCACTCACTGTTCTCTGGTACCACAACACACACAATATTGGTGAAAGACACCACTTCCAATAACGGATTGGGTATTTGAGGGGGCGCACGGCGCGTTTTTTTTTACATAGTTGATCAACACGAAACGTATCGAAACTAATTAACTTCAACTGTGTGTGACGTATACAACGACGAGTTGACAACAATGTATACACTGCTGTATTCTACAGCTGACTACACATGTAGGTAGCAATATATTAGGAGAGGAAAAGGTCTGGAGTGTTGCCACATTTACCGAACAATTTGTATGTATGTTTTATATCTAAATTGTCTTCTTTATATTTTTGTACTTATTTCCTACCTTAGCACTTTGGTTTATTTTCTTTTTTATAAATATCTTATGTTACTAACAAAATAATCTTGACTATTTTTAAAATGGTATACCCATAGACAGGCTGTGGCTCGTGGGATTTTTAAGTACATGGTTGCTTGTTATGATTGATAATATGTTTTTGTATTTTGTGGGTTAACCGTGTGCCAAATCTTCAATAAATATGTGAGGTACAAAAAATTAAATGTAATATTTATTATTAAATTTTATTGAAACGTCATACTTGTCGGCAAAATTGTTTTTATTTTATATAAAGAGGTCATTTCCTACATCGATTTTACTAACTTTAGCCATACAATTATGTATAACTATGGCACAGCCATTTGAACACGCTCATTTTTCCATAACATGATTAGAAAAACTTAAGTTATAGTGGAAGGAAGATTAAAAATAATAAAAATATAAATAAATGAATATGGGTTTAGTTATATTGTACGTTAGTACTAAGGTAATTTAAGTGTACATAATATGCATAATATCAAGCACGTAAAACGTCACACGTTTCATATAGCATGCAATAAACGTCACGCGTTTCATATAGCATGCAATAAACGTCACGCTAGGTATTCAATGCATTTGCAAAGGAACAATAACTTTTCTAAAGAGAAATCAGCTTTCTCTCAAGTGATTGTCAATATCTGGGAGACCAGATACGATACACATTCTTGCTCTAGCTAATTTCTTTAAATTCATACAGAAACTTGAAGACCACGATAAAACACATTTTAGGTATATACCTACTCGTGGGAAACCTCTCTTCTTTTTTAGATACAATCTTAATGAATAAAAATCTCTTGTGTATTGAAAATTTTAAAATTTATATGTTTTTTGGCTACGACTATTTAACGACTCAACCATAGACGAAAACCAAAAATAACCACAGAAAACGCAGATAAATCAAGTTATAAAAATATTTACCTTTGTTTATACTTTGTTATAATTGTAGATCTCGATGAAAAAATGATTTATAATATTAAGTTAATGTAATAAGATGCCAATATTATTTATTTTTTCTTCAAGTTGGTTTCCATGATGCATTTTTATGACCATTGAAAAAATGACAAAGTTAAATATTTTTGTATTTTGATTTATCTGCGCTTTCTATGGTCATAAATGACCTAAAAACATAGACGACGTCAGAAAATTTGTCGTGTAAATAGACACTTTTTGACGGGAAAACGCTTTTCCCGCCAATTCCGGTCGTGAAAATAGTGGCACCGATGTTTTTTTCGTATTGAAAGATATCGTGATCTCAAAATAAATATTTCGCAAAATATTTTAGTAATTTTTACTAAAAAATGATCAACAAAAAACTTTGTATAATCCATCTCACATTTATTTTTCGTTATAAGTTTTCGGATTTTTCAATCCATCTTCAGTAACAACGAAAATGTGAGTCACATTTAAGTTTAACGAAAAATAAATGTGAGATGGATTATACAAAGTTTTTTGCTGTTCATTTTTTAGTAAAAAATACTAAAATGTTTTGCTATTAATATGGAATTCAACAATGTTTGCAAAAATTATTTTAAAAAATAAATATTTCGATTTTTTTTTGACAAAAAGTTAATTTTTTTTTACATTTTCACCAAAAAATATACATTCCTTACCACAAATTTGGACTCACCTATACATCTCCCTATGAACTTTTTACAAGAAACGAGTGGGTTGTGGCCAACGCTAAACTCTTCACTAACAAGTCACTCTACAAAGTATTCAATTTTAGTACGGAAAATATGAAAAGAGTTTATTAAATTATTTTTGATTTAAATGTTTAAATGAAAAATTGATAACTCTTGTTTGCCATTTTATGAAAGTGATGTGCCTTCTTACCAATTTGAAAATAAATATTTTTTTTTAATTTTAAGTTTCCTGAGCTTGGGGTCACGGTGAAATATTTGACTGTTAAAAAAACAGATATCCCTCAAAATCTAATGGTATCTAGGCGAGTATTAGATATACATATTTGAAAAAAATCGAATGAGTACTTTAGTCTATAATCGATAAAGTAAAATAAACACGCCGTACATAGCACACACACACACACACACATACACACACAGATACATTGTGATGAATCTTTCAGAATACAATCTCAGTATGATACTAGTTGATACTCAGTATGTGCAATAAAAGAATGACCTTATCAATTAATAGAGTAATAAGAGTCGTTATTAATTTTTAAGTTTTGAAATCTTTCAATAAATGGCGGTGTGAAGAAATCTATTGACGTATTACGTAAAGTAATCTATGGACGTATTACGTGAAGAAATATATTGACGTATTGACGTATTACGGATCTAAAAAATATGCCACACTCAAATGTACAGTAAATAATGATTTAATTCATAAAATGAGTTCTACATATGTATAATATAAAATACGGTCTACATTGAAGGGGGTCTGTGGCATGATATCATCTACACTTTGATCTTAGCCAACAGGCCGAGAAGCGAGGTTTATTTATATAAATTGGTATTTTTATTTACTTAAAAGTAAGTTAATAGGGTTTTTCGAATTCATTGCTCAAATGAAATTAAAGTATTTTTATAAATCAGAAAATATAACATATATTCTTCAATAGAGAATATTTTTCATCGTAGAACTCTTTAGCAACAGTCGAGCAAGAAGTGAAATAATTTTGATTTAGTCACAGAATAAAGTATTTTCAAGATTTTATTTCAGAGCGATGATATTGAAATATGAATATTGGAAAAGCTTTTTGTGAATATGATGAAATAAAGACAGAGAAAAATTGAATATAGAAGAATCTTCTTATGCATTTGTGAGACGGATAAAATGTACGAAGTTTTTATGTAATATTATGAAGTCCCAACGTGAATTTCTCAGAATGCTACGAATCAAATATCAATTTTGTCCATAAATTTACTACGCTATAATCTGATTTGAAAACTTCATAAATTTGAGACCGTTGAACTGAGCGCTATGGAATAACAACAGACTTAAGATTCCTTACAAAATGTGGGCGGAAAACAATAAAAAGTGGAGAGGGTTGAAAACCAACTGGGTGAGCCATCTGCATATTCGCCAGAGAGCAAACATGAACACTTGCAAATCTCATGCAACTTTCAGGCAGTCTGGCTAAAGCGAATTTGTTCAAAACTTTCCATAAAACTCAATCATTTTTAACAAACTTTCTTCGGGGCATATAACTAAAGGTTCTCAACATTGGAATAATTATATTTAGCCCATGTATCGAAATTCGAAAGCTATATTTAAACTTCTCGAAAAAATATATTTCATATTTGAAATATAGAATAATTATTCTCATAAAAATTGTATTTTTTTATAATGTATAAAATACAACAATTAATGTATAACAAACTGCATCGGCACTTAAATGGTAGAGTTTTCCTATATAAAACATGTATGTCAGGATAGCATAGTGTAGAGAACAGTTCCTTTTTTCTTCCCTGAATAGATACATGGCTTGATGGTATGTATGAAGATTCAATATCTGAAGGAGTCCCCGTACCTGCATACTTATTTTTATTTAATTTTATTTCCGGGAAATTTATAGTATAATAACATTTTTTATATAGATGCATTAGTATAAGACATGAGTGTATGTATGTGTGTACGTATGAGTGTAAGGATGTGTATATGTGTGTGAGTGTGTCTATATAAGTGTAAGAGAGAATGTATAGGTACCTGCAAGCTCACATTGTTTACTCCAATCAATCTTGATACTTCAATATATTGCGTATTCTGTCATGTATTAAATCAGAGACATGATGTTTCTTTATAACATATTGAATAATCGGGTTGATACTCCTTATTTATTAGGGAAAATTAACCTTCGAGTCCCTGCGCGTTTAACAAGGAGTCACGACTTATTCAATGTGCCTGTTCTTAGAACTAATTATGCCGGAAATGCTTTTGTACATAGAGCATGTAAACAGTTTGATGCAAAGTTCGAGGGTCTTGACATGTTTGGCACACCGAGTGTATTTAAGAGTATGTTGAGGCTTTCTCAGTGATTGATTTTATATTCCTAATTTTCCCCTTCTATTCCTATCCATTGTCCTGTCCCAAACCTCCTAGCTTGTATGCATCTATTTTATGTCTACTTAATATTGATTTGTTTTGTATTTTTTGTTTCTTATCCTTGTAAGGTTTTTATATTTTGTCATTTTGTATGTATATACCCACGGAAATTTTCCTTTTTTTGTACAAATATATTTTTTCTATGGGTATATACATAATTATATAGAGTTATATATTATATATAGTTATATATTTTGATTGTATGACCCTAACATAGTAATTGGCGTTACAATCTTGGTTTTTGTATAAATTAATTCATTTTGAAAATATATGTTATATTATAAAACTGTATGTAACCTTAAGAAATAAATAGATAAATAAATACAAATTGTATGTAATTAGGTCTAAATTCATATTTTTTCAATAATAATAGTTTATAAAGTTGAGAAGTAGGTACTATGTACTATAATTCATATATTTTTTGTAGAAAATCAAATTGACTAGTTGGAGTGTTTCAGCGTTATTAGATATTTCATTTTGTTGGTAATATAAACATAAGCAGATAAGTCGTTTATTTATTTTTATCAATGGTAAAATAAAAAGGGATAAAATAAAAAAAAAATCATGGCTGGTATACCTACATAATAACGAAATGTACAGTTGGATCTCATGTATTACATGCAACTAATAATAATAAAATTGAATCTAAGTTGGTAATGCATTATTTTGTCGAATGATCGTCTTTGGTATTTTGTCGTGAATGCGAATCGAAACATTTCAACAATAACATATTTTCTGAACAGTGTATAATACTACTTCCAGCTGTGACCGAATTCTCTTCCATTCTAAATACATACCTACACATAACACAACACAACACAAGACCTTCGTCTCCACTCCATCTCACAGGATCCTCAAAAGAAAGAATTGGTACTTTAGTATGGATGCCGTCAATAGTAGGTAGGTATGTACCTACGTGACGTCTTCTGCGGAACTCGCTAAAATAACGACTCGTTGTTTGCGACATTTTATTTGAAAGAATATTTTTTGAATTTTATATAAAGGGAAAAACATGTACGAATTCTCGTCATCGCCTTCATAAATAAGACCAGACGGAAAAAGCATGGTTAAATAAAAGTAGGTAGATAGGAATGTATGTAGGTAGGTACGTTATATTTTTTTCACATTCGTCTATTGATATCAACGGTAAATTTCAATCTTTAAAATCTTATGTTGACTTTGTAGTTTTTTCACATTCTTTTATTTGTTGATACGATAAATTTCAATATTTTAAATTAAATGTTGACTTTGACTGTAATTTTTTCACATTTGTCTATTGATTTATACGATACATTTCAATCTTTTAAATTTAATGTTGACTTTGATTGTATTTTTTCACATTTGTCTATTGATTGATACGATACATTTCAATCTTTTAAATTTAATGTTGTTTTTGATTGTATTTTTTCACATTTGTCTATTGATTTATACGATACATTTCAATCTTTTAAATTTAATGTTGACTTTGATTGTATTTTTTCACATTTGTCTATTGATTGATACGATACATATCAATCTTTTAAATTAAATGTTGACTTTGACTGTACTTTTTTCACATTTGTCTATTGATTGATTCGGTAAATATCAATCTTTAAAATCTAATGTTGACTTTGATTGTTTTATTTTCATTTTAAACCTTTTTCGTTTAATTCACCAAAATAGACTATTGAAATAAGTCTTGCGGTCTGGCAATTTTTTTTTAATTAAATTAAATTACTGCTTTTAATCAAAAAGTAAGCAATCAAAATTATACTTTAAGTTGTTGCTTTTTGTCATATTTACATAAGAATTATTACTAAAATTAGATAGAAAAATAAAAAAAAACACTTTTATGTAAAAGTTGCCTGACCTGTAAGACCAAGACTCGATCAACCAAGACCAAAACCATGACCAAGACCCCCCCCCCAGTGTCTTCGTCTTGGATTTGTTTATCACGTTACGAGAATGTTAGGGATAGCGCCAGAAATACTAAATTTTCCGGGGTTTGGTTCAGGCACTGATTTCCACATATTTCAATATTTTTTTTTACATTCTGATATTATTTTTCAAACGCCTGAATATCGGAAATATTTATTTATTTAATATTGCTTCTCGGGCAACTAACAGGTACTATGTCGAATATTAATTTAACACGCACTCAATAACAAGTTGCCACATTATGGTGGCTTACGATATTAATCGTCTCACAGATCCAGACTGAAAACACAATTAAAAACTGTGTCTCCACCGGGAATCGAACCCGGGACCTATGTTCAACTTATTGAGATTCTGTAACGAAGTTATCTGGTCGACGAATTATTTTATAGATATCTTAATTACTACAGCCGAAATTTCAAATTCACACATTATTATTATTTTTTTTAAGTAAAAATGAACATAATGTCCTTGTTAAACAAGTAAACATCTTCCTATGTTCTCTAAAATAAGCATAAATGCTTTTGCTATCGGTCGAGGCATGATTCGAACTCGCGACCACTGGATTACTAGCCCAGCACGATAACAGCTGTGCCATCGACCCATCTACATCTTATTAGATTAGGACACCACATTAAATATAACCACAACGTAATAACGTTGCGAATTTCAGCATATAATAGTCGCCTGCAATTGTCGGCGTTTTGTGCTGAATCGGTTGAATTTCTCTTGAAAGTGGGTGAATGCAGGCGGAAAAATTCATCTGTTTCGTTGGCCGCATGCTCGAGAGTAGAGGTTTCTGAGACCAACTTAACCCAGAATATAAATCCTTTATGCCCTCCCCAACCACTTCTCCTTCTTCCTTCGTGTGTTTATAATCATTACCGTCGGTAACTCGGTAATCCCGCCACGGAGCGTGGTGAAAAATCACCCTTAGGATGAACTGAGACCCCCTCATACCCATAACGGTAAATTATGATGAAACGAGGATATGAACAAAGCGGCGACAGGGATAAGATGTAGGGGAAGAAACATGAATGAAATGATGTGAAGGGATATAGTTATTGTCCATGTTGTAGTGTTTTTTCAACATTAATATATAGGTCACCGTATACGCAGTTTTCACGATAAGAGTTTGGTATCTTTTTACTCGCTTTAAGAACGGCCCAAAATGTAAATCATTTTGTTTAGGAGTGAGTTTGAATTGAATATTTTTTAATTCCTAATTTTTATTTAGAATTTACGTTTGGCAACCGTATTTCGTATTTATTTGTTTTATATAATTTTAGGTTCGTATTTTATTACTATTTTACTCCGTATGTTATAAACAGTTGCATTGGTTATATAATAAAGTATACATACATAGGTACAACATGTGAAAATGTCGAAGACACGTACCACAATTGAAAAACTGGTGTAAGCAAATAGAAGGTTTACTGAGCGACGCGATAAGTTGTATTATTGTGTGTTTTTATATATATTTTTCATTCTACATATATTTTTTTTATTCTGTTATAACTTTATTAAATGTACATTTCATAATAATTAAACTAATGATTTTTGTAATACCCACAAACAGGCATTACCTGGTGGGATTTCTCTTGTTTATTTATATACTTATTGATATGTTGAATATTTTTTTTCATGTTATGTTAACAAATACAATTATAAGTTTTTTTTTATTTTAAAGTTGTATACCTAATATGATTTTTATAAATTTATTATTGTTGTTTTTTAACATAATCACGATGTTTTTTTTATTATGTTCAAGATAAATAAATAATTCATTTATTATTTATTATTTTTAATTCGCAGTTATTAATTATCCTGATTGATCGACTCCATACTATCCTTGTAGTGAAAGAAGTGAAGTATTTGCACGTGAACCCAAATACACTAGTGACTGACTTTGATAATATTGAATGTCTTTTTAATTAATTCAATCACAGCATTTTCTTGTATGGCGCCTTCTACCTTGTGTAAAGCTTTGTTAAATATATAGAGACGATCTCTTAAAAGAGGAAAAACCATTCATAGAATTATTAATCTAGTTTAACCGTTTTTTATTCGCTACCCATAATATTATTCTTTATTTTATAGCGAGTAAGTTGTTAGATATGTATAATAATTTTTTTTATGTAAATTTGTAAAGGAAAATTAATTTCGACCGCAGTCGTATAGTGATAAAAAGATTACTTCTTCTTCTCTATGTGTCCTGTCGGGTCCCCCCGACGTTGACGATCACTCGGTAGAAATTTTCCCTGTCCTGTGCGGTGCGGAACAAGTCCTCCACACGCCTCATTCCGGTCCACTCCCGAATGTTACGGAGCCAGGATAGCTGCTTCCTGCCGACCCCTCTACGGCCCTCAATCTTTCTTGCTTGACTGTCGTGAACAACTGTCTGTCAATATTAGCTCTACGCAAGACTTCAACGTTGCTCACTATGAATCCACATTTCGAACGCTTCCTAAAAAATGCAGTGTTTATTATATCATTATTACCACTGATCGATTAAATAATAATAATATACGTATTCACTCTAAGAAACCGAAACACTACAAGAGACCGAATTCGAAATACCGAAATAAGAAAAAAATGTAGTACGGAGGACATCGTCAGATGGGGAAGACAGCGGAGGTGATATTGGAGCTCACATGTAAACAGAATGGCTGAAAATAGACTCCCACGTATCGCTCTCCAGGAGAACCCAGCTGGAAGAAGTCCACCAGGAAGACCTCCAAAGAGATGGCGAGACAGTTGGCAGTCCACATCGCAGGAGACAGAATAGCGGTACAAACAGATCTTCAGATCTATGAAAAGGAAGAAGAAGAAGTATTTAAAGTTTTAAATAATTTTATTACTTGTGCAATATTCCCGATAATTTGTAAAACACTGTGTTTGTTGTTTTTTTACTGTGATTACAATCCCCATTTATTAAAATTAGTATTTTTTTCTTTGACCCTTAATAAAAGTTCCCATATATTTAATTCAAAGCGTGATGTAAAAATACACATATAATGAACTCGGGCAGAACTTGAGTGCTTTTAGTTTTTTATAGAAATTTGTTCAATTATAAACGGATTATCGTTTATGTTATTTCGACGAGTAATAAACGCGAATTTCTTCGATAGTTGGCATCGAATGAGTGGAATTTAAATCGTGTTATTTATTTAGCATAATAAATGTCAAAATATATTTTATCTTTATAGAGAAACCTACACTTGTATGAAATTAAAATAACAAATTACCAATATGAATATTTTTTACCTGTAATCGCAATGACGTAAAAGACGTCAAATTCACTTGATAAAATGTTGAATACCATTGCACAATGGAGACATTACTGCAGTTTATTTGTTTGAATCTACGGTCGCAGCAACAACGTGTTATTTTTCCCTCTGGAGTAATAAACGGGGACGTGTACTGTAGCGATGCTTATTTTACAAAGTAATCTTAACAATCCTTGTGTTATTATGTAGTCCATTTCTATAATAAACAAATATTTAGTTAAAAATCCAGAACATCATGGCATTTGAAAAGTTTTGATAGTTGTAACCTTAGAAAACTAATCAGCTACAAGTTAATGTACCTTATTCACATAATATGGTATCAATATGAAGTTCATCGGTCTTATAGCTTTGGGCTTTACAGTGAACACTATTTTTCATCCTAGTGTGCTCAACGTATGCTCTCTTTATGTGATACCTTTTGAGAAATTGATGTAAAATATCGCTTTTACGATATGAAATAACGGCTCTCCACTTGTTTTTTTTTTCCACTGAGTTGTATCCAGTTATACCTATTTAAAATTACATGGATAGGTATAATCAAGGATATATATCAGGATATAGCAAAAACATACTTAAGGAATTTTTATTGATAAAGATTTTTTCAACATCTCAATAGAGACGAAGTAGGGATATTGTAGAACCAGGAACTCGAGGCACCTACAGGGCTTACGACCTGTCATCGGCTGGTTAACGTGACGTACAAGTAGGTAAATAAGCCAAAAATGAAATAATATTTCTGGCGCAGTTCAGGGGTGACATCTGTGTATTAGGGTGTCCCGTCAATGTATGGAGAATTTTTTTTTTCGGAGTATCGTAACGTAAGAGGTGTCAAAATTTGGGTATTGACGAGTACTTTCATGCCCCATATTTTGTTTTTCATTACAGTACTACTTTTAGACCTCTACCAGCCCCTAAAGATGGGAATTTTGTAGTTCAAGTACTACGTACTCCATATCCAATCAACTTTTTTAAACTTTGAATTATGTTTAGCATTTTCTTTGTGAATGCAATAAAATGTAGCACATTTATGAACCCAATTCTAAATTTTGTTAACAAAAAAATATAGTTGAATTAAAATTATAATTATGTGAACATATCAAACAGTGAATTTCTTGAAACAAAATATTCATTCATTCATTCATACCATCACGGCATATCCCACAATGTGGGGTAACCAGCGAAAGGTGTGCGGGTGTGCATTGCCTTATAAAAGAGAGCACAACACATATGTGTATACCCACACACCAGTCTCGTCTCACCTAAAAAGGCACTACATTCAGAATGGGTGGTGAACCTCATTGCTGAACTATGTCAGATGTTATTGTTGCCTGTTGTATTTTCGATTACCCGGCTCTTACGGGACACTCGAAAACAGTAATAGAAAAGAGTGGAAGCACTATTCTAAGCCGGTGCCTCACAGCTAAACAAAATAACTATTCTAAATTCAACAAAAATAACTATTCTAAATTCAGTTCCTTATAAATCCATCTCCAGAATTTTCACCTATAACACATCGAGAAGCTTCCGTCACTATTTTAACACACCGCTCCACTGCTTGTGTGTGACATGGAAAATCAATGATTTGAAAATGTAAATTATTTTCATGTAGCCTCGCTTCCAATTCTTCATTAGATATGTGGTTTAGGACAGGGAGTGATGGTACTTGACACTCGTTCCAGATAATTATATCGACGTAATCTTTTGCAGAAAAAATAATTTTTGGTGGCTTGAAAGTCCTGATGCCATGATCAACATTTTTTCTAGCTTTAAGAATACGTCGCAAAGAAAGTTCTCGTATGTGTCTTCTAGTATCAAACAACATCGATAATAAAAGATTTTCTGGATGAGCAAAGAAACCATTTCTTTCTATTACATTATCAATTATTGATCTTAAATTTTCCGGTAGGTATCTTGAAAATTGTATCATTTTATAAATGTGCTGCGCTCCATCTTTGACTGATGAATGAATCTTTATTAGAAACCAAACAGGTGCGTAAACTTTCATTACAAACTCCACAAGAATTTTTAAATTTTCGGAAGGATACTCACATACAGTCTTAGAATACGATTTGCAGTAGTAAGGCACCTGACGATTAGATAATTTTACGGTACAAAAACCAGATTCAACTGATTCAAAAACCAGATTCTCCTACTGTAAATATTCCAACTTCGTCTCTATTGAGATAATTAAAAAATCTGTTAAAAAACAGATTCAACTGCTTTAAATATCTCGTACAGTTATTTTTGGTCAGTACTCATCACATCTACAATATTTTTTTCTATTTCTAGTAGGTAACCAATTATTCGCGAAATCTAACAATGAGATTATTCTCGCAACCAATGAGAGCTTTCCCGATAGGTCCCGAATATTCGCGAGGGCCTGAAGTTGATCTATCTAAAACTGTGAAAAGATGTCTGAATGGTAGTTCATTCGCATGAAGCATACATATAAAGCCACTGTAATGGTCTGCCTAGATAAACTTCTAAGTATCGAATAACGCTGTCCTTCCAGCCTGTGTTAGTTGCAGTACCATCACATCCAACGCAAACAACTTCTTGAATATCTATTTTTTTAGTAACGACGAACTCTATTATTGAATTAGATATGCCCAATCCTTTGCCATATTTTGGAGTAACATGGCCTAAATATATTGATCCTGACTCTGACAAGATGGAAACGTGTTCTTCATTAACTTACTTACGGTGAAAACGACCGTCTTTCTTCTCATTTATAAGGGTTTTATCTTTCCGTCCATCGAAGTAAATGCTCTTCACAGAAATATTTTCTATGTTTTTCTTGATTTTGATACAGCTCTATGTATTTTATTTTTATCAATCACGAACCGAGTATCTGCAGAAGTGATAATACCTGCATCTTGAAGAGCCGCCGAAGCAACTGCTGCCGCAGAACGGCTTGATAAACCATACCGATCACAAACTTTTGCAACAGAAGGCAGATATAAAGTGTTGCGACTGCTTGACGATGATGAAGGCTCCAAAGAAATATCTGCCGGTTGTAAGAGTTCTTCTATCTCACGAATACTATCTCCATTTTCTGGCACAGCCACTGACGAACTTAGCATTGACGAACTTGGGATTGATTGAAGTATAACATCCATTGGGTGTATTAATTAAGATTCCAGTATCTTTCTTTCCAATCGTCTTTCAATTTTCATTGTTTCTTTTTAATCTATGGTACCTATAACCATTCTTCTATCGGTTCTTTGATCCATTAAAAATGGTCTTTCTTTGAAAGGTACTTTATTTTCTTTTACGCAAGAAAAACACTCCAAAGAAATGCACTTACATGATGTAATGTCGAACAACGTCTTGGTACAGGTCGTGAAAAATTATTGTAATCTAGTTTCAAACTTTTCAATTATTTTAGCTTTTGGATATCTTTTTATCGTCAAGTATTTATCAATATGGTATTGAATTAAGTGTATTATTCTTATACGAGAGACACTTGGAATCGAAGCATTCATACAAATTAATTCAATATTTTGGCTAACTACATATTTTAGGACTTCAAATCAAAGAATAAAGATGCAGTTTTAATGAAAATTTGCGTTTTTTTTCCAAATTTCAAAGGCTTGTAGAGTTCTATAATTAGTCTTCATAATTTTTAAAACTATGTTTTTCTTAATAAGCCCTTCAATTCCAAAATTTTGAGTCGTATTTTACATGTAAATTTTATATTATTATGTGGAATAAACGACGGTAACTATATAAAGAAAATTTGTATTTTTTCAAAACTTCAAAGCCCGGTAGAGGTCTAAAAGTAGTCTCTAGGAATTTTTTTATTATTTTTACCGTAATCAGGTTGTCCATCCCCAAATTTTCCGTGCTATTACGTATCCGAATTCTAAAAAAAAATTTAACGGTACACCCTACTGTGTATGACACCGTCATCTCATTTATAAGGACTGTTGCTTTCATTGTTTACAAATAAAAATTAATTTCTCAATGTCTCAATAGATGACGTTACAAAAAGGTTTCTCCGTTACTCCATAGATGGCAATAGTAATAATGCATTATTGTGAGGTAAAATGTTACACACTATTCAAATATATAGAACTTTCAAAATTACATCGATAAGGGAACTCAATCAGAAGGCATAATTGGTGAACGTTGCGCAAGCGCATAAAGTGATCACGTAAACCAGCCAATGACAGGTCGTTAGCCCTGTAGGTGCCTCGAGGTCCTGGTTCTTCTACAATATCCCTACTTCATCTCTATTGAGATGTTGAAAAAATGTTTGTCAATAAAAATATCATTTGACTCCCGAAAGGGAAAAAAATCCAATGTTTGCGTATATGCAATTAAAAAATAATATTCGATACTTAAGGAAATTTTGTATGAAACTCTAAGAATGTTATATCTACATGATACATGTTGAGAAATTGATGTTAAAAATGTTTTCAAGTTATAAAACTCCACTATTAAATTTATGACTCTCCACTATTGCATAGTTGATGAGAGTTAAAATGATTTCAATAGGCATTAAAACCGTTTTATATCCAACGAGTTGTATCCAATCATACCCAGTTATTATAAACATGGATATAACCAGGGATATACACCATACGTGCAAAGGTAACAATAATATACCAAAGGATATATTTTTGTGAGTGTCTTCAATAGCTGTCGGATCGTGTGAGTGGTACCAACTTGTTGTAAATCATGTTATCAGGGTTCAATCAATCAATAATTGGCAGTTTGACAAATTGGTATGATCTATAGATGAGTGCGTATGGGTTCAGGGGGAGACATAACAAAACGGAAGACGATGTTGACCCAGATAATATTATGACAGGCAATATGAGTGGAAGGTGCTTCTATGAGACATGCGAAGGAAAAATAACGTACGTTGAATATTAAAATATGAGGGAGGTGATAAAAAATGTATAGAAGCACGTGGAATATAGGTACACATATCATATTGGATGAACAAATAACATGGCATCGATTATATCTGCATTAAGACATTATACATAATAAAATATAGTATAATATTTTTGAATGCCAAAATATACCTATTTTTTTATTTATATTTTTACATCTTACTGATGGATCCAGACAGACGTTGTTCTGCCACAGACCACATTCTTTGTAGACTGCATTTTATATATATTTTTTTCGTACATTTGAGTGTCTCTAGATGTGAATATATTTATTCACACCGTCATCTTTTAAAAGCCTACACAACTTTAAAAGCACGACCATTTTTTCCTATAAAAAATCCTTTGGGGTAGTAGGAAAGATAAAATTTTTATTTTTTTAAAAATCTAAATATTGTTTTTAAGGCCCTACTATACCCTGGATATACGGATATACGCAAAAATGCACACTAAATTAGCTTCTAATGTATGAAACACGAGAAAATATTGTATATCACCTGATATGTGATATACAACATTTTATCGTGCGAAAATGGTAAAATTTAGAGGTTTTTTTTAAATAGCAAGAAGAGTCATTGAAATTTTATAATAATAAAAAATTCAGCCGGTAGATTTTCATATTCTCTATCGAATAAAGTAAAAATATACTTCATAGGCCTTGTAGTTTTTTAGTTACTTACAGTAAAAAAATAAAAAAGGGTTTTACTAAAACTAATTTTACAAGAAAAGTATTAAACAAATTCAAAATTCAAAAAAATCATGCAATAGATTAAAGATGTACATACAAACTGTTCCTTATTTCAAAGACGTATCTTTTGAGGGTATTAGGGAAATTATTTTCAAAATATAATGTATAGCCTACTATAGCCTCTTAAGATTTCAATAACAGCACCAACTATCGGGTCGAAAACTACCCTATCTTTCAAGTCGAAACCAACCATTATATATATTTACGAAATTTCATTATAATTGGAAGGGTGGTTTAAGAGATTAGCGTTCAGGAACATCGTGACACAAGATTTTTATATATAAATATATATTTATTTAGAAAATACAATTACAAAAAAAAATATATAAAATTTTACTGCTTTACTAAACAGAGTCTGTTGCGAAGCAATTGTTTGCTATGTTTGTATAAAAAATAATATACGAATAAATCTTTCATAATAAAAAAATATCAGCCATAAAAAAATTACAACTAAGACAGTAAATAAATCACTATTAAAAATAACAACCAAAAATACATACAATATACAGAAGAAATATGTATTTCGTAATATTTATTTACTTTACTTCATGCACAGAGTCTAATTATTCTGAATTTACACATTCCACCTTTTACTCGAGTTCCACGTTGACGACCATCGCACTAAAAACATCCTGATCCTGCGCCAGCCTAATTAGTACTCCGTACTCCTTTTATCTTTCCCTCCACTATAATTTGTAGAAGGGCATATCTATCACAACGGAATACGTGGTCAAAATATGCGGCTTTGCGTCTCTTGACAGTGGTCAGCAACTCTCTTTCTTTCCACATCATATTAAGAACTATTTTGCTGGAGACTATCGACTCATGAGATGCGCATCAACCTTCTGTATAGCCACATCTCCAATTATTATGTAGATTATATGTTTTAAAGAAATTAACAGAAGGACTTTAACAGGCCAACAGGACGAGAAAGAAGAAAAACATTAATAGAACCTTTGAATCGTACCTGTAAATCCATTAAGAAATCAATATCTAGCATTGTTCTAGGAAAAATATAGGTGTTTTTCTGTGTGCGTTCTTGAATAACATATTAAGAATTTATATAATAGTCATGCTTTTAAAACTAAAATAAAGGATTGGCTCTTAGTATCAGGCAAACACTATGCAGAGGATATTTTTCACCCATAGCTTTCGACCCCATACTTTGTTTTGCTCTAGGTCAATTTATTAAATTACGTTTTTTTGTACTTAAATGTTTTTTTTTTATTTCCATTGTTGTTTGTGATATTATCATACGATTGATGTTGGCATCAAATAATACAGTGTCACTGTCTCGAGATGCATTGTTGTTGTGATATTATCACTTTCTATATACGATAGATGTTGGCATCAACTAATACAGTGTCACTGTCTCGAGATGCATTGTTGTTGTGATATTATCACTTTCTATATACGATAGATGTTGGCATCAAATAATACAGTGTCACTGTCTCGAGATGCATTGGACCCGGCACAGGTTTTTTGCCTAGTGGGGCATTGCAGATTCAATAATTATTGTAATGTAATAAGTGTTTGTATGAATTAATAAATAAATAAATAGACAAAGACTATGGAAAAGCTAAATGACATTTGTAAGAGAGTGAAAGTTATTAAATCAGATGTGTATACCTGCCGTAATAAAAACCTACTGTTGAATTGCGACATTTAATTTGGTGTAAAGTTTTATTCAATCTGTTGGTTTTAATATTTCTACCGACTCACTTCATACTTCCCTGGTATTGTATTGAAAACCACGCTTAAGAAATCTTACGTCTTTTGTTGGCAGAGCTACATACCTATAGGTAAGTACTTGGTCACAGTATACAACCTTCAGGTATATTCTCGGTGAAAGTAATTTTGCTGAAACGAACTTTTGGACCCATTCACGTAATATTCTGGTGAATTTAAAATAAATGTACTTCAGCGTTGTGGAGACTTCTCTAAGAGACGTCATTCGGAGAAAATTTCTTAAACATAAACGAAACGACACTTTTGAATACTTTTTGAATTGGATCGTTATTTTACAAAGTTTTACAGGATATTGTGCAGTGCATGTCCTTGATGTGAGAACATTACACGGAACGGCAAAAATACATACATAACATCACGCCATGTCCCTACAAAGATAACTGACTGCCTTTCATATTTTGTGCATCGTCGTTAATAACCCGCTTCTTAATTTACTTCTTTCAAAATATCATTATTCCCTTTCGTTATAAAGTCCGCCGAAATACGGAGGGTTGATGATTGAGAGTCCGATTTCCAATCCGATGAAGCGGCTTTGTCAAGTTCGCTGCCGGATCTTCAATTATCGAAGCACTTAGATCTTCCCATGAATGTCCTACATAAGGATGGATGGAGGCAGAGCAGTTATCGCGTTGGGTTAGTAATTCAGTGGTCGCGAGTTCTAATCCTGCCACCACCGATTTCGTATAGTATAAGCATTTATACTTAGTTTAGGGAATATAATGAGGGGAGAAAAATAGTGATCTGTATTATTGACACCGATGCACTTCTTGCGAAAATTCCCTTCAACATACCGACGAGACAAACTAGAAAAAAATATACATTCAGACTTCCCATCTGTGGCACAAATTATACACAGCAACTCTTTTATATACAGAGCATGCAGAAATTATGATTCTTTCTTTTATGACATTGATCTCTTCAACTCATCGCATAGAAGATTTAAACTATCCATTTTGGCCACGTTCCCTAATCGCTCTGAGTGATCATACGCACGCTTCCCATATCGGTCCATTGCCTTTCAAGTTCCATTTCTTACAGCAAATAATATTATGTTACTGATTGTTTCCTTTTCTCAATTCAAGTTTTGTTAACCAGTAATACCTACTCATCAAACATTTTTGGCTTATTTGTTGTATAAATGTCTGGTTGTCTTATGTACTAAATTGGCTGTATGTTTGTCTTCAATAAATAAAATAAATAAATAAATAAAATAAAATATCACTTGCTTCAATTAATATTGAAAGTTAGGATTATTAATAAGAATGTCGCTGAGAGACTGTAACAGAGACAGATGTCCTGCCTGCATAATGTTGTAATGAACGGGCTTCAGGAATGTGGAGTGGATATATGTCGGGTGTTCCTGAATGGGCACTAGAGGAAGAATTCGAGGAAGAATATTCTTTACTTAAATTCAATTTTTTTCAATGTTTGAAACTATCACTTCATGATAGAATCCCATAATCATAAAATTATAATAAAAAATATATATTATTTTTTGTCCTATTTCCATACTGACGAAGCTTGGCATTGAGCGATAACGGTGCATGGGAGTCTAGTTTACGAACTTAATTAAATTGAATGAAAAATTATATTTTTTATCTTTATATAATTCTATGTAAATTCAAATTATTTATTCGACCACATATCACTCTGTTGCGCATTTTTTTATAATCATTACATTTCTCAGGAATTTTTCTACAATAATCCATCTTTTGCGACATTTTTTTATGTTTCATATAGTTTTTTTTTCACATTTTCTTAAATTAACTGTGAAGCTTTGAAGCTTTTATGTCAAAAACATAAATATAGTGTCTCAGTAATACCTACGAAGCGATCAATTATTAATAAAATCGACATAAACATTATTTGACCAGTATGCTTGACAAGCCCTTAATTTTTTGCCCTTAATTTTTTTTGTATATTACAAATTTCAGTTTTTTTTTTTAATTTTATTTATACTTTACTGTAATGTACGCGGCAAAACGATAAAAAAATGCATTCTCCTTTAAAAATGCTATATCTTCATATGTGGAGTTGGTGAAAACAGAACATATTATATACCTATTTTATTCTTTTAAATAATTTTCCTTTACATTAATACAAACTTATGGTTTTCTCAGAATAGGTCGTCATTATCAGCTAACCTTGAGAAGAATTGCGTTTTGCTGGATGTGAAATTTGATTTAAGTTTATTTTTTTCCACGAATGTGCACATAAATTTACCTAGAAATGGTTTTATGACATTTTGTATAGCGGCACCGCGACATTACTTCAAAAGACGTTTATTATCTAGGAGAAGTGGAGAAACATCCAGAAGAACATTTGTTACTTCTTATCGTGGCAAGAAGTCAAGACAGACTGGGGCAAGGAGAGTTCAACTCTTGTTGTTTGTAACATCAACAAAAGTTGGGGAGGCGCCACACAGTGTATACATACATACCATCCTAACTGCCTCCTTTGACTCGAAGCTGGGAACTTGGGACTAAATTATGTTTAGTATCATGCTATTATGATAAATATATTGGTACTGGGGAAACGTTTTATATTTTTGAACAAATTTATTTGCAGATACCATTGTTGCCGTACAAAACACATTCAAAACCTTTGTACCTACAATAAAAATAAGCAATCGTTTTATTGGATTTCCACTTTATGTACCAACGTCTTTTTCTTAACGGCTATCATGAAGATATTGCATATTGTGAGTTTTATTTTATAATATAATATATCAGCATACGACCTACTTTTTTTAAAGAAAGAATATGTCCTTGTACACATATACATCCTCATACATTTTCTTAACTAAACATAAATGCTTGTGTACCATATTAAATATAAAAAAATCACGCTTTAAACTATAATTCTTCATACCTTAACTGAAGGGTTAACATAAATTTTTTCTACTCAGGGTTCACAGTATCGAATCGTCGTTACCTGTTGTGGAATCCTTACACAAGTCAACGAGTCGTTGGCTTTAGGTCTATATTGAGATTATATGTATGAATAAAGTGCACTTACTTGGAGGTGATTTTAATTTCATTGATCATTTTATTTAGTGCCTATAGTTTTATATGTGGAAATATTCAAAATGCTCTCATGTTCAAGGATTTTTTTTATTATTTAAAGAATTTAAACAATAGTCATGTCATCGTTATGAAGATTGCTATTGTTTACACGAGATCGTTTACACTGGGTATACGAATGTAGACAAATATGCACACTAAATTACCTTCTAATGTATGAAACACGAATAAGAATTGTATATCACCTAATTTGTTAGATATAAAATTTGTTATTGAAGATAAGGTAAAATTTAGAGGTTTTTTTTATATATAGCAAGAACAGTTATCAAAATATTAAAAAAACTCAGCCTATAGATTTTCGCATACTCTTTCGATAAAGTAAAAATCTACTTCATAGACCTTGTAGTTTTTTAGTTACTTACAATAAAAAAATAAAAAAAGGTTTTACTAAAACTAATTTTACAAAAAAAAGTATTGAACAAAATCAAATTTCAAAAAAACTCAATCAACATAATAAACATGTTAATAAAAACTGTTCTTTGTTTCAAAGACGTATCTTTTGAGGGTACTGGGTAAAAGATTTTCAAAATGAACTATATAGCCTACAAAATAACTTAATAAGCGAATCAATGGATTTCGCTTTTGATTTTAATTCATATTTTTATCCAAACACATGATTTATGATTTATATCAAGTGAGTTTAATAAATCTAATCAAACATTGTTACAATTTTTTTAAAGAATGAAACAATTACATAAACTCCTCACCTCAGGTATAAGAATTGTAGCTCTCATTATTTACAAAAAAACAATTCTCTCAATAGATGGCGTTACAACAAAAATAAATAAAAAATAATAAGAATGTTGTTCATAATTTCACACATAGATGGCTGTAGTAATAAATCCTTATTTTCAAGCGAAAAGAATTTCAGTATTACAATATATAGAACTTTCAAAATTGAATTGATAGGGATCTCATTAAAAAGGCAAAATTGGTGAACGTTGCGCAAGCGCATAAAGTGATCACGTAAACCAGCCGATGACAGGTCGTAAGCCCTGTAGGCAGTGGCGGCTCCCCCAAAGGGGCTCTCGGGCTGAGCCCTCCCAAAAATTTTATTCGATAGATTCCAAAAATATTTGCTAAATTAATTCTGGAAATTCATTAATTGTTTTAAAAATAAATGTATTTCCACCTTACGATTGTAATAGTAAAATACTGCAATTGTTCGTTTCATACAGCGAGATTCTATGAAAAATTTTGTTCCGCGGGCACAACGTACTTGCGCCCGAAGAACTGTATGTAAACTCATATAATTGATTCCAATGCCGTAGTACAATATTATGCGAAATGTATGGAGCTCTCGGGCACGTTCCTATATATGTTCATGAATTTACCGGAATATATCTCTTTCCAGTAAGTTGTAGATGAATTAGTGTATTTATGAACACAACTAATATTAGCGTCTGCGCACTTCGCAATAAGCGGTCAGCTGGAGTGCTGAAGGCCGTTGATGACAGCGCGCCATTTTGCATGTTGTGTTGTGGTTGTGTTTGCAGAGTGATGAAATAGGGTTAATTTAATATTTTTAATGATAATTTTTGACAATAGTACACGGTGAATAGTATACATAATTTAATTTCGCGTTACTTTAATTACGATGATCGTGTGAATGTGAAAAAAATAAGGGCCTCCCGGCCAATCATCTCATTATCTCAAATTAGTTATTGTAAATCACGTAAATATATTCGAAGTTTTAAGATGAATTTGTAGTAAAAAACGTCATGGCTTTGCAGGTGTAGTGAAAAGAATGCGTATTGCGGGCGCAGTGAAATGTTGTTGTCCGTGTTTACTTTTTGACAATAATTCTGATGTAGGTATTTAATTCTGACTCTGACAAAAACAACTAAATCCAACATGTATGATACATGATCCTCCCGACCCCCCTTTCTTTCAGGTATTTTAATTGCAAACACTGATCATGCATATGCATGAAAATTATATTTTTTCACCTCTGTCGAAATTTCGCAAGTGTACTCAATAGTTTCTCCTTTTAAATACACATTTCCTTTCAAGAAAAAAATTGAGCCCCTCTAATATTTTAGGTCGCCAGCCGCCACTGCCTGTAGGTGCCTTGATTTCCCGGTTCTCCTACAGTAAATATTCCAACTTCGTCTCTATTGAGATAATTAAAAATCTGTTAAAAAATACCTTTGACTCTCGACAGGCAAAAAAATCCAATGTTTGCGCATATGCAATAATAAAAAAAAAATTCAATTACATAAACATTCCCTAAATCATAAATGCTTGTGCTGTAGGTGAACGAAATCGGTCGTGGCAGGATTCGAACTCTCAACCACTGAATTACCAACCCGCTTACTGCTCTGCCACCATCCATCATTGTTGTTGATAAAACCTGCATTACTTAGGTTAAGTGAATAGAATTATTATTTATGGTGAATAGGTGGTAGCATTTTAGCGTTAACGGCTTTCCATCTATTGCAGTCAAAACAAAACTTTACAAGTCATAAAGTGGTGTGCCAAAATGTTACGGTACTCTTTGTCAAACAATAATATAAAGTTTTGAAAAGGTATTTATGTGTGAAATAGCAAGGAAACACAAGTTCATATAAACTTTTTGATTACATACAAGTACCAACGTACTCAACTATATATTTGCTTGCTTATGATGTGGCGAATGTAAAACTTTTCCAAAATCGACCGCTGAGTTGAAATTACGTAACTATGTAAGTATGTTCTTAGAATTTTGTTGTCAACTGACACAATCAAACAACTGCTAGACTAATATTTAACACTATTGATATGAAATTGGCGGCTACATTGAGCGTAAAATAATACTTGCCTACTGTATAAAGCGAAAACGTCGTGTATTCTACATATTGGATTTAATAATGGTGCCTTACTATTGCTAGATTCCCAGAAAGTCAATTTTTCTCAGAGATCTTAGTCATACATCTGAAGTTTCTCATTTAAATAGATCTGGAGTCAGTGAAAGTCCAAGAGTGTGAATCTTCCATTCACTTTTGTCGATTGTTCTTTTTGGGCCAAGATAATCTAGAGAGCTCCATGAGCTACTTTTCGTGCTATGCATTTTTTTTATTGCCCACTATGAGTTTTGTGAAGGGGCCGTTTACAGTCCCCATATGCAGAGCGAGTGGTGGTGGCAGTAGCGAATTGATTTCATGCGATGAAGACAAAATGTATAAAAATTTTGGAAAATCAAATTCCAATTATTTACTCAATGAGATTATATCGGAAGTATTGAAATTAAAAGATTGTAGTTTTTTCATACTAGTCACAGATGAAATACATATTCGTGATATTATATATCATTCCCCATTGGTGGTTCACACACGAATGACTTGAGGGGGGTCGGTTCTTTGTGGGGTTGAAAGGTGGTATATACTTCTGTACCTTCAACCCTTCCATGGATTGTATGGAGGAGTGTGGTGTTTCTGGTAGCTACCCACTAGCAGTTAGCTACAGCTCTGGTATGGCATTAACGAGCCTCTATGAGCCACTTACCTGCATAACTCTAGAGGCTAAGGTACCCGCACAATTACATATACACTATATACGTATGATGTTGTATTTTTGGATTCTAATTGAATGACGGGCTTAAAAGTATACCGCACTGCATTCAGCGACTAATGAACAAATATTTTAATCCATCATTATTTCTACAACAAATGATAATCATATTTAAGCCAACGTTTAGTCGCTTTTTAATCGTTATAGACTTTAATAGACATTATTTTAATATAAATTTATTAAAGAATTATATTAAACTTTAAAAAAGGCTATTGGGGGTTTCCAAAAAAGTGTCTGTCAATAGAATACATCATTTATAATAGTCTTCCGTATTAAATATAAAAATAAACTTTATTTTACTACGCTTCATACTTTAACTGACGTGTGAAAAAAGAAATTTTCAATACTTTAAAGACTATTATCTCTGAAAGCCACCACTACACTGGGTTCATACTATACAATCGTTGTTATCTGCTGTGGTATAATTTTTTCAGTAATCAAAATGAAAATGAGTGAAGAAAAATGTGCTTAAACATCTACATCCATATTATTTTACAAAGAGAAAAACAAATGGCAACAGATAACTCATTCAAAAATTAAAGAAATTTACTCACCAAAATATGTTTTTATTCTCTAAAGAAGAGAAGAGTAAATTTATTTTTTTAATAAAAATATTTCAATTAGTGATACTGAAGAATAACCACGCAATATATCGTTAATACAGGACTGAGGGACTTAGAATAGCGATCCGTGCAACTGATGACTTTTAAATAGATGAGGTTCATTGTGTAGGTAGTCATTAATCGACTAATGACATGCAATAAACATACAGACGGGCAACGGTAATAATAGAAGAAAAATTAATCTTGTTCTAAAGGAGAATGAAATTGAAAATAGCGAGGCAGCATTTAAACTCTCGTACACAAACCTATCAATCCGGCTTACTTTCCACTCCTCCAATGATCCATATAAAATATATTATTATCCTAGTATTTTTACTCCTCACTACCCAAAGAAAATGTAGTAGGGAGTTATGAATTCGCAAATTTAAGGATTATTATTTGTGTTCATGCTGTTAACTATGCACGTCGTGTTTATGCATCTTTATCGATAATTATATCTTTATCGAAGACTCATTAGATTCTTTTAAAATTTTTGTATATTTGAAAATATAATACTCGCACAGACTCCATGAGATTTCGAAGGATATCTGATCAGAGATTTCGAAGGATGCTTATCAATTTCTTACATAACTGTCAAATATTCCAGAGTAACCCCAAGCTCTGGAAACTCTTAATTTGATCAGCAAGTTTCAATCTTTTGATTGATACGGCTTCCAAACTGTAAAATTTATGAAAAATATGAACACATATATTCTACAAAGAACTGGTGTTGAGTATACAGTTTACATTAGTGTTATATAGAAATATACAATAGGTAAATAGATAAAAATAAAATGCAATTATATTATGTTGCTAATAGTGGGAAAATCTGGATATATAATGATGTACTAGAAAAAAGACAATTAATGGGGTGCTTGCGTGAATGAGGGAGAAGGTGGATAATCAAATACATATATAATAGGCTTGTATGCAGATAGGAACAACTTTTGTAGAATATATATGTTCATATTTTTCATAATTAAAAATTTCATATTTTTACTTTCAAATTGCTACAAAAGGCATATCATTTTAATAAAAATGGCATTGAAAAATTATCAATTTTCATAATGAAATAATTAATTGAAAAATAAATTTACAAACTCATTATGTTATGTAAGTACTCATTAATACTTATGTTAGTATTTTGTTTCGTTATACATAGTTTTGGGGCATTTTTGAAATTTAAATTCAAATATGTAAGCATTAGGATCATGCTGAAAATCAGCTGCAGGGGGCTTGTCCTCCTGCAACATAGCTGAGCATGGTCCTTTTATTGTTTTCATTTATTTTATTTTATTTTTTACTGTTTATATCTTGTATTTGTATGTACCTTAACTTCTTCTGCTCAATAAATGTATTATTATTATTATTATTTCATTTCATGAAAACGCTGAAGAATTTCCATACTAAATTTGAATACTTTGTGGAATACTTGGTAGTAAGGAGTATAGTGTTGGCCTAAACACACTAGATAATGGTAATGGCAATTCGGAAAATACCTGTTTGAATTGTAAAGAAATAAAGCAGTTGAGAAACGTTAATAATATAATTAATATGATATAATTATTTAATAATGGCATTTCATTGAAACGTGGTGGTGCTCATGTTTTGATGAAAATTGTAGTGAGAATTTGTATAAGTATATGTAGTTCATCTTGGATGGTGCCTGAATATATTCGGACCTTACCTAAGGCAAGTCTCAAGTGGGTAGACGTTCTGCCATAACGAGGAAACCTCTCCTTGCTTGCCTCTACTCTCTGGAGTGGAACGTGAATCTCTGAATAACACAAGTACGTTATAATAATATATACCTATCTTATATTTTATGAGGGATATACCTACTCGCCAGACCCGACTAAGATGTCAATGTGTGCTAACGTAATAATTAATTTGAAAAGGAGACAAATAAAAAAAATACTTGAGCATACTTATACATACATTTAATGTCAATTTTTTATACACCTTTTAAACACACAATATATTTGAAACACCCCAACTATATAATTTGATTTTCTACAAGTTGCTTGATACACATGAGATTCAACCGTCGAAAGTGATAGTTTGTATTTATTTATTTATTTATTTTATATTGCTTTTCGGGCAACAAACAGGTACTATTTCAAATATTTATTTAACACGCACCCAATAACAAGTTGCCACATTTTGGTGACTAGCGATATTAATCGTCTCACATATCCAGACTGAAAACACAATTAAAAACTGTGTCTCCACCGGTAATCGAACCCGGGAACTTTGGATCAGCAGTTAGATACCCAACCAACTGAGCCATGAAGGCCGACAATGTATGTATAGTTGAAGATTACGTTTAGTTACTTGCCGTTTAATCCAAGTTATTGAATATTTAAAGGTATTTGTTTCCTATATAAATCATGTATGTAAAGATAGGATAATATGTAGGTCAGTCCTTTTTTCCTATCGAGAATTAATGTTAAAACAATTGAGCTAATCAACTATGCTGTTTGTGTTTTTTATAGAAAATTAAATAATCCAACTGTCGATTTGTTCAGGAGAACTTTGTTCTCTTAACATATCGACAATGTATCAAGCCAGAATACGCGAGAATTGTATGGAGAGGTCTACTTTTTTCACGGCTTTTCCAACTTTGAAGTCAAAAAACACCAACTTAGAGGCTTCGCAGCATATATGTTCTATACACGGATTTACTCAGAATTCGGAGTAGAACATTTCGTGTGTTTGTGTGTGTGTGTGTCTGTGTGTCTGTGTGTCCCCCCCCCCTTATAACTTTTGATCCGCTCAATTTACAGAGCCTAAAATTTCAGAATATATAAACAGTTACAGGCCTACAAAACTTTTATACTCGGAATTTTGAATTTTTGTTTCAGTCAGGGGTTATCAACTTTTGAATTTTTATTTTATTTTTCCATATATCTCAGAAACCATAAACGCTAGAACGCTGAAAATTAGTACAAACATAGACAAATACAAAATCTCAAATTAGTTTTTTCAAAAAAATTCCAGGGTTTCTCAAACATTTTTTATTAAGAAAAATATTTTTTTTATGATAAATTTATGAGTTTAACTGCCTATATTTCCAAAACTTTTACAATTATCGAAAAAAGCCGAAACACCCCAACTAGATAATTTAATTTTCTATAAAAAATATTAACATTGTAGTAGAAGATCTCAATTTTTTTTTAACAATTTTTTTAAAAATTGAATTTAGTGACGACATCGCTTCATACATTTTGTATGGCAGTCGCCTATACACAATATGTAAGAAGACTTAATAGTTTGTTACTTCATCTCCAAACATACATACATACCATCATGCAATTTGCATATTCTGGGTAGGAAAAAGGATCTTCCTTCATACTATCCTATCTTGACATACATACCTACATATGTTGTATAGAAAACAAAATATCTGAAAATATTCAATAATTTGTATCTATGGGTTTATAGTTTGGTACATATTCTTCAACTATACATACTATCGCTATCGACAGTTGGATCTCATGTGTTACATGCAACTAGTCTAGTTGGAATATATCAACGTTTTACGATATTAAAAAAAAATGCAAATATTTACAGTCAAACACATAATTTATCATACCTATAATTTATTTTTTCGGTGGGTCGATGGCAGAGCGGTTAGCGCATTGGGTTAGTAATCCAGTGGTCGCGAGTTCGAATTCTGCCTCGACTTTTCGACTGATTTCGTTCACCTTTAGCACAATCATTTATGCTTAGTTAAGGGAACTTAGGAAGATGTATATGTACTTGTTTAACAAGGACATATTCATTATTTAAAAGAAAATCTCATAAAACAAAGTTTGAGAAACCCTGCAACTTTTTCACAAGAACCTGTTTGAGATATAATGATTAATATATAGGTATCTTTAAACAAATGTTCAGCTTACTAGATTTCATGGTTTTTGAGATACACGGGAAAATAAAATAAACATTTAAATGTTGATAACCCCTGACCAAATATTTTAAATTCAGAATAAAAGAAAAAAAAATGTACGTAATAAGCTTTAATATATATAACTTTCTATCTTCATTGAAATGTAAATCAAACGAATCAAAAGTTATAAGGGGGGACGGACACAGACTCAAAATCTCGCGGATTGCATATCTCGCTTGTAACTTTGTCGATTTGTTAAGAGAAATAAATTCTCTTGAATAAATTGATAGTTGTAATACTGGGCACTGCAAAATTATTATAATTATTATTTTTAATTACAATATCACAAATACAACTATTTATAAAACAAAATAACTAAGTTTACTTACTTTGAAATCAAATTAATAAATACACAATTAAATGTTAAACAAAATTTGATCATATATTCAGGTCGAGGGCCCCAAACCAGTCCACAAATGCAGGCGTCAGCTCGCAAATATCCGTCTTTGGGCCCTCATATGCACGGACGCTGCATTCCTCCAATATATGTTGCATTGTTTACCATGAGGTAGTTACAGCGTCCATGTCCAGTGCGGATCCTATTTAGAGAGGTCCACAGCCTTCTTGGCAGATCGAAACATGGAGGTATCGTCGTTGGAGTACCCATATCATACGATAGATAAATAATAATAACTACGTATAATCTCTCGATGTAATTGAAAACCCGTGTTGAGACAGAAGCATAGTACTTTAAAACATGAATACTTTTTACGAAATTTGTATATTTGTTTTATAAATTATGGTCAAAATATTCCCTTGATCCGGTAACGCTCCCATCGTGTCTCATAATATAATCCAGAAGTGAAGGTTCGTAGACGCAACAAAGACCAAAAAATCTTCTCTTTCAAGTTTGCATAAATCATCCATTTCACCAGCCTAGGTTCCATGTAGTTTTTGCAAACCGTAAATAAACCATTATATATTATTCAGAGAAAGATTTTACCAAGTTAATCCCTAGCCTTTATATTATCTCTATGAATACTAAAATTAATACGTTTTTTGATTTATCACTATGTTTCTGCACACTAAAGCTGGATGATAATATTACAATATTAAACACATGTGATTTATTGTGCTAAGGTGAAGATTTTTTTTATATTCGTGATGAAAATTCGAAGCATCTAGGATAATTTATCAAATGAATTTAAGACGATTCTCAGAGATAATATCTAGTGGTTGGAGAAATACAAAATACAATCATATTATTATATACCTATACAATCAAGATTATTTGAAATAAATCTTTACAAATTATTGAAACTAACTTCTTTAGTATTGTTTATTATACTTACCAAGTGAAAGTAAGAGAATAAAATGTATATCAAAAATTAATTGAAAACAAATATATTTTTTTGAAATAACCGTGATGATGTAAAAAATGAATTTTGAAAAAAAACAAATTAAAAAATTCACAACATTTTTTTTTTATTTTCGTCGCGATTCAGTTACTTTCATATTTCAGCGTTCGATTCTTTTTTATATCATAACCTAGCAGTTTTGATGCATTTATGATTCGTACTTCATGGTCCACTATGATAAACATCTTGGTCTCGAGTTCAAGTCCATGTGAGATATATTTGTTTTCAAAGAGTTGAAAAACTTTTTTGAATTCGTTTTCAATTGTTATATTTGATTTTTTGCCAAAAGCTTCAAAATAAAATTAAACAACAAAATCCATACGTTGACTTCACAATTTGTGATGTTTAAAATATTTTATGCATTGCGACATCACCGAATGTTTTTTTTTCAATTTTATTTTATTATTTATGAGGATCTTACAAAATCACAAATATTGCCTTACATTCTTCTTTAGGGCTTGCGTCACATGTAAGACAACACTGTCAAAAAATCAAATTATATCAACATTTCTTAATTGAATTGATTTATTGACTGATTATATCAAAATGAACAATCTATATTATAGAAACTTCGTTAGAGCTCATGTGTAGATTTTGATAAAAAATTGTGGCTGAAGTATACGTACTACATACTGCCGATATCATTTTGTTAAAATATCATATCATAAAGTATATTTAATGCTAAACAATAATTACCTCTATAACCTTCAGGTAGGTACGTATAATATTTTGATCCACTTAGGAATTATGGTTGAAACCATTTAAGGTGCCTTGATGGAACGAACACATCAACGAAATGTTTTAATGTATGAACTAATAGTTGATCTAGTTATTTTGAAGTACAGGGTAATTGATTTTGAAGTAAATAAAGTAGTTATATTTATTTATCTTATTTTATTTTACCTTTTATAATGACAACAATAAGAAGATTACTGTTACCCAACTAGGAAATCCTGTTCTAGGTCTAGCAGTTTACAATATTTATTGACAATTATATGCAATTATGAACCAGGTAATTTTTCCCGTTCCACACTAAATATGTACACAATATCAACATTCTGCAATCACAATCATCACCACAACAAATATTTTGAACAATAATAATAGTTTTGAAACAAAGAATCTTGTAATACATTATATAATTGCTACAGTTCTAGAATGTATCACAAGGTTGCGTTTTAGTATCATGTCGGGGTTACCATTTTAAATTGTGATCAGTTAGTACTAATACGTAGGAATCATATTAATGTTCTGTTTGCAATAGGTCTGAGGGAATTAATCCGGAATTAATTAATGTTGATGATTTATATAACTAGAATAATCCGAGGGGCTGTTTAGTAGCTCCACATGATGCTGTGTCATTCAAGGTTTCAACAGAATACCAGATAATATTATGTGTTAAAATAATATCAGCATTGAAATAAACTATTACATAACGTGTTAAATAACTCAAAAGTAGTTATACGTAAAAGTAGCAATAAAGTATTTATATATTATCTGTTATTCTTCCTTTAAGGATTATTTGATATCCGAGTTACGCCAGCACAACAGTATACATTCGAAAGTGGATAGCTATCAGAGAATTGAAATCAATTTAGTACAATGAATATGAAAAAATGTGTTTCCCTTGAGGGAATGCGAAATGTACAACGGCAATAGAAAAAATATCCCAAATATTCGCGAAAAAAATAAAAAGAGCGAAATTGCGCGGTGCTTAATCTTTCTTAAAATTTCGATATGAGTGGGCGTGTTTCAAAACTGTTATTTCTGGGGAAAAACAGACACTTTTGTGAGCGCTTTGTGCTTACAACGAGTAAATATAAAATTTTATCCTTCCTATCTTATAATATGCAATGGGATGGTTGTTTAGCGTATTTGATATTCACGTTTGTGTCCATAAACATTTTATTGGAAAATTAAAAAAAAAGAAAACACTTCTGGAATCTTGATTATTTATGAAGACAGAGATACTGTGTTTGAAATTTCATCGTTCTGTGAATTTTTATGATTTCAAATTACTTACTCCATTATTTTATTTTTTTATCAATTTGTTTCTCACTAAATACCTAAGTATTGTACCAATTTAACTCAGAGACTTTACGTTGCTCGGGTTTGTTGGAAGATATTATCTTATGTCAAAAAACCTGCTATTGTACACATGTACTTAAATTTTATAAATAAATAAATAAAACTTACTAATGTCCGACCAATGGTCAGATTTTAGCTGAATGTTGGGTTCTAGTCGTAACCATCGACTTCGGCCGAAGGCTTTGACTTTATATCATGTAAAAATTATGAAAAATGTCGATGTAAGCTTTTTACGATGTATTATTTATGCAGTTTCTTTGATAAAGATCTAATAAAGAGACATGACATGTGTTTTGCAAATTTGAAAAAAATTAATGTCTCACCAGAGAAGAAGATTGAAACGCTTGTTGCTTTGACTCTATTGAGATATTAAAATTAAAATAAAAATATATAATGTAGTAGCGAATTATGCATTGGCCACGACCATCATGTTTGGTTGTTATATCGCACGCCCTGCTATTATTTTCAATTTTATCCTATTTCACGATTTTTTTGTTCTACAAAAATTGTTTAAAGTAAAATGAAACTTCATTTTCTTCGCCGATCTTGATTGATGACGACACCTATTATAATTTTCTTAAATTTTGAGAGAAAAAACATGACGCGATTGAAAATATAATAATATAAAGGATCAAACTTTGTCGATTTATTGTTGAAAACAATAAAGACCATTTTTGATGAAATCGTTTTCGTATAATTTTTAATGAAAGGAATATTTCACTCACCAAAGTTTTTTTAAAATTGTTTTAAAACTTGGAAATATGTTCAGAAAATTTCATTTTTATTAAACTTCGAATGCCTTCTATAATGTTATAATTCATCTTATTTAAAAAAAAACTTATTATATTCATACCATTGTGAATGAATTTGAAATTAAACTAATATTTTTTTTAGTTTCTGACTTTCATCAAAATATTGAGTTCCCTTGACAATCCAATTTTTGAAAGATACATACTATGAGGATCGCGATACCACTTCCACGCCGGTGATGTTATAGAACCCATTGGTCCTGTTCACCCCCGGACGCGGCCGCAAAGTCGGACAGCACAAAGTATCCACTATCCATCGGGTTCAACCACTGCCCCCGAGATTCCAACCTCAAACGGCGGGGCAACCGCTCAAGATCGGCAGCCGGGCCAAGCCCCTAGCACAACCGATCAAACGGAAGGGCTTGCCCCCGCACCCCTAGGTCCTCTTGTTGGCGTCCGAAAGCTTGGCGGGCTAACACCGGGGGCATCCGACGCAATCATCACATGTCAGATTTGACGTCACAATTGTCAACACAGGATGTCTGACCCGACGTCTGCGCCGGCGGTGTGCCCGGACCAAATAACATTCGCCACAGTTGACGAGTCACTGCCGAGCGAGACTAGAGGCGTTCGTCCTGCTCTTCTCTAAGTACAGAATTGACGAGGGCACAACAGCGTCGGCTGCCCACCCCCGCCTTTACTGCCTAGGCCCTTAGAGCCGCAACCTATACTATTCATCATTTATAGATATATGTTATTCGTCTATAAACGAAAAAAAAAACTTGACAGTTTCCAGAAATAAGAAAGAATTATTTTACGCCGGAATTCAATCTTCTATACCCAACAAACCATAGTTTCAGGGAAAGAGACTCTCCAGGGGGGACATATCTTGTACTGCACGTATGAGAATTGGCCATTGCCTTGTTGCTTCCCACATTTACAAATTCAATGTAATTAACAGTTCAGTTTGTGAGTGTGGTCAGGAGGAGGAGACTCTCGATCATTTATTTTTCAATTGCTTCAACGGTATATCTTTCAACAATTCATTTTATTTTTATCTGGTTAAAATAACTTGGACATCTCCAATCAATATGTCATACATAATGTCTATTCAAAATTTTAAATTAACAAAAATATTACCTAACTTTTTAAAGTCAAATAACATTTAACTTTAATTAATTCAATTATTCCAACAAATTTAACCAAATTACGATATTTTCACCAAGGCAATACGCACTCTCTCTAGGGTTAGTTGCCATTAAACAAAAAAAAATTATCGCCATCTATGGAAGTGACAAAGAAACTTTTTTGTAACGCCATCTATTGAGAAATTGGTTCGTAAACAATATTTCTCCTATAATATTCCTTTGTGAAATAATATCACATATAGCACTATAGATAGGGTGAATCCCCATTAAAAGCAACAACAAAAAAATAATATAATTGACTCCCAACTGGGAAAAATCCAATGTATGCGTATATACATGTAATCATAAAATATGAGATTTTCTTAAAAATAGTATTTATTTTGTAAGTTGATACTAGTTGTGGATCGAAACTGTGTGTTTATTTTTTTATAAAAAAATAATAATTTAGTTTGATGATATGCACACATAGTGGAGTTACACGTAGAAGCCATATTTAAAAGAGTTCAAACTTACTTAGAGTACCAGAGGTAAAAAAGAAAAGGAATTTTTCATACTCTTCTTTAAAAGGAAGATGAAAGTATTCCTATTATGTAATATGTTCTTACCTAGTATATGTATAAACCTACATAATATATACTACGGGCTGACTAGACTCAAATCATGTAGGAACATACTCTATTTTATCTTTATTACCATCACCTGTTCGTTTATATGTGGTCTTTTTAAACATTTTCCATGGAAAATCTTACCAGACAAATAGGACTTGAATATAATGCAGGAGAGAAGTATCTATCTTTACCCTTTGTATCCATTCCTACCTCAAATTTAGTTACTAACAACATTTCTTCATACCATCACAGGATACCTCACATTGTGGAGTAACTAGCGAAAAGGTGTGCGGGTGTGCATAATTTTATAAAAGAGGGCAAGAATACGTGTATCCCTACTCACCAGTCTAATGTCGCATAAAATGGCATGACAACAAATATGAGATAATTCATTTTGATTCTAAATCAATTGAAATATAATTCATACAAACATACACGCCATATACTTCGTGGATTAGGTAGAAAGAATCAAATGCCAGATTTTTCAATTCCGACACACATTCATCGTCTTATCAATATTGATGCATCGCCCTAAATATGTTCGTCTGCTGATAAAGCCTCATAAATTTTCCTTATATCACATACTAACAAATTTTTGTTTATTTTGTTTCAGGTAAATGTCAGCAGATGTTCAAATCTTCAGAGAGATTTGAATTTGATCGATAAAAGGCTTTTTATTTAAGTAAGTGATATTATTTTAAGAGACCTCCTTAATTTTTTATTGAATCATAAATTTACTTCCTCAAATCCATTTCATAAGAGAAGTTCATAAAATTTACAAACCACGCAAATCGTGTACAAAAAGAAAAATCACAAATAGGTATACAAAGAATACTTAAAATGTACATGAAGAATATAAATAAAGAATACAAAAAATTAACAAATAGAATTAAAAAAAATAAACATATATAATGAAAAAAATAAACATATAGAATACAAAAAAATACATAGGTATACAATACAAAATACAAAAAAACATGAATACAAAAAATATATACATTTAATACAAAAAACATACAGAACAGAAAAAAAACATATGAAAATAAAAAAAATATATATAACAGAAACAGACATAATGAGATCAGAACCAACAAATGAAGTACAAAAAGAAAAGCTTGAACAGAACAAATAAACTAATTTTATATCTCAATTAAGACGAAGTAAATAGGAGAACCGGGGAATCAGGCACATACAGGCCTTACAATCTGCCATCGGCTGGTTTTTCATACATACGTCCACATACATTATTTGAATTAAGTATAAATTCTTGTACTATAGGTGAATGAAATCGGTCGTGGTAGGATTCTAATTGCCACTACTAATTTAACACGTGTTCACCTTAAGTATTTACGCACCTAATATTAAGTTTCCTTGTTAATTCAATTTCGAATATTTTCACACACTTGAAAATAAGGTAAAATTTTTATTTATTTATTTATTTTTATACTTTCTGTACATAAAATTAGTACACTGGTGGGCTTATTGCCAAATGGCAATTTCTTCCAGCCAACCAGAGTTAATGTTAAATATACAAAATAACAATACACACTGTATTGTGGCAATAAGTTAAGCGTTAATTTTATTAGTTTTTATAGATGTAAGTATTTTGTTTATTCCCTGTGCGTGTCTCTTTAAAATATAAATAAAATAATAAATACAAATAGAGAAAATATTATGGCATTAATTTTAATAGGATCTCGAATCAAATTCTTAAGTAAGTATGATAGTACATGCATTATTGAATGTAGTTCGAATATGTGTATAAGTAAGTATGATAGTACATGCATTATTGAATGTAGTTCGAATATGTGGTGATTAAATAAGACGGTTCATTATGAAATTTTGATTGAAGTGAACCCAAGTTAAGATGTAATATCATAAAAGCTGACGTCACATTCGTTTGTGAGAGGAATTTAATCCTAGATAGCGATTAATCAACCACAGTATTATTTGATGGGGGTAGAAGGAAATTGGTAGGGGTAAGAGGGTAGGAAGATAGAGGAAGAGGAAGAGTAAAGTCCCGTATGTTACCGGAGCGGGTGTCCGGTTATTTCCATCCCGACAATAACTGATCGACGAATTTTCATCCCATATATATTTCATCGCCGAATTTCCTATAATCTCAAATCTTATTTTACTCGTGCAAAATCGTTGAAAGGTTCAGGAAAGTAGATCTGAAATAGTTTGACATATATCAAGACAGAACTGTGAAACACCGACTGTGAATAGTACTTCCACACTTTTTATATTATCGTTTTACGGTGTCACGTAAGAGCCGGGTAATGTAAAATATTCAACAGGCAAAATAACATTTCAAAAAGTTCGGAATGAGGTTCACAACCCATTCTGAATGAAGTGCATTTTTTAGTGAGACGAAAATGGTGTGTGGGGATTCACGCATGTGTTACAAAGGTATTGACGGATCATATGCGAAAGATCTGCCATTTTGAAATATTTGGTATGACGCGTTAATAATAACCTCTCGACCTGTCCTAACTTGACGTCTATGAAATAAAGGTATAATAAAGATAGTTACGGTTTATAAGTCAACTTTTATGTTAATCACGCTCTATTACTAGGTACTATAGATAGTTTACGTTTATAAGTAAGACGGTTAGTTTTTATTTATAATTGTATCTTCGTGGTGGTAAATCGTTTGACGACAAAAAGGAACGGAATCGTCCGCAGAGCTAGTTGTTGAAATTTCAAGGAATGTACCGACTCATCCCGTTGAAAATGATGTACTTCAGCACGTCTATATAGAAGTTCCAATGAAGACGTGGAAATTTTCAACGGATCGTTTCCTCTTCATGCGAGACTCGTTAAACATCCCTTTATGGACCGTATGAATGACTTCTTTTAGACCGATACCCATTGCTGAAAGCATTTTACACTTCTTGGATTATATATCCGTCGCAAGATGGTACGTGGCAAAGAATACTAAGGTTTCTTTTGATTCAAGACTTGCAAATACTCCAGATTTCTTTCGATCTCACAAATGTGATGTCTGTCGGTAGGTACATAAGTTTTCAAGTTCAACATTTTATATTTGATGATACATTTTCACTTCTCAAGCGCTTTTTTTAACAGCGTTTTACGCTTTTACTTCGGTTTCAAATCAAAACGTTGCCATTCTAAAGATTCTCAAATATGAAAAAGATAATATTAAGTTTATTACAATATTACGTTTAGCGACATGTTGTGTATTTTACGTTTTCTATCATAATTTGTTTGACACTTAGTGGCACGTCGTCTAAAATACATAAATGCTTTTTCAGTTTTTAATATGATTGAATAGACAATACATGCGAAATAAAATTAAAATCGTTTAGTTTCGAGTAGGTACCTTAAACTGCAATGTACAATAAATTTGTATACTAGCAAATCAATACCTACATAAAATCTGTTTTAGATGAAAAGCAACAAGAGCTGAAATATGCCAAAGATATTTATAGGTGGATAAAAATATTCCGTCATTCAGGACAGACGACTTTCAAATAAATAGGGATATTGATATAATAATATTTTTCAGTCATTTTCACGCTTTCACTTTTCATGAATAATAATTTTGACAAGGATCTGAATGTGATTATCAGCGTCTTAAATTGTCCACGGCGTATCGCATTCGCAAGGACATTGACGTGAGGCGTTCGGGACTGACTGACTCTTACTGTAAGATTTGCATAAATTTGAATATAATATTTTTTTCATCTGGCGACGCAATATTTCGATGTTTCGCGGGACCATCCTCCGCGAAATTTAATTTATTCGGGAATGAAGACAATGATAGATGACTGAAGGAAAATGGAAAAACAAACAACATCTTTCTGTTTAATGGAAATATTATAACGGTTTTTATGGCGCTTTGCGGGGGCACAATTTTTCATAATAATGTTGCTCTTTGGTATTTCTTGATGAAAAACTTTTATGAGCAATAAAAATATCGGAGTATTTTTTTCAACATTTTTATTTACCGTCGTCGAGTTTAAATTAATCAAATCATTACGCTGTACTTTTTTTCATCGCTGTTTCCTTTGAGTTGGGTACTTTTGTGCACGTTTTAATTATCAAAATGATGTTTTTTTCAGCTTGGTTAAATTTGAGCAGAATTAAAATTGGGTTTTAAACACGAATCAACAAATACCTACACGATTTGTCGCAGAATCTCCTACTTCGAAATAATGTGCATAGGAACATAATATTATTGCTTTTATGTCTTGTCAACAAGAATGAAATTTTTCATTTCTTGATTTTCATATCAATAATAAAATTTGTGATAGTATTTAACCTTGTTGAACTCGTTATTTTGAAGTAAACATTTAAAGTAACAAATTACTCAAGTATAAAATATATTATGAAGTACCTATACTTGTTTCTATTTTTCTTTGAACTGTCATAATTATGAGATTTAGATAACCCGAGGACTCTATTCAAAGTAAGAATCATGTACACAAACATCTTTGTCGGCCTTCGTGGCTCAGTTGGATGGGTATCTTACTACTGATCCAAAGATCCCGGGTTCGATTCCCGGTGGAGACACAGTTTTTAATTGTGTTTTCAGTCTGGATCTGTGAGACGATTAATATCGTAAGTCTCCAGAATGTGGCAACTTGTTATTGGGTGCGTGTTAAATTAATATTTGACATAGTACCTGTTAGTTGCCCGAGAAATAATAAATAAATAAATAAATAAAATAGGCAAATTCTTGATCTATAAGTAAACGATATCAGGTTCATTGGGTTGCTATATTTTGTCATATGGAAATTTTATATAAATACATTTTACATATAAATAAATTATAATAATAATGAACACTTCCTTGCACCCTGCGCAAGTGGCGAGTTTATTGCCTTATGGCAATCTCTTCCAACTAACCAGAGTTTCCAGCCCAGAGAAGCAATATTTGCGTCAGAAATAAATTGAAATAAATTTCTCCTCTCCTAGGAATCGAACCCAGGACGCCCACACAGAAACCAAATGGCTTACCAACTGTGCCACGGCGGTTGGCATAGTAATAATAATGTTTTTGTTTTAGTGGAAATCCACTTTTTAATTAACAAATTAAATAGACCAGCATTTTTCCACAGATTCGACGTTTTATACGTCGTTTGATTTGGAACTTGATTATGCATAAACTCCTCGGCGAAAAAGTTCGGTCATAATAAAACGAATTTATGTAAACAACGCGTATTCTATTTTATTTTTTTAATTTTAAATAACTTATATTTATGAATAAGTTATTTGATACTGTAATTTTAACCAAGAGTTTTTTTTTAATTTATAATATTTGTGGAGTTGTGTTATAATGCTTGTTTATATATAATTATTATTGTACCTAAGATATTTTATTATATAATATAGTTGAAAAGGTCCTCTCAAGGCGAAACGATTATCCTATTGGGACGAATATAAAATCGCAGCGATTTTCATCTCGTTTTTGTTTTATCCATATATTTAAAAGATATATGTTTAAATTTTCTTCCGTATTCATACAATTGCTAGTGTAAAAAAATACAAATAAAATATAGTTAACCCACTGCAAATTGTGTTGTGTCAATATGACCTATTTTTATTAAGGTGAAAGCACAATGTGTTTTCTTTTCACCTTGACACTGTCTCTCTCTCTCTCTCTCTCTCTCTCTCTCTCTCTATAGGAGTATTAAGTATATAGAGAGAGGTGAATACAAAACCCATTGGTAGGATGTTTTTCTTAATATCGGTTACCGGAATATCCGGTAATTGTGTTGCAGAACCTATCGTTAACAGAATCGGTGGTCTATGAAATTATCGGAAATTGTGGATCGCTTTTCCGCAACTTTGCCTACCTACCCTCATACAAGTCTTCTTTGTATATATTTAAAAATATCTTCCACGACAACTTTTTTAGAGAGAAATATTTTTTCCACACAACAAGGAGTTTGATACGTTTTAAAAAATGTAAAAAAAGGACCTATTGATGTCATCAATGAATATTCATTTAAACGTTACAATCTAAGTTTTATTAAATAATTCTGGGTTATATAAATATCGCCCCAAAGACAATAAATTTGATGAAAATATTTATATCTAAATCATAGCTTTGAATGATATATATTTTTTTAATTTAACTAGTAGCATGTAACACATGAGATCCAACTGTCGATGGCTATAGAATGTATAATTGAAAAATACGTACTAAATTATAAATACTGAAACACAAATTAATAAACATTTAACGATATTTAGTTTTCTATAAAAAGAATGTAGATAGGTATGTAGGTCAGGATAGTATAGTATGGAGGTCAGTTTTTTTTCCTACCCAGAATATGAAAACAAGATGATGGTATGTATGCATGTTATGACTTCAAAGTTGGAAAAACCGGGAAAAATATAAACCCTGCATACAATACTCGCGTATCGTGGCTTGGTACTTTGTCGATATGTTAAAAGAATAAAATTCTTTTGAACAAATCGACAGTTGTATAATACTTCTATGTCAACTGAAAGGTAGGTACCATGTCGAATATTAATTTGAAAACCTCCTAATAAAAAGTCGCCACATTCATGTCTCACAGATAAGGTAATTTATAGACATTTTTATATTTTTTCCTGCAAAAATATAAATAGAAAAAATAAAAATACTTTCGTTTGCCGGAAAAAAATCAAAGCTCAATGGGAAAAACAAATGTACCGCTCATACTGTCATCAACTTGATTAATTCCAACAATTAAGATTGAAATCAACGCAAAATTTGGTCTTCATACTTATGAAAAATACAGTTTTAATACAGGCTCAATAAAATTAAATTAATATTACTTATCACAACAAATGTTATAATGTATTGAGAACTTATCAAGATATATCATGTTGTTTTTTTTGTAACCATTGATATTTAACACATGAGATTCAATTGTCGATGGCGATAGTATGTATAATAGGCATGAAGACTAATTTTGAGAAACTATCTCACGATCTTTTTACGCCTCAATTGTTTCTAAATAGGTATTTATACATTTCTGCGTAGAATAAAGGATTAGTAGCAAAAATCGCAAATCAAATTTGGTACGCTAAAAAACGCATACAGTGTCATGGCGTCTGCCGGACCTGCAGGTGACCTCACGGTTTGATAAACTGCATATCAACTATAATGTATTCTAAGACGTTTTGTGTATTTAAAATGAATTTAAAAGTGCATAAGTGTTGTGCGGTCCATAATGTACAAACAAGTCGTAAAAAATTCCTACTAAGATATTTGTTTTCGTCCCACGTGCAAGATGTGGTTAAATCTCGCACGGCGAGACACAGTAAGTGTATCTAAAAATTCTCGAATGACAATGCGGTATTTAAGTAAGCATGCGTTTACTCGGCACAATAAATTATACTCTGCGTAAAAGATGAGGCCATTTCCGCAGTAGTACAAGATCTACAAGATAAACGATCCAGCGAGCATTCAAAGTAGCGGTCAAAGTCTAACCAACGCCATCTGTCACACCTTGTCCGGAATCTTCTAAGCAAAGGTTTCGCTAAAGGAATTGGGGGTACATTGGAAATAATCTGAAACGTGATAAGATTATGGTCACTACACGAGGCATCCTCGTCAACAGACCAATTCCATAGTCTGTGGTTAATCTGAGGTGTAGCTAAAGTTACATCTATATGACTTGTACCCATGTGGTTGGAGAAGGTAGGTGGACTGAAAGGATTGTTCAACACACTCAAATTGTGGCGAGAGATAAAATCTTCGCAGCTTGCACCTCTGGTGAATTTTCTGGACCCGAAAGTGGTAGTGTTACACCATAGAATAGATTCGGCATTAAAATCACCTCCAATAATTAATGATGCGTTGCCGAGTTGGCCTAATATAACGTCCAGTTGATCCAGAAAACGAAATTCGGATTCACTAAACTGAAAATATATCGAAATAATATAAAACGAATCACTTGGAGAAGAAATCTGGACGACAACCAAGTGACTAGAAGATAAGTGATCCAGGCATATGAAGTTAATGTTGGGATTGTAAATAGCTATACAGCTCATCGGAGGGTTCGTTGAGGTACAGCTCGAAGCCATAGCAACTCGAACACCCGGACCAAATGATGGCACAATTCCATCTCGAGAGTACGGCTCTTGGATAAGACAAACATCAATGTTCATGCGATGAGCAGACTGACTGAGTTCGGCTGAAGCCGATTGTCCACGGCCAAGATTAAGTTGACCAAATTTAACAGAAGCATTACACGCCATAGTCAATATTGAGTAAAGCTCTGCTGACTGTTGCTTGATAAGCTGGACAGTCATTAGTGCCTGATCGGTGTATTGCTGGTTTGTTAAACAACTTACAAACAGCGCATGTGGGTTGATTGGCTCTATTCGGACATGACACGTAAACGTGTTCCGTTGAAGCACAATGTGAGCATCTGACGGGTTCTTTACAAGTTTTTGAACCATGGCCGTACATTCGACAACGGCCACAAATACTGACTGGAAGAAAATCTGTAACACGACAGACATTCCAGTCCACATACACCTTTCCTAAATTGATGAGGCTATGGCGAACGGCAGCAGGTACTGAAAAGACTCTATCGCAAGTCGGGCCAACTGTAGGTCCTGTTAGATGACTGAATACTGCAGTTTTAATGGCATGCTCTTTTGTATTATCTGCAACTATCTCTAAAAATTCGTCATTAGACAGGTCCCGTGGCACATGACTAAACCTCACACGAGGTTGTCTCTTGGTAGCGAGTCGTGCGGTCAAGGTCGTTGATGCTTTTATTGCCGGGGCATTCAGCAACTTGATGGAGTCTTCCGTTGTGGCCGTGTTAACAACAACGCCGTGACCTCTTATGGTACGTACACTTGTGACGCGAGCACCTACGTCGGAAGGCTTAATGGCTGCATTCAGGATTTTCCTGGTTTCCATCGATGACTTGACTTCATCGTTTGTGGGAAAAATGCAGACGGCAGGTTTTGCAGGGAGTGCAGGAAATCCTCCCTTGGATAAGGGCGGTGGACCTGTCACTTGCGTGGCATACAGGGAGGTCGGGCGGTCGTTGAGTTTATCGGCAATTTTATTCATTACCGGTGCAATCTGTGTCTCAGTGGTATCAATCTTTTCACACAGATGCAAGATTTTTTCATCTCGGCTGGAAATTGTTGTTTTCAGGCAAGATATGACGCCCCTTGCTTCCGCCAACTCAGTCGACAGATCACCAATAAATGATAATAGGCGCTGAGCTTCACGACCAACACGAATGAGATGCGACTTCGAAATTTTTGAGTGTTTTTCCACAATGTCTTGAATATTACTCAGGCATACGTAGGCTGCTTCTATTTTAGAAGATGGCAAATAATCATTTTCTCGCTCATCTTCTGTATCAGAGTCTGAACTCATATTCTCGGATTCAGTGGTCGGGGCAGGGACTGCAGATGACAAGGGCAGGGGAGGAGGTTTTATGGAGGCAAGGGAGGAAGGGACGACAGAAGGACTAAAAGTTCTGGTTCTTGAACTGGGAGGAGAGTCATTGGCGATTGCAGGCAGACTCAAGAGTTCTTTCTGCCTCTTCCGCTTTCGTTCCCTTTTTGTCATCCTATAATCAGATTCCTCCATCGATGTGAAGGGTCATGGATTGGACAGCAGGAAAGGTAAGCCACTGGAAGATAAGCAACAGAGCTGCCCTAACAGAATAACAAAGGACTGTACGACCAAACCTAGCCCACGAAAATTGCAGATATTGCAGTCTTACAAGTGACTGGGACAGGTAGGAGTATAATAAATAAATAAATAAATAAACGACGGTTAGATGCTAGGAGACAAGGGAACGATATGAAGAGTAAATAAAAAAAAAAAAATTTTATAAAGGATGGAGTAAAATACTATGTAAGAGAAAAAATAATAGATAATAACACAAATAATTAAAAAATAATAATAATCGGCAAGCGCCGTAAAGTATAATGTACAAAGGTTTATACCAAAACAAATATATAGATAGGTACTTATTAAATTATGCAAGAAAACAAACAAAATATAATATTAAGGTATATACCTATAAGTGTTTTAAGTACCTAGTTAAAATTCCAATGTTTTAAGTACCTAGTTAAAATTCCAATAAAATATTAAATATACCTATCGATAACACCAAAATAAACACAGGCCAGACCGAAAGTGAATGCGTATATTGTATTGAAGATAATCAGAAGAATTGACGCTAGCCATAGAATATATATACACTCTTTTAAAATGAAAATAAATACTTTTTTAAAATCTAAATTTTATTTTTTAAAATCATAATTTCAATGATTTTTTCTTACTGTTTTTTCTTAGGTGTGAGCCTATTAAAAATGCGTACGAATCTTCACCATTTTTTTTTGTGTGCTGTTCAATCAAAAACTAGAAAACTTTAAAGGTTAAATATTCTACATATCGCTTCCTTTGCGACCAGTGAGTAACCTAGGCAAATTAAAAATAGACTTTTTAATGTTTTACTATATTTTTTTTCATTTTTTCGTAAATTTTCTTACAAAATTTGTCACGAATGAAACTTCAGAATATGTCCTTTTTCGTAAGCAAATATTTGTTTATTTCAATAATAACATTTTTTAACATATTTGCAAGTATAACTTAGCGTTTGAGTAAAAAACGTAAAAAAATAAAAAAAATGTAAAAATTTCATAAAGAAATTTGTCATTTAACACATGAATCATAGAATTATAAGATATGAACAAATAGATCGAACTAGCAGAACAACTAGCAGAATCTACCGGGAACAAAAGTACTAAAATATTCGACGAAACTATTATTATATTTCGTTTCCATGGTTACACAGAATACAATTTTCAAATTAACCAACATACTGGGAATTTGTTATGAATCAAATTCAAGTTTATAGAACTTTCTTATAGGTACCTACCTGATACTTAATAAAATGTTCCATATTTATACCATATACTTATTACAAATATCTGACTATGTTGAATTTTTATTTTTTTTGTATCAATTGTATTTTCTCCTCATGTTTTTGTTATGTTTTTATTGTTATTTTTACTCTTGAGACATGTAACATTCAATATTGGATGAAATGTCTTTAAATAAATGAAAAAAAAATCAAATACCTACTCATACTAATATTTTAGAGTATAATATTTTTATTAATTTATTTAATAATTATCTAAATTTTTGTTTTGTTTATATATTGATCTCATAAACGAATTAATAAAAAAGTATGTAGGTACATGGAATTCATCTAAACTCTTCATAATGCTTAAATTCATTCAAATTATAAAACCACTTTTCAACTCCAGTCTTGCAATAATTTTTTCCCAGTCCAATCCTACTGAAATTTCAAACCACTTCCCTTTACACTATCTGAGACTTAAGGGGCAGTAAGGACTGATGGGAAGGGACGGGTAGAGGGACTGAAGGGACGAAGGGACGGAGGGGACCGTTTTTAAAAAAGTAACTTATTTTTGTTATTTTTTATTTATTGTATTGGATATTTTTTAATGATTCTGAATTTATCATAACAAATAAACAGTTCAAAATTACGAAAACGATTTTCTTGATACGCTGGCATATTTCTTCACAATTACCTTCTCGAGCAACGCCGGGTATAAAAATTAGTTTATAAATATTTTAAGATATTTTGTTTTCTATATGAAACATGTAGGTATGTACCTGTATTGGTGCGAGTTGCTAAATTGAGTACTGTAATGGTGCGAGATTTGATGTATGCAGACGATAAAGTTCTTTTAGCAGAAAGTATGGAAGAGTTACAGTATCTTGTAAGTATGGTATATGAAGGATGTATAGAGAATGGACTTAGGATGAATGCCACCAAATCAAAGACAATGGTCTTTGAAAAGAGTGAAAGCAGAACACCGTGTAAAGTAAGAGTAGAGAACGAATGGCTTGAGCAAGTCGACGAATATGTATACTTGGGAAGCATATTTCAACGGAACGGACGACTCGATAAAGAGATCGAAAGAAGAGTTATGGCAGGAAACAGAGTGAATGGAGCACTGAGACCAATTATGAATGATCGCAACATATCAAAGGATGCCAAAGTTGCCATTCATAACGCCATCGTAGTGCCAACCCTGACGTATGCAAGTGAAACCTGGACATGGCAGAAGACGCATGAAAGTAGAATAAATGCAGTTGAAATGAGATCGTTAAGAAGGATTTGTAATAGAACGATGTATGACCGGGTAAGAAACGAGGATATAAGGAAAGAATGTAGGATTAAGAAAGATGTCATTACTAGAATGAAAGTGAACACATTGAGATGGTTTGGTCACATGGGGAGAATGAATGAGAAGCGCCTGACGAAGAAAATATACAGAGCGGAAAGGAATGGAATGAGAGGTCGGGGACGCCCAAGAAAGGGATGGCACGACCATGTGAACGAAATTTTGAAAGATGGAAATGTTAGAAGTGTGAGCAATAGACGAACATGTATGAGACGATGCATGAATGTGGACGAGGCGAGGGATGCGTGCCAGGATAGAAAAATGTGGCGTTCGGTTCTCTCTGCCTACCCCGCAAGGGACATGGCGTGATGGTATGTATGTATGTATGTATGTAGGTATGTACCTATGTCAGGATAGGATAGTATGAATGTCAGTCTTTTTTTCCTACCCAGAATATGAAAACAGCATGATGGTATGATGATAAGGTCGTTTTTATAAAGTAAATTTTATATATTTTTTTCAAGCATCTTTTAGATAGAGTCATACATGGTGAAAGTGGGTAGGCTGAGAGGTTCGGATGTCACAAAATTGGATCTTTGTATATTTTTTTACCATTCATTTATTGTATTTCCAAAGCAATTTTTATAAATAAAAAAACTGCAAGACCGCAATAGTCTTGCATTTAAGTCTGCAAGACTCTTGGTTTTGCATGCATGGTCTTGGTCTTGGTCGTGGTCTTGATCTTGTAGTGAAGCATGACGTGGTCTTGGTCTTGCATCTTTGCAAAACCAAGACCAACACAGCATAACTTTAAGACTTTTGCTCATCACTAGATTTGGTAAATAAAGAATTTATTTTTTCTAAAAAAGATCAAGAATTGACATTTGATATCGCATTTTTTTCACATTTCATTTTATCTTTGAATAACACTGTTTAGTAACAGTAATGATTAAATTGAAACTAATAAATAGATATATTATGAATTTTTATTTCTCGTTTTTGTGCAACTAGGCCATCATATTATACTTATTAAAGTCGGATCCCACTTACTTTGAAAAAAATCGTTATACAGCCCCAACTGCTTAAGAATTTACTGTTTTTATAAAGCGAACCTTTCCCACTTTATCTCCTTAGGGTAGTGAGGAGTAAAAAAACAGTCATTTAATCAGTTGAAACAGTCTTTCCTAAAGTATTGAGTAAAGATAGAGTAATCAAATATGATGGGATTTTTAATTCTATGAAATCTGATATCTTGGCATTTGTTGATATTTAAATGAAGTTTGTTGGATTTACACCAATCGTTCATTCTGATCAGATTTAAAAAAATAAATTTAATTGTTGTAAATATGAAAGTAAGTAATTATTTTATTCCAAGAGGGGTCATAGAGTACACGAAAATGTATTTAATGGTCTCCAAGCGATTACAGAAATTATTTATTGTGTATTTATTTTATCAGCAAAGATGTAGTGGACATAACAAGGTCTTAACAAGGTCAATGACAAACAAGGTCTTCCATTATGACGAGTGTCTCTAGGTTATCATGTTTATGTACCCAATATTATATTACAGTTTAAAACTCTATTAAGATTAGTTATATTTCTATAAAAAAAAAGTTTTTAAGACATTTTTTTAAATAATCAGTACGTCCTGGGGTAATAATTGATGCACCTTCGTTACCTTAGATATGCCAATGCTTGTGCCATAAGTGTACTACTAGACCATCGCAACACTAATCAGGACCTACATAGAAAAAATCTGGCCTGAAACCCTAAGTGAAAAAACTCATCTACAACGGCACTATTAATCTACCTACATTTTTCAAAGTTAGCATATACATCTTTTTATATTTCGTAAATCAAAAAAATCTTGTGATGTATGTACCTATATAGATGTGATAAACAAAAATGGATAGGTGAATTTTATTTATTTATTTGTTTTAATTTAATTTTATCCAAAAGATATGTAGAGTTGATATAAGATACAAAATGATTGTAGGTAAAATACATACATACATACCATCACGCCATGTCCCTTACGGGGTAAGCAGAGAGAACCGAGTGCCATACTTCTCTATTTTTACACACATTTCTGACTTCTTTTACATCCGTGTATCACCTCATACATGCTCGTCGATTGTTCAAACTTTTTATGTTTCCTTCTTTCAAAATATCATTCACATGATCATGCCATCCCTTTCTGGGGCAACCTCTGCTCTTTACTCCATCTCTTGCACCCATATATATATTTTTTTGTCAGTCGTTCATCGTTCATTCTTTCAACATGTCCAAACCACCTCAAGGTATTCACTTTCATTTTACATATAATATCCTTCTTTATCTTGCATTCTCTCCTTATTTCCTCATTTTTTATTCTATCATATATCGTTCTATTACATACTCTTCTTAGTGATCTCATTTCTACAGCTTTTATTCTACTTTCATGTGTCTTTTGCCAGGTCCATGTTTCACTAGCATACGTCAAAGTAGGCACCACAATTGTATTGTGTACTGCAATTTTGGCTTCCTTTGAGATGCTTGGATCGGACATTACTGGTCTGAGTGCTCCGTTTATTCTATTCCCTGACACAACTCCTTTTTTCAATATCTTTATCAGGTCTTCCATTCCATTCAAACATACTCCCCAAATATAAATATTCCTCAACTTGTTCTAGCCATTCGTTCTCTACTTTTATCATACATGCAGTTATACTTTCAGTCTTTTCAAATACCAATATCTTAGATTTACTAACATTCATACACTTTATTCACTAAATACTGTAACTCATCCGCACATTCAGCAATCACCACTTTGTCATCTGCATTGTAAAAAAATGTATCTAATATAAACGTATTACTTGGTGCGTACCTACATAATAATAATAATAATAATAATGAACACTTCCTTGCACCTAAGAAGTAAGATAGAAAGACAAAATAGTTAAGAACGTACCTTTATTATCAAATTTATAAAAGATGCCGGCAAACTTCTTGAGACGTGAAGTGGAGCGGCTGGCGCATGTACCAACCAAGCAATAAATCAACAGTAAAAAATTGCTCTCTACGCGCCCACGTGACGAGCTCAATAAGTTTGCCGCCAACTTTAGATTTTTTTAGGGGTGGGGGAGGGGGAGGCAGATTTGGACAAAAAATACATTTTGATTTTCCAACTGTCGATTCGTTCATGAGAATTCAATTCTCTTAATGAATCGACATTATCCAACTGTCGATTTGTTCAGAAGAACTTTGTTCTCTTAACATATCGACAATGTTTCAAGCCAGGATACGCGAGAATTGTATGCAGAGGTCTACTTTTTTCACGGCTTTTCCAACTTTGAAGTCAAAAAACACCAACTTAGAGGCTTCGCAGCATATATGTTCCATACACGGATTTACTCAGAATTCGGAGTAGAACATTTCATGTGTCTGTGTGTGTGTGTCTGTATGTCTGTGTGTGTGTGTGTGTGTGTGTGTGTGTGTGTGTCTGTGTGTGTGTGTGTCTGTGTGTGTGTGTGTGTGTCCGTCCCCCCTTATAACTTTTGATCCGCTCAATTTACAGAGCCTAAAATTTCAGAATATATAAACAGTTACATGCCTACAAAACTTTTTTACTCGGAATTTTGAATTTTTGTTTCAGTCAGGGGTTATCAACTTTTGAATTTTTATTTTATTTTTCCATATATCTCAGAAACCATAAAAGCTAGAACGCTGAAAATTAGTACAAACATAGTCAAATACAAAATCTCAAATCAGTTTTTTCAAAAAAATTCCAGAGTTTCTCAAACATTTTTTATTAAGAAAAGTATTTTTTTTATGATAAATTTATGAGTTTAATTAAGTTTTATTTTTCCAAAACTTTTACAATTATCGAAAAAAGCCGAAACACCCCAACTAGATAATTTAATTTTTCTATAAAAAATATTAGCATTGTAGTAGAAGATCTCAATTTTTTTTAACAATTTTTTTAAAAATTGAATTTAGTGACGACATTGCTTCATACATTTTGTATGGCAGTCGCCTATACACAATATGTAAGAAGACTTAATAGTTTGATACTTCATCTCCAAACATACATACATACCATCATGCTATTTTCATATTCTGGGTAGGAAAAAAGGACCTTCCTCCATACTATCCTATCTTGACATACATACCTACAAAATATCTGACAATAGTCAATAATTTGTATTTATGGGTTTATAGTTTGGTACATATTCTTCAACTATACATACTATCGCTATCGACAGTTGGATCTCATGTGTTACATGCAACTAGTTAAGCCAAGATGCGTGTACGATGGAAAATTTTGTATGGTGTAGTGGACTTTTTGCAAGCTAATAACACCAACTAGAGGCCTCGCAGCATATATGTTCCCGTACATGGATTTACTCAGAATTCGGAGTAGAACATTTTATGTGAGTTTTGTGTGTGTGTGTGTGTGTATGTGTGTGTGTCTGTGTGTGTGTCTGTGTGTCTGTCTGTGTGTCTGTCTGTGTGTCCGTCCCCCCCTTATAACTTTTGATCCGCTTAATTCACAGAGCCCAAATTTTTAGAATATATAAACAGTTATAGGCCTACAAAACTTTTATACTCAGAATTGTGAATTTTTGTTTCAGTCAGGGGTTATCAACTTTTGAAATTTTGATTTATTTTTCCATATATCTCAGAAACCTTAAAAGCTAGAACGCTGAAAATTGGTATAAACATAGACAAATACAAAATCTCAAATAAGTTTTTTTTTAAATTCCAGGGTTTCTCAAATATTTTTTTGATGATAAATTTATGAGTTTAACTGCCTATATTTCCATTTTTTTTAAAATATCGAAAAAAGCCGAAAGACCCCAACTAGAAAATTTAATTTTCTAGAAAAAGTATTAACATTGTATTAGCACATCTCAAATTTTTTTTAACAATTTTTATAAAAATTGAATTTAGTGACGACATTGCTTCATACAATTTGCATGGAAGTAGCCTACTCACAATATCTAAGAAGACTTAATAATTTGATACTAATCTCCAAACATACATACATACCATCATGCTGTTTTCACATTCTGGGTAGGATCAAAGGAATGACCTCCATACTATCCTATCTTGACATACATACCTAGGTACATGTGTTGTATAGAAAACCAAATATATTAAAATATTAAATAATTTGTATTTATGGGTTTATAGTTTGGTACTTACTATTACTATCGACAGTTGGATCTCATGGTTTATATGCAACTAGTTATAAAATTATCCCATTTAATTTTCAAAAACTTTTTTGCTGACATTGAAGGCCTCATTATTAATTCAATATAATTTTTAAACTAAATGTTTCAATTATTTGTTATAAGAGCATGGTAAGCATTTTAGATGAACCATTCATTTCGTCTAAATGTGCTCCACAGGGAGGTGCATTCAGACGCCTAAGAGGCAGATTTGGACAGACCAAGGGGCACAATTGGACAATAAAACATACCTATTACAGATTAAATGAATTTAAATGTTTATTTAAACTACAAATAAAAGAAATAATAAGTCAGTATCAGTTAAATTGGCAGAAATCGAATATTACACAAAAAAAACTTTAAAATATTATTAAAGAAACAATTTTTTTTTTTTATTTTTATTTTATATATTTCGGTAAACATACAGCAATACAAAACAAAAATCTTATACACATATAACCAAAAAATTAGCCAGCAAAGTTTACATAATATTACTATTAGCTCATGTACATTAAAAAAGATAAATCATAAGAACTGAAACTAAAAGTGTAAAAGAAAAAATTGAATGAGTTATGCTTGATTAATGGGAAAAGGAAAATGAGGACAGTAAGGGGGGGGGGGGGCGCACGCACTACGATGACGCTCGAAGTAAAGAGTTTGTAATGGAAGTCCTAAAATTTAAAAACGTATTATGAAACAAATCAATGTCGTTGAAACCGTTAAATGTATTACATGATCTGTATATAAAAGAGTTCTGAGCATAGTTGGTATCGCAGCCGGGAGGTCTGAAGGTATGGGCAGTTCTTGAAAGCCTTATTGATACATGTACGGCCAGTTTACTCAACAAGAGGCTCGAATCTGCAATATTGTTTGTAATCTTATATAAGAACATCATGTCGGCCAGTGTGCGTCGGTTCTCTAAAGAAATTAGTCCATGATATTTAGCGGATTGGGTTGAGCTGTTGAATGCCTGTCTTTCTCGAAAATCTAAATGTTTGAGAAGTTTATTTTGTAGCTTCTCTATCCTATCTATATAAGTTGTGTATCGTGGGTTCCACACAACAGATGCGTATTCTAAACAGCTACGGACATCGGCATAATACAAAATCTTAATAGTTTTTGATGACTTAAAAGGTTTAGATACTCTTATGATAAAGTTCAATTGTTTGTATGCTTTTTCCATAATTTTATCTACGTGACTTTTGAAAGTCATTTTTGAATCGAGTAACACTCCAAGGTCTCTTATTTCATGCTTTCTGCCAAGCGTTTTATTATTGATAGAGTAGTTTTCCAGAACAACATACTTAGAACGAGTAAAAGTGATAATGTTGCATTTATCAGTATTCAAAAACAAACTGTTTTTGGAGCAATATTCATATAAGCGGTTTAGGTCGGATTGTAAAGCTAGTGAATCATTTTGTGTACATATTTTTTTAAAAAATTTAATATCATCCGCATATACTATAAAATTAGAAGAGGAAAAACAATTTGAGATATCGTTTATATATAATATAAAGAGAATAGGACCCAAATGAGAGCCCTGAGGCACTCCTGAACTGCACGTCCTAAATTCTGACCTAAAATTATTTATTGTCACTGCTTGTAGCCTGTGTTTGATGTATGAGGTTAACCATCTTAGTAAATTTCCATGTATACCATAAACTTCAAGTTTGTGTATTAATATATCATGATTAATCTTATCGAACGCTTTCGAAAAGTCTGTATAGATTGCGTCAACACGCCCACCTGCTTTCATGGACGACAGTATATATTCTGTATATTCTAACATGTTAGTTTCCACTGATCTCCCAGGGAAAAATCCATGTTGATTTGGTATAATGAATCGCTTAATTAAAGGTGTTATTTGCTCAACCACAATTCTTTCCATAAGTTTAGTAAATATAGAGAGCTTAGAAATTGGTCTATAGTTTTTTATATCATGTTTATCGCCGGCCTTATAAATAGGCGTAACATAAGATCTCTTCCAATACGACGGAAAAACGCCTGTGTGGAAGGATAAATTGAAAAGATACGATAAAGGACTTGCCAGTTCAGAAGCACAGTTTCTTATGAATAAAGGTGGTATGCCATCTGGACCCGGGCCCTTACTCAAATCTAGGCTTTTCAATCTCTTCAAAACATCTGGTTCCGAGAACGTCACACCACTTATATCCACCTCACCTGAGCAAACAACGTCAGGCATATCGGGTGTATTGACCGTAAACGCCGATTGAAAGAAATCAATAAAGAGATTACATATAATATTGATATCACTAGTTGTTAAATTGTTATAGAACATGTCACGAGGGTATGCAGAGTGTGGTTTATTTGATTTTATGTAAGTGTGCAGTCGTTTTGGGTTAGAGGCGATAGAAATTTCTATTTGACTGACATAGTTTTCGAAACATTCAGCTTGGAGGATCTTTTGTCTAGAGCGTAGTAAAGAAAATTCGTAGTAATAAACTGGAGAACCTGTTTTTTTCCACTTCTTATGTGGCTTAAGTTTTTCTTTGATGACATTAATAAGAGGTTTAGTATACCATGATGGAAATCTATTAATACTTTGGATAAGCCTGGTTGGTATAAATTTAGAAATGCATTCGTTCAGAATTCTGTGGAAATCGTTCGTGGATTGTTCAATATCGCTACTAAACAAAGAATTCCAATCAATGCCAGACAAAAACTGATTAATAGGTGCATAATCTGCCTTATGAAAGAGTTTTACTAATCTAGGACAGTTTTTAATAAAAATTTCACTATCTACGGATAAAGTTGTACTGTTTTAAATCACTATAAGAAATGAAATCCGCAATGAGAGAACCGACACAGTCACTGAAATTCGAAGGTGAAAAATAATTGAATTCATTGTTGTATATCCATGTTATATTGGATAAATTAAAATCACCTGTTATCACAAATGAGTCTTCGGAGTAGTTAATGATTTCTTTAGAAGTGTTTTCTAAAAAAGTGTTAAGTTGACTTCTATAATTTTCACCTTGCGGCAAGTAAACACAGCAAAGGTTTATACGCACCTTTTGGTTCGGATGTTGAATAGTTACCCAAATATCCTCGCTACAACAAGACAAATCAGTATTAAGCCTTGCTGACAAGCTAGACTTCACTGCAATGAGCACACCTCCACCAAGCCTTTGACCTGTTGCATCATAATCGCGGTCTCTACGAAAAACGTTATACCTATGGTCAAAAAGTTCATAATCATAAAAGTTTTTATTTAACCAAGTCTCTGTGAGACAAACTATGTCGTAATTATTATTCAGTACGTTGATCTTGAATACATGTGTTTTCGTTCTGAGACCTCTAACATTCTGATAGTATATTGTAAGATTCATAGTAAGGTTGATATAATAGAAGAAATCAAAACTCCACGACAGGGTCCAAGTACGCGCGCATACGTGTAAAGGATATATGTGTGAGTGGGAAAACAAGCATCATAAAAACAAGTATAGTTAATAAAGTGGATAAGGTGAAAACAAAGATTCATAAATAAAAGTAAATGAGAAAAAACAAGTAATACAAAACAAAAAGGATATGATACAACAATTAATGAGGGCATCTTCCTGGAGTCAGCAATGGGGAAGGCAAAGAGAAGTCACGATAACTTTCCAAGATCGGAAGCACGCTTAATTAGAATAGCGGGGGATTTTGAATTTTTTCTTACATATATGTTGCATCGTTTAACCCAGCAATACTGGTATTCTCTTGATTTAGCTAGTTCCTTTGCTCGCTTCAGAAGTCGCTTATTATTGACGGTCAGATGGTAGTTTAGGAAAATACGAGTATTAGATTCTCTCCCACCAAATCCCAAATCTTTAGTCAGAAGGCCGTTGGTTTTCTTTTTGACAGCTGAAATGAAATTGTCGACCATATCTCTATTCGTAAACTTCGCAATAATTTTGTTGCCCTTGACACCATCTGTATTCCAAGGTGTGACCCTCCGGCAGAAAATAATGTCGTGGGGATTCATAGTGACACTAAGTTTACTTGCCATGTCTTGAACAATATTTACAAGAGATTCATCATTAGTTTGCGGCACTCCCGATATTTCCAAATTATTTATTCTCTGATACTGTTCCTTTTCATTGCTTTCATCCGTAAGCACATCGATTCGCGTCCTCAATTCCACGACCTCACGCTCCAGAGTCTCCTCACGCTGCACTCCGCCGTTTTTGTACATATGTTTAAAACTACAAATTAAAGAAATAATAGTCAGTATTGGTTCAAATTGGCAGAAATAGAATATTATATAGGTACACAAAAAATTGTAATATTCGGCAACATTCACATAGGTATAAATATTTTTTTGTTTAACGGACATATAAATTACTGGACACTGTCCCAATGTGCCTCATCGTCCTTTGTCCAATTCTGCCTCACATGTACTTTAAATAGTAAAAAATACAACATAAAATGAGGTTATGTATGAGTCACTTTTATATTATCAAAAAACTGTTGAATTACATCGTATTTGAAAAAAAATACACATATTTACTTACCAGTATAATAAAATTATTTGAGGCTTAGAAAAATCTGAAAAACAATTAGCAAATATGCGTTTTTTTAATTACGTTAAAAATAAACACGTCAAATTCGTGACCAAACGACAAATAATATTAAATGACTCCTAGCGCGATCTATGAATAATAGAGAGAATCAACTAATTCAATATTTAAGCAGTCAAATTCAAACTGTCCAAATCTGCCCCTGTCCAAAAGTGCTTCCTTCTCTCCTACAGTTTTAAGTTATTTGATATAAATTCTTCTATTTACAGATTCTAACCAGAGTTAATTTGTATTGGCTGATAACCGAGCGACTGAACTCCACAAATTTATGGCTGTCTAAGGGCCAGCTGATTGACACCTGACAAAACCGGCAATGTTAGTACCTGATTAAAGTTTGATTTGCAGCCAGACCTCCTCAGTAGTTCTATGCAACTGAGAGGGTCGATCAAGCACATTTGCTTCATCTGGTTGTTCAAACACAACCCCAAGTTTGAGTTCATCGAGTAAGAATAGGGATAAACCGCCGTCTGTTGCTGCTGTAGGATTTGAATACAGCCACCTCCTTACGAAACCGTCCCAGCAGGATACTGGGTCTGGAGTCTGACACCATTTAGCTGTCTCAGCATACAATCACTGATCATTTGAGTGCGATCCGGTGACATTCCGCATGAGAATGCGTTCACCGCGACCCCAGCGTTGATCGCCAGCACGAGTAGGAAAAATATATTTGAATATTTGTTGTTTGATCTTTACTAATTTCAAAGAATAAGCAATACTTTTGAACAGAGGGAGACCTTAAAAATATAAGTATGTGAAAAACCCGTTACGTAAAAATAACAAACGGATATACCTACTTAAAATCTTACTTTAATGTCTGTCTCATTATTTCCAATTGTCTGTCACCGTTCTTTATAATTTTCAAGAATCGACAGAGGAACTATGTTATCTAAAAAGAAAAACATAACAAAAGCATTATTTTTAATTTAATAACATGAACCAAAAAATTAATCAGATGTTTCGTTTCAATGAACCGCGTTCGTTGGTTTCGTTATTTTTTTTATAAAAACAACCCACTTATCAATCTTAAGTTTCTTTTACAAACCGCATTCATACACTCTTTATATAATACGTCAGCGGTTGTTTTGAGGTGGCATCCATGTCTGAAAAAATGGCAGAAGCTTGGGGAGAAAAAAGGAGGATGCATCGGAAAAGCCGATTTCGTAAACGGGACACGCAGCCCTAAACAAATTCATAAAACGGTGTTCGAAATCGCAAAAATTCTTTCGAATTCCGCTTTGGCTGCCTTGTACTTTGTGATTTAAAAGACGCACTTTTTCATCAATTGGTGGTCCTATCGTATTGATATGGTGAAAGACGTCATGCTTGGGAGTTTCATTGAAGGTATCCGGCCTTGTAATGCCCGAATACTCCTGTACGATTGGATGTAAACGGTCGGTGACGTCCACAGCGTAGGTCGTGACGACCGTGTAGGTCGACCAGGATTTGCTTAGCACGTAGGAAATCGGCTCCAATGATGGAGTTCTTGACGTCAGCAATGGCAAATGTCCAGCGAAAGGTTCGTCGTAGACCAAGGTCGAGCACCAGGTATCTTGAACCGTAGGCGTTGATCCTAGTTCCATTCGCTGCGTACAATTTGTAGTCGGAAAGAGCAGTGGCAGAAAAATGTCTACGTGCAAAAACGGAAATGTCTGCGCCGGTGTCGATTAAGAATTGTGTCCGACTTTTTTTGTCTGATTCTGCGCGTTTTTATGTCTGAGTCGACGATGACTGCCTCAAAAGCCGGCGTTGTTTCTAGTTTTACTGTTTCTTACAGTCGCACGGGAATTGGTATTTGGTGGCGCAATTGCCGAACCGGCGGTGGTTCCAGCATGCGCTTGCCTTCCCTGGATTTCTTGAGCCTGGTGTGTTTTTCTGCTGATGCTGCTTGAGGTTGAGGCGTGAATGTGGATTAGGGCGCGGGGGTGGCCGTTGACTTCTGCTGGTTTATTTGCTTCTTAATGACGCTACTTCCTTTTGTTGGAGCTGTAGCGTGCGAACTAGGTTTTCCATCATGGGTGTTTCAGATGTGCAGGGTTTTAACGTGACCATTTCTGGTTGACTTATTGAGGTGTTGTAGATCACATTAATAAAGTAAAGTAAATAAAGTCACTAAATAATGTTAGACACAAGGAAAACTCATGTTTCACTTATCTGTTGTTAATGAAAAGTTATCCTTTATTACCGTGTTATTTAGATATGAAAAGTTCGCTACATTTTGCACGTGTTAAAGATAAGCGTCAGCGGTATTGAGTTTCTCACACATCGCGGCGAATGGAATGCGTGGGCCGGAGGATATAAAATCTACTCGACGGCGCATCGGTGAGTCATCACTGTTGAAATGAGTGGGTTAAATAGATAGGGCGTGTTCTCGTCTTAGATGTTTAATCGTTCCATGCCGCGAGAGAACTGGCGGGCGTGCGGCATGGTGGGGATATTTATAATGTTGGTAAACCGGAGGGGCTTGCCGCTTTGTATCCCCAACAGGATCATGCTGAAAATCAGCTGCTGGGGGGCTTGTCTTCCTGCAACATAGCTGAGCATGGTACTTTTAAGTCAGAAGGGTTGTTTTTCTTTTCATTTGTTGATATATGTCTATGTATTTGTATGTAAACTTCTTTTAGTCTCAGTAATGTTTATTTATTTATTGAGAAATTAGTCTTATTTGTATACAATGAAAGCAACATTCCTTATCAATGAGGTGAAAGTATCTCGCACAGATGTCCCCCCTGTGGGCTTTACAAAAAAAAAGGTTTCTTCGTTACTTCATAGATGGCAATGAATGGTAACACATTATCAAATACATAGAAATATCAAAAATTACATTGATAAGAAAACACAATAAGAAGGTTAATTTGGTGAACGTTGCACAAGCGCAGAAAGTGATCACGTAAACCAGCCGATGACAAGTCGTAAGCCCTGTAGGTGTCTTGAGTTTATGGTCCTTCTTTAATATTCCATCTTCGTCTCTATTGACATGTAAGAAAGTTTGTCAATAAAAATATAATTTGACTCCAATTTAAAAAAAAAAATATTCGATAAAATATAAAGATGTCATGTCATCAATTATAATAAATGAAGAATTTCTCAAGAATGCATACATAGCAGGTAGAAATGGATCGAAATGAGATCGGATTCGTTCAAGAAAATCAACGGGACAATGCAAGAATGCAGATGAGACGATGGAAGCTTGCCAAAATGAAAAAAAACGTACCCTTGTAAGGAAAAGGCGTGATGTTTTACAAGTATCTGAACTGTCGTCACAGGACAAATACATAGAGCACCTATAATTCCACAGGGAACCGTAGCAGACGTAGAGCATATCAAAGGAAAACATTATTAGGTACCTCAAAATATTGACTTTATTAATTCATATATTCTTTAGAGATTCAAGAGATTCCGGGTATAATGTCCCAAAACCTAAAAAGTCGCTGCCTCAAGCCCCGGGACTTTTATCCGAAAAATACGTATGTAATTTATTTTATTTTAAGCAATGTATATATTTATGGTGACGCTTTTGGTTGAAATTAATTTGTCTATCTGAAAATTTTTTTTATCCTGTGTGTGCATACTTTTTGTTTTTGTTTACTTCTTCTTATTTTTTCTCGTAATATTTTATTTTGTTATTGTTCTGACTTGTGTTTTTTTTTCTTTTTGGTTTTGTACCACAATATTTTGCATTATTTAATTTGTATGTGCTATCTGTAAATGGACTAATGTTTTTACTATATTTGTAATAAAAGTTTGTATATGGTCTGTAGATATGCCAATTTAAATAAAATAAAAATAAAAAAAAAATAAAATAATCTTGAAAAACTTTATATCTCAATCCAGAAATCTGGCACCAACAGGATAACGACCTGTCATCGGCTGGTTTAAACGTTAAAACCATAGTTTGAAAATTCTGTATATGTTGTGTAGCAATATTTGAATGCTTGAAAATAAGCTTAAAACACCATCGCCATCTGTGGAATGACTTTTTCTTCATTATCAACGATATATTATGTATGCAATCTTAAGATTAAATATGTCGATGGGTACTTTTATTAAGAAAGTATATTGAACTAGTGATAAGAAAATGTAGTATATGTATTAAAGAAAATATAGAGTTTATTAAAAATATAAGATAAACGTTGAATATCGAGGTATGCCATTATTTTTCTACAAGAATTTATACAGAACATTATAAAAAAGTAAAGGAATATTTTTCTTTAATTCTTTAAAAACGATTTGGTTATAATAATGAGGGTATATCAAATTGAAAAATAGATTCGCTGGCAGCAGTCTCCCCTCTTAATGTATACCTGAGGAATGAGGGGCATTGAGGAGCTGTTTCAGGTGACGTAGGACAGAACGGCTTTCGCCAGAAATTGCCAACGTCCAGGATAACTGATAGCTGTAAAAATGATGAATTTATTGCTGAATGTCAAATCCTCCAAACTAGCGTTTCATGTCCAGAAAAGTCGTAAAGGAATCATTAAAATATTTGCTGGAATACGTAACGATATTCAAATATTGCTTGCGAGTTCTTTACGATTTATTCGTTATGAAGGAAGCATTCAGAGCAGGTAGTGGATGAAAGCACGTATTGAGCATCTTTTATTGTCTTCCTAAGGGAGTTGGGCCGTGGGAGACAACGTGAATATGATGTAAAGTATCTTTCCGTCTTTGTGTCAATTTGTTATTAAGACGACAGGCACCCTTCGAAATTCTTCACTGCCCATTAATGTATAAAATACGATGGGCCTAAAATTGTTTTTTCTTTCCCGCCTCAATATTATCGCAAACTTTTAAGAGGTACTTGAAATGGCGATAAAGTATGTATTAAATAACTAAGCTAAAAGTTTTGATATTTAGTGTTACGTCGAATTTCAATTCTTTAATAGTAAGTTGCAAAAGAGTATAAATATGCCAAAAAATACAAGTATAATTCAATAACAAGTATTCAATTGATATTTTTTTGTATCAATGATTCCCAAGACACTATAAAATACGAAGGTCAATACTTTAGCACTTTGTTAGATAGGTACGTTAAGGTTCCTATTTTTTATAATATTAGGCAACCCAGCCTTTGAAGAGTGATTTGTGCCAAATGAAAGAAAAAATAAAAAAATATATTAGTGAATTTTACGACTTACAGATACAATTCGTTCTCATTGTAACATTTCCAAAAATAAATGGCAAGACCTGTGAAAAATCTCTTTTGAAACCAAAGGAACATACTACTATAACATCCAATTAAACATTCCATCCTTGGGTTTCACAAAAAAAAATGTCCAAAAGAGAGATCTCTAATATCTCGAGAATTAGATTGGGTCATTGCTCGATCGATCTTACCTATATAAAATAAATATAAAAGAAAACCCTTCTTGTGCATGCGGGGCAGAATTGAAAACACTCGATCACGTGTTCTTTGAATGTCCGATGCTCTACGAATATGACATCTATCCCAACTTAAAAGTCCATCTACCAGTAAACATGTCGCATCTCTTATCACTTAACTCCCTTCCTATTTATTCCGCAATATTTATTTATCTTAATAAGCTCCATAGCCCCTAAGGCTTGTTCAATCTCGTACCTACTCGTTTAGGAATACCACTATTTTTTTATACCTTAATACGTAAAAATCTCGTGTCTAGATATTCGTACACGCTAATCTCCGAAACTTCCAAACCGATTTCAAATAAAAAATTTTAATTTGTATTGTTGGTTCCGGATTGAAAAATGGAATAGTTTTGGACCCGATAGGTGGCGCTGTTATCAAGAGCTAAAAAATATTTTATTACTTAATAATTATATTTTAATGTTTTTTTGATATAACAAATATAAACCCAAAAATAAAAACATTTAAAAATTGTTACTTCCTTACACTCCTCCAACGATTTTTTATAGGAAATAAAATGTGGTGTAGGCTTTCATAGATGGCGGTACTAACAAATCTATTGTCATCTGTATTACGCATCATTAAAAAAAATCGGTAAAATTCATATAATGAAATCTGTATAAAATTCTATGTGCGTCCGTCCGGTCCCAATAGTATTTCTATAAATAATTTAAAATAATTAAATGTGTATGTCCAAAGACCTATAACGTACTGTGATAAACTGTTAGAAAAAGACCTGAGAATAAAACCGAACGAAGACTAAATGATAAGATGTTATTGATGCTACAAAAAATACTGTTTACTACTTTTTAACTTAAGCACGTTATTTTAAATAATTTGTAGTAAAAACACAATACGACCACAACTTTCTGATATAACATAAATCACCGATTGCAATGCCATCTATTGAATAAAATGTAAACGTTCAAAGCCTCGATTATTATTTAACTTACAGTATTACAAAAAAATATAGATGTCACTACTTTACATTTAACTCCAAAAATATATTAGCATAATTTTTGCGTTGTTTACAAACTTTAGTTAAATCTTTATTCTAGATTTAAAGGCACAATTTCGCTAACATTAGTGAGTACTTGTGACGTAATTTAATCATCTCATTGTTTTTGACAGTTCCCATGTTTATTTTACTAATTTGCATGACAAATTAGAGCAACGATATACCCAGTACGAGAGAACTGAAAGCAGGAAATATTCAAAGCATTGTTTTACATAGGTAGGTATAATTTATTATTATGATAAAGCTAGTTGTGAGTCTGGTGTTTTCAAAGTAAAAAGGGTTTTTGGATTTGTTTTGATTAATAATATACAAAAATAAAATTGTATATCCCCTAATACAAGCACGTTTAATTTATTATTCAAATGTATTCTAAATTATTAAGAGCTGTATTTTTAAAAAGGGTGTATAATATTTACTTAATAATAATATTTCACTAACAAAAAATACTCAGTATCTATTTGCAATATTTTTCAATAAATATCGCTGAAATATCAAGCACACATAGAGTATCCGACCATCAAAAGTTGTTTAATGTACATAACTTTGATGAATCTCAATTGTGCGCGTATTCCGTTTGAATAGAAACCCCAAAAAGTTTTTTTGTGCTGGAAATGTATTAGTACCATTAATAATTATTTGTTTTATTTATTTATCGTCTTGTACATGATATAAACAAATATAATGCACATTGGGGGGCTTGTTGCCATTAGGCAATTTCTTCCAACCAACCAGATTCCAAAGTATGACAAAATTGTATATGTACATCAACAAAAATAATGAATTTCGTGGCTTAGTTGGTTAGATATCGGTTCCATTCCCGATGGAGACCCAGTTTTGATTGTGTTTTAAGTCTGTAGAAACTTGTTTCTGGGTACGGGTTTAATATTTCAATATTTGACGTAACAATATTTTTCACGTAATACTTGTAAGTTGCCGGATAAGCAATTCAATCTGCATATAAATAACGTAGATGCCGTTTAAAATAAAATAAGCCACGAATAATTTCCAGTTAAACTGTCTTCTTCTTCTTCCGGTGCCATGTCAGGAGCCCCCGACGTCGGCTATCACTCTGGCAAATCCCTCTCTGTCCTGTGCTGCTCGTAATATCTGTTCCACGGTTCTGAAGCCGGTCCATTCCATAATGTTGCGCAGCCAGGACATTTGTCTCCTTCCAGTCCCTCGGCGACCTTCTATCTTGCCCTTCAGTATTAGTTGGAGCAAGTGATACTTCTCTCCCCTCATTATGTGACCCAGATATGTGATCTTGCGGACCTTTATTGTGGACAAGAGTTTCCTGGTTGTTCTGGCTCGGCTTAAGTCTTCTGAGTTCGTAACCAGATCTGTCCAAGGGATTTTGAGCATTCTGCGATGCAACCACATCTCAAAAGCTTCCAGCCTGTTCATGGTGTTAACCTTTAATGTCCAAGTCTCACAGCCATATAGCAACACAGACCACACATAACATCTCATCATCCGCTGTCTCAGGTCCATATTTAGCTTTTTGTTGCAGAAGAAAGATCTCATTTTATTAAAGGTTGCTCTTGCTACCTCAATTCTGCACTTCATCTCCATATCCGGGTCAAGGGACTCCGAAAGAATACTGCCAAGGTACTTAAATTTATCCACCTTATCTATAACCTTGCCCATTAATTGCAAGGAAGAACCAGGATATTCACATCGACCAAATGTCATCCACTTTGTTTTGGCTACATTTATAGATAAGCCCAAATGTTCACCAAATACATTGACATTGTTTAACAGTTTCTGGACATAGTTTAGTTCCTGTCTAAGACAGTTCAATTGAGCACCTCACATATTATGATGTATAAAGAAGGAGATTTACAATTATTTATTTTGTAAAAGCTACTTAAAATCTGGTTCAGCGCTTGTTTTTCACAGCAAGTGTACGTTTTTTGATGAACCCATCGGTGAAAGGAAAGTTCGAAGAGCTTAAAAGCTTTAAAAATAGTATTGTTTGGTTAGCTTCGAACTGCAGAAAGTTTACAGTAAAATATATATTACCTATCCGGTTGATGTCTGTTGACACAAGTTACTGTATAAACACCATCTGCACTGTCATTATTGACTTTGTGACGTTTGTTAAATCTTTCTATCTAGTGATCTTATTTCATCTCAACGGAGAAAAAAAATCAAGTGGCAGATAAATAATAAATTTACAAGATACATAAAAAGACTTGAACTAACAAGCTATCTCGTTTTTTAATATTTGTGTTTTAAAAGGGTAGGTATATGATCTTTATTCATTCATTCATACCATCACGGCATATCCCAAAATGTGGGGTAACCAGCGAAAGGTGTGCGGGTGTGCATTGCCTTATAAAAGGGACAACAGCACATCTATGTTTACCCACACACCAGTCTCGTTTCACAAAAAAAGGCACTTCATTCAGAATGGGTGGTGAACCTCATTGCTGAACATTTTTTTAAATCGAATTTCTCAAATACGTTTAATAGTACTAAGTATTTTTTAATCAAACAAAAAATGATTATGGTTCTACATGTATATTTTCTTTATAATAGGACGACCGTTTCGGCTGACTAGGCCCTTATCAACTGGTTTGATTGTTTGATTAAAAATACCTAGCATAATGGAGTTATACACATTATACACCGTCAGTATTGACAATTAAAAAAACGTTAAACAGTGTTTCTTATAAACATACCATAAGTATTTTCAACATTTTTCTATTCAATGTTCGTCAAACAATTTCAAAATTCATCATGAATTCCTCTAAATAATATTATCACATTCTTTTTAACTGATTTTTATTTAAATAACTCCATTATCAGGTATTCATTGTAGAGCCAAAAACAAATTGTATCCCATAATAGGCATAGCACCCCCTAACATCAGAAGAAGAGTGGCAGCAGATGCGGAGAGGCATAAGCAGATACACGACCCAAGACACCCACTCTATGAACATAAAGCACCAAACCCTCGCCTCAAGTCAAGGAATAGCTTCCTAAAGTCCACAGCCGACCTGCAGACCTCCCAGAAGCAACGCCGAGAGGAGTTTTGGATGGACGACCCAATCTCTGCATGGATGGACACAAGCGAGAAGGCGAATATGGCGCACTGCCTGCCATTCCCAATATGGAAGACACTGAACAGGCTGAGGGTGGGTGTGAGTGGCTGCAAGAGCAACCTGCACAGGTGGGGCTTCTCGACGGAGGATGATACCTTCTGTGATTGTGGGGCAGTGCAGGATGACGACCATCTGCTGTCCTGCCCAGAATTGAACGAGGGTTGCCACATGGACGACCTGATTAAACTTACCGACAGGGCGATTTCCGCCGCCACACATTGGAGTGGCAAAATCTGAGTTCCGGACTCGATAAGTAAGTAAGTATTGTAGAGTAAATTTTTATGCTTAAAGAGATTTATGTATAAAATCAAAAATGACCAATTAAGATTATTCATTTCAAGTCAGGTTTATTCTTAGAAATGCAAAAAAATCAACAAATTCCGATAATTTATATCGTATATAAACCCTTGTTACGCACACGATAGTGACCTTTATTTATATCGTATATAAACCCTTGTTACGCACACGATAGTGACCTTTATTTATATCGTATATAAACCCTTGTTACGCACACGATAGTGACCTTTATTTATATCGTATATAAACCCTTGTTACGCACACGATAGTGACCTTTATTTATATCGTATATAAACCCTTGTTACGCACACGATAGTGACCTTTATTTATATCGTATATAAACCCTTGTTACGCACACGATAGTGACCTTTATTTATATCGTATATAAACCCTTGTTACGCACACGATAGTGACCTTTATTTATATCGTATATAAACCCTTGTTACGCACACGATAGTGACCTTTATTTATATCGTATATAAACCCTTGTTACGCACACGATAGTGACCTTTATTTATATCGTATATAAACCCTTGTTACGCACACGATAGTGACCTTTATTTATATCGTATATAAACCCTTGTTACGCACACGATAATGACCTTTATTACTTACTTTCCGTGTCCAATATCACGTAATATTATTATCACTCAATAGTGTAGCTCATTTTATAGTGTATTAGGCGGTTTTAATACTTCATGTTTTTAGTCACTAGATTAAGCCATAATAATATACTAATAATGTCCTCTAAATTGCATTTATGTTAAGATTGATATTTAATTGACTTAGTTTAAAATAGCCTCCTTCTATTTGTTAATTTTTACAAAGCTGTCTTTTATATTCATTATAAAACTAGTTGCATGTAACACATGAGATATAACCTACTTCATAAAAATGTACCTACTTCATAAAAATGCATTTAGGGATTGTCAACCTTTCAAGAAAAAAAAATGAACACTTACAATGGTGTGGAGAGTTTAGTGTTGGCTACAACCCTCTCATTTTTCTATACAAAACATGTATATCATGATAAGAAAGTGTAAAGGTAAGTCAATTTTCATATCCCGAATTCGTGAACAGCTTTATACATGTATGTTTGAAGATAGAGTATAACACTATTGAGAGTCTCCATATACATATATTGTGTATACTGCCATAAAAATTGTATAAAACGGTGTCGTTACTAAATTCAATCCTAATTCTAAAATTTATTATACCTGACAGGAACAATAATTAAAAATTCGAAGCACATTAGTTTAGTAGATTTAAAATGTTCTATACTTTCTGAAATTTCGGGCTTCGTGCATAGAGCGGAAGAAAAGTTATAAGGGGGGGTAGGACACACACATACACACACAGTACCACTTAATGGTTTAATCCGAAACTGATTTTCATTTCCATTTTTATACATAGCACAATATGTTGTGAAGCCTCTAAGTTGATATTTTTTTCCCTTAAAGTTGGAAAAACCATGTAAAAAGTCTGCTAATGCATACAGTTCTCTCACACGGGACTAAGTTAATACTGTCGATTTATAAGAAGAGATATATTTATCTTAATATGATATTTTTTAAATCTTCAAATAAGAATTGGTATTCAAACTTATACTCTTTACTCTTTTCAAACCTTTACTCTCTCTATACTCTCTCTACTCTTTTCTTTTTTTGGTGTTCAAACTAATACTCTTTACTCTTTTGCAGCTGTATCTTTATTGAAATATCTAATGCTTAAAAAAAGATTAAGATAATAAAAAATAGAAGAAGAAATCATACACATGATTATGCCATTTCTTTAAAGGGTGTCCTTCAATCTGATTCATCCTGTAGGTAAACCTTTTTTTGGTCAGCCATTTATCGTTCATTCATATTGCTCATGAATTTCATTTATCAACAAATTCTTTTATTTTCTTTAACAAGGTGATTGATATTCATGATAATTTTTAAGATGATTTTTTTTTCATTTGATTACTTACAAGACATTTTTGAAAATAGCTCAGAAAACTACGCTTACGCGATCGGGCGGCGAAGGTTGAAAAGCATTTTAGTGAAAAAAAAATTTCCGAGGCAAATTTATCTCGCTTCGGAGAAAAAGCTTCACGTTACGCTGGAAAATTATTTTTTCGGGAGGGTCGTTTTTGCATCTGAAATCTATTGAAACTGCAATAAAAAATATGAAATAGTCTACAATTCAGAATTATATTGCTTTTCTCGAAAAAGAGCCTCAGCGTGAATGTTTCAAGGCATCTACTTTAACAAATGTAATATTTCAAAAACTGACATACTAAATATAATGCACCGTAGTGTATAATATTACTAGGCATACTGTAGGGTTGCTGTCTACACAATTTTCTTTCATTTGTCTCGGCCGTACTCAAACTGCGATACGTATTAAATACTTTATTAAATATTTTCTACTCCTCATTTTCCCAAGGGGATATACATAGTCGGGAGCTAATTTTTTTAATTGGAGATTATCAACGAGCATTATGCTGAGATTGTATTCTGAAAGTTTCATCACAATGTATCTGTGTGTGTGCTGTGTTATATGTGCTATGTAGTCTGTACGGCGGGTTTATTTTACTTTATTGATTATAGACTAAAGTACTCATTCTTTTCAAATTTTCAAAACTTGTATATCTAATATACATATACTCGCTTAGAACCCGAATGCGATAAAGAGCTTTTCGATATTTTTAATTGTCATATATTTCAAAGTGAACCCAAGCTTAGAAACTCTCAATTTGATATATTTATTTTTCAAAATGCTAAAAAGGCACATCAATTTCATAATAGTAAAATATATTCATCAAAAATAATTTTATGAACTCATCATATGAAAATATTATAAATTATCCATACAGAATTTGAATACTTCATAGAGTGACTTGGTAGTGAGGATTATAATGTTGGCCACAACCCAGTCGATGTATGTATGTTGTATGACAGTAAAATATTATTCGACATCTCTTTTTGCATGCTTTTATTCAAAGTCCATTGCGCTTATGTCTGAAGAATTGTCAGGACTATCCAAGAGTTGTCAGAATTTCATCTCGGTGCATTTATTTGAAAATAGAAAATTAACGATGAACGATTCACTTTGTCTTAAGTTTTTTCACTTTGTGAATTAACTAAATTAAAATAACTTTTTTTTTTATTAAATAAAATTATTTAGATATTTTTGAGACAGAATCTGAAAAACTTGAGAACAACTGGTTCGCGTTTATGATGAATTCTCAAATAAGTACTTTGTTATTACTTTTATTTACGTGCGCTTTTACAAAAATTTATATACATATATTTTTTCGCTCCATAGCTTTTCATTTTCAATTAGGTACGTGCATTTTAAACATTTTCGAAATGAAAATAGGTCTCGTAATTAAATTTAAGTTGAAAAGAGCGAAAATGTAATATAACATGCACTTTTATCTCAATAGATATAATATAATGTTCTTTATCAACCGGTTTATGTGATAAAAAATGTAAGTTGACATTCTCCATCATATAATAATTGTACCACAACTATATTTTTAATAAAAATAACTTTTTCAAACATATTAACATGTATATATTATACACATGTATATTCTCATCTTCATATAAATTATACACATGTATAAGTACATATTTTTGTGCGTAAGGGCGAGGACAACTGCCCCCAACAGTTGGAACAGACAAATAGTTGGGATATACTTTTTGGGATAAATCATATTGGCAAGGAAGAAGACGTAGATACACATTCTTATAAAAAATAATACAATGACTTCTTCTTCTTCTTCTTTATCCTCGCCATGTCCATCAAACGGGGTCAGCTTTCCTAACCATGCAGCGCTAATAGTTTCTCTGCTGCGTATCTTCCTTTTTTAGACCCAGTTTCTTCATGTCCCTTTGGACATTCGTCAGCCAGGTGGTTTGGGGCTTTCAAAATAATACTATTACGAATACAAAAAAATATATATAAAAATAATTTATAACGCTAATCTGAGACAGGCATAGTCTAGTTGAGTAACTTAATTCACAGATAAAAAAAATACTGATAACGTAACTATTAAGTTTTCCTTGATTTTATATTTTTATATTATGACACAATTTATTTCCTAACTATAGCTTATATTGTACGTACATCAACAGTTATTTTACATGTAAAAATGGATTTTGAAATAAAATAAACATGGATTTCAAATACTTGAGTAGGTATAACTACGTATCAATATATATCTAAATGCCACACTTTTATCACATAATAATATTCTCCTAGGGTATTTTCATCTTATCATATATTATAAAGTATCCTACCCTATGTAACAAACTTTTAAGATGTTAGCTTGTTCCTTCAACAGCCAACAGTAGCAACTTGATTCAAGATAAAGATTTTAAAGAATTTCACACGAAACGATAAATTTATTCTCCTTATATCCATGCGGATTTCCAGACAAAGTAGTAATCTTCCATATTGCATGTCTCTCACATTCTCTTTCTTCACAAGACCCACCCCTCTGGTCCTCGCTAGACTCTACTAATGCCATATCTTCATCTTGACTATTGAAGTTTTTGCGCCTTTATCCGCAAATTACCGTAGTTTCCATTCAACTTATCTACACAAAGAATCATCACAAGACAGGAATATTACACTAGTGACTCCTCAATACACGCGATCGTCCCACTCATTTGAATATGTCGTATTCTAGAAAACCTCTTCAAAAAATATACGAAAAATGTATTTAAATGATCAACAAGTGAATTTTAATTTAGATTTTTTTTGCATATTATACTATAAGCAAACATTGGATTTTTTCCCTGTCGGGAGTCAATGAAATTTAGATGGCATTACAAAACGAGTGGGTTGTGACCAACTCTTAACTCCTCACTAACAAGTCACTCAATAAAGGATTCAAATTTTGTTAGTAAAATATTCAGAGTTTGGTAAATCATTTTTAATTTCAATATTTTATAATGAAGATATGATTTTTAATGTCATTATAAGTAAAAAAAACCAGTCTACACTCTACCCCATTATATTTAAAAGACTATATTATATTGTACATTTAGTGTAGTATATTTTGAATCTTCCTGAGGAATGGAACCTTGTTCCCGTAATATGTCGAGGAATTTTTATTCAATCGAAAACAAGTTTAATCTAATTAATTGAAAAATGATACCGCAAAGTCAAAAAACAATCGTTTATCGATGATGAAATACATTTTTAATTATACCTACTCATCATTCACTGATTATAATATACATATGCTTACATTGTACCAGAATAAAACGATTATACGCAAAAAAAATCAACCTTTATCCTTCAGTTAAAAAGCTTTGAGTAATTCAATTTCGTAAAAATCTCGAAATACGAATATCTCAAAAACTATGTTTTTAGTATTTGGTGACATTTTTCTAGGGATCTAATTTATTTCGCAAATACTGTACCTATTTAATTTAATAAAATGAATAATTAAAATGGCCAATTCAACAAAACGAGTGTAGGTACCTACGTAAATTTTTCAAAAATAAATATTGTTATTTTAAATAACTTGGAATGTCAAATTTTAAAGAAACAACAGACCGTATATAAAAAGACCGAAGTGTATTGCAAAAGGCTACTATGGTGAACGATATTGGCGAAGAAGATATTTGCGATAGTATCTTTATGAAAGACCGCAGTAAGAATATACCTACTGCTTAAACTAATACTTCTACGCTATTGGGTCAGCTATTTATGTACCATTAACATCTTGTTTTTGAAAATTTGCCTTACAATCCAAACATTGGGTAAAGTGGTCTGTAAAAAGGAAAAATGTACTGAAATCAAACATATAGGGTCGTATTACGGGAGTTATTTGAGAAAAATATAAGAAAAAAATGAGGTTTTGTAAGCAGTATTCTCGCAGTACGGGACCTTACCTGTTTATTGCATTTTTCTTTAATAACTCCCGTTATACGACCCCTAGTCACTTGTAAAATAAGAGTTTGGTAGCTAAAAAGTTTTTTATTTCTTTTGACATTTTGATTTTTGTACATTCAACGTGGTTAGTTGCTAATTTGTTTATTCATATAATTATCAAAATTGTAAGACATACCACTTTATTTTTATTATGTTTTTGCTATATGACTAGCAAATTTTTTGATTATACAAAAATTATTTTAATTATTTTGTTAGTTAAAAGAATTGTCGAGCACAACAAGCCTATATTATAGTTTTTGTATAATATTTTTATTGGCAGATATGTCATTTGCACACAGATACACACGAAAACAAACAAGATGTTTTATTCAATCATACTTTAAAATACCTAATAATAGAGAAGTGTGACGACACGACGCCTGAAATATACATAACTAACGAGAAGCGTTGATTTCCGATGGCAACGGCGGGACCAATAACAGGTGTCGAACTTTTTAAAGAACATCCTTCTTAAAGTTTTCTTCACGTTAAAACGAAGAAAACTGGAATTGTTCTTAAAACGATAAATGTAAAGCCTAACATGTAAAGCAGTCACAATTCAAGTTCAGAAATATGTAATTCAATCAATTTTATCAAAATTTCAAGTGAATCAAACTTGATCAGTCATACACAAATTATGAAATTTTCAGAGCTTTGACTGTTCGGGAAGTTACTTAAAAATCTATTGCGAAATTCCAGAACAGACAAGTGAAGTTTAATAAAAGGGTGTAAAAATAACTCTTCTTCGTTGTAGAGCATGTGATGTATGCCAATATCTATGACATAATAAATGATATATCTCTATCTCATACGTTTTTCTTATTCCTATTATTTTGCTTTCCGAATTCTTTATTTTCTTAAGTCGCCTTCCCATTGCGAAGAAGGGTATAAAAACAGAATGAATGCTTTAGAAACAATAAACTCCCAGATGAATGTGCTATAAAAATAATTTATGAGATAGACATAAAGAAATTAAATGGGAATGGAATATTGAATAAGATATTCTGAGTATATGAATGTTGTAGAATTATATGATACAAAAGGGTGAAGTGAATATAAAATTTGAAACTTTATTCTCTTTATTTACTCATTATTATAGTGAAGAGATGTTTTTTGGAGTATGGGGGGGATACACATATGTGTCGAGTTTCCCCCACCAATGCTGGTTACCCAAGAATGTGGGATATCCGTTATTTATAATAACGTTTGTCATTTTATTTTTTATTTATTTATATAAAATACACTTTTTTCCTTATATCTAGTAACAAAATTTTTAAATACATAATAATATATTTAACTTATATTAGGTTACATAATAGTTACCAGATATTTTACTATTGTCATAAACTGCCTCACTAGGTAAAACCTGTTCTGAGACAGTGTATAGATGTCTTATTAGTTTTCAGTTTTGGTTAATAACTATGGGAGTATTTTCAGAGTTCAGGTGATTAATTTATTTTTAATATAGTCTCTGCCCTTTTTTTAATCCAAATTTTAATTTTAGTTAAAGGTAGTTCGTTGTATAATTTGACTCCAAAATACAGGAAATTTCTTTGTCCAAAATTTGTCAAATTTGTCTAGGTATTAGGAGTTTAGCCTGTTCGGTCTGTCTAGTTGGTCTAGATGTTTGCGTAGAGTCAAGTTTGTCTATGTTTTTATATATGTATGTACAAGCGTTCTTTGTGTATAATTGTGATATGTTTAGTATATTAAAGTCATTAAATAATGCGTCGGATGGAGTGCGGATTAGTACTTTGTAGATTATTTTTAATACGGATTTTTGTAGTTTTATCAAAGGGTCTATTGTAACATGGTAAGCGCCTCCCCATGCTATTATTGCATATTCTAATATAGACTGATACAAAGAGAAATACATTATTTTAATGACGGGTAAAGGCAGGAAGTTCCTTACAGTACGGAAGATGAAATTAATTTTTTTAAGTTTGGAAGCAATGAGTGAGATGTGATGGTTCCATTTTAAGCATTGGTCAATTTGTACACCTAGGTAATTTGTGAATTGTTTTTTTTTATTGTGATACAAGAACAATTCGCGGTAAGGGTACTAAAATTGTGTATTTTAAGTGATGTATTTTCACTTGGTTGTCCTTGGATGGTTTTTGTGAAGGTGATGAAGACTGTTTTATCATATTTCAACGCAAGCGTGTTATTATTTAACCACTTTTGGACCAGCGCCATCCCATTTTCTGCTTTTTTGTATGTGTGCTGCCATGATCTGTCACTGAATAGAAGAATGGTGTCATCTGCAAAACTAATTATGGTTCCGAGTATTTGGATATTGCACAGTTCATTTATGTATTTTAGAAACAGTCAATACTTCCTTGGGGTACTCCGTAGCTGGTTTTAGATGGTTGACTAAGTTTATTTTGTATTTCAACTTGTTGTGTTCGTTCTGTCATATAGCTTTTAAGAATTTTCAATTCTTTACCCGTTATTCCAATTTGTTCCATTTTATGAAATAGTTTATCATTGGAAATAGTATCAAAGGCTTTTTTTATATCCAGGAATAGTCCTAAAGTTTTATTCCCCTTGTCCACATACTGCACTATGTATTTCGTCACCTCAGAAACTGCATCGGAAGTCGATTTTTTTCTCTCGAAAACCGTATTGATTTTCAGAGAGAAGGGAATTTAATTCAAAATAGATTATGAGTTTTTTTTTTATTATTCTTTCGATTAATTTAGAGAGGGAGTTTAATATACTGATAGGTATGTAAGTGGGGTTATCAGTTCGTTTTTTAGTGCAACAATAGTTTTTGAGGATATTTTGTCTATTCCTGTGGCAGAGTTAGTTTTTAATTTACTGATTGATTTGTCTATTTCTTCCTTTGATACACATTCAAGAGTAAATTTGGTATTTGTTTGTCGAATTACCTGTGGAATTGTTAAGTTATGGTTGGGCAGAACAATATTCTTGGCTACATCATATCCAATTTTAGAGAAAAATGAATTTATTTACAACCGTTTTATTTTTTTTTCTAGTGAAGGAGCAGGAAATTCCGAGACTGGTAGTGAAATTTACAAAAATGTGATATAAAAATTAATATGAGGAAAAAGATTATAAGTAGGTACCTAATGACATATATTCAATTTTTTTTTGATAAGAGGAACATATTTTTCAATATGTCTTATGTTCCACAGAAAATGAAATTTAGAAAAAATTAAGAAAAAAAATGTAAATACTTGTTTTTCTGACTAAATATTTCGATTTCCAGTAATTAATCGAAAACCACTCACAAATTTTATTAAAATATATGAAATGTATTCACATCAAAATTGAGTCGTGAATTTTACTTAAAAAAATATACATACATAATGTTTTCCATTTCTTCTTCCTTTGAAATAAAAATGTGAAATCGAAAATTGATTTATATTATGTACAACATACAAATGGGAACATTGAAAATAATGTTCAAAAGGCAATTGCGAACGAATAAGTAACTGTAAACTCTTATACAAGAAAAAAAAACACTACATAAACAAAAATCAATATAAAGTTATTAGATTAATTAATATTTTTTTATAAATAAAAATAAAAAAAACTTGTTTGAAATTAATCTCACGATTTATTATGACTACAGTTGTATTTATTTAGCTGTGAGGCACCGGCTCAGAATAGTGCTTCCACTCTTTTCTATTACTGTTCTCGAGTGTCCCGTAAGAGCCGGGTAATCGAAAATACAACCGGCAACAATAACATCTGACATAGTTCAGTAATGAGGTTCACCATCCATTCTGAATGTAGTGCCTTTTAGGTGAGACGAGACTGGTGTGTGGGTATACACATATGTGTTGTGCTCACTTTTATAAGGCAATGCACACCCGCACACCTTTCGCTGGTTACCCCACATTGTGGGATATGCCGTGATGGTATGAATGAATGAAAAGGTTTTTTATTTTTATTTATTAAAAATATTTATTAATGTAAATGGAATTCCATCAAGAACTGACGATCAAAAAGTTAAATCTAATTATAGTTATTAATTAAATATTTAAAAAATTAAAACCAACAAGATGTTAAAACTAATTTATAAATTTTATAAGTTTAATTTTTAAATTGTGATTATGTATTTTTTGTGATTGGATATGGTGATCATTATGTTACGTTGTTCTCTTTCGTAATATGCGAGTTTAGGTTTCCCTGTAAAGGCATGGCATTATTTTTACCAAATAAATTAAAAAAAACAATTAAAGTGAAGTGTGGCAACACGATGCTTGGCAACTATACAACCAATAAAAAGCGTCGATTTCAGATGGCAACGGCGGAACTAATAACGGGCGTCGAACTTACTAGAAAACAGCATGGAGAGGCGTTATAAGCGGAAAATTGAGGGCGCACTAAGCCATGTCACATCAACCTCTCATCATTCTTCTATGACAGAGAGGATTTTTTTTATTTACAAAATGAATATGTCCTTCTTAAACAAGTAGGTACATATACATCTTCCTACGTTCCCTAAAATAAGCATATGTGCTTGTGTTATAGGTGAAGGGAATCGGTCGAGGCAGGATTCGAACTTGCAACCACTGGATTACTAACCCAGTGCGCTAACCGCTCTGCCATCGACCCATCAAATAGGTTGATTTGACACTATTTATACTTTAGTGAAATTGTATTTATATAGCAAAAATTGTAAAATAAGAGAGTGTTTTGAAACATTGTGAGTATTCTTTCATTTGTCTATACTCTACATATTTTAATCTGGTACCTTTTTTTAAAAACATCCTCAATATATTTTCATTGACAAACTTTTTAACATCTCAATAGAGACGAAGTTGGGATATTGTGGAAGAACCAGGAACTCGAGGCACCTATAGGGTTACGACCTGTCATTGGCTGGTTTACGTGATCACTTTATGCGCTCGCGCAACGTTCACCAATTATGCCTTCTCATTGAGTTCCCTTATCAATGTAATTTTTGAAAGTTCTATATATTTGAATAGTATCTGACAATTCACCTGAAAATAAGGAACTATTGCCATCTATGAAGTAACGGAAAAGCCTTATTTGTAATGCCATCTATTGAGAAATTATTTTATTTGTAAACAATGACTTTGTTTATATGTAAACAATGGCTTCGTATCTATTGAGATGTTAAAAGGTTTGTCAATAAAAACATTATATGACTCCAGAAAGGGAAAAAAATACAGTGTTTGCGTATATGCAATTAAAAAAAAATCGATTTTAATATAATTTAATCAATTTGATTTTTTAATCAATAAAATAAATATCTTAAATATTTTTATAAAAAAGGTGTATCAGTAAATGTAGTCTCGATCTAGCTGGACTAGTTCGAAACTACACACCGGGAGATCAAACCCGAATATTCACAAACCCAAATAATCACAAACAATAAACAATAAAAAACAATATTCTTTTCGTATGTATGAGACATCATGTCGATAAACGGATGAATTAAAATTTGATTAAAATCTTAAATATTAAGACATTTATAATAATTTATGTAGCACCGTTTACTTACTAATACAAGATGGGCGCTTTTGGTTAATTGTTAGCTCTGCAAAACAACAGTACCTAAGTTGTTTTATGTTATTTAAAGTCCACGGTTATAGGACGAATTTATTATTTTTTAAATGCTCATCAACACTAGAATTGTGACTATATGCCACTGAAAATGCTTATCTGTGTTTCAGACAATCTCAATGGAAAATATATTAAAATTTGTAATGCCGAGTGTTTTTTATAAACCAATTTCTTAAATCTAGTGCCATGGTGACCATAATGTACCTACACAATAGTCTCCATGTTCTGGAAAAATGTATTTCTTTGCCATTAATTAAATTTGAAATAAAATAAAAAAAATTAACAGGTAATTACATACAGAGTTTTATTTTAATAACACGTACCCAATTACAAGTCGCCACACAATTACAAGCTTATAATATTTTTCGTGTCATAGATCCAGTCTCTAAATATAAATATATTATATAGTCTCTAAATATATTTATAACAAACTGTATCTCTACCAGATGTAAGTCTCTTAATTATATTTCAGATAGTTCATGAACAAGTATTCTTAAAAGAGATTTTTAAGTGTTCGGTTATGTTAATAGATAGGAACATCGTTAAAAGCATGTATCTATACCTATATAAATCGATATCTGATTGACAGGCGGTCTTCACCTTTACGTCAAAGATAATACAAAGTTAGCTATTAGAATGTCATGGTTGGTATGGCTGTCATCTGTCATTTCTGGTTACGGTATAATAACTGGGTGACATCACTCAACTATGAGTAATGAACATAGACCAACATGAGGAAAATCAATTTATAGTGATGAGTATTATAGCGTATGTATACCTAACGAATATCGTTATGGGTACTTTGATTTTAACTTTGCTAAAAAATATTATACTAGTTGTGACACTCGGAGCTAAGTCTATAGTAATGGTTATTGAAAAAAGGGAAAGAAGAACAGAATGCGAAATACGAGTGAATAATGAATTACTAGAACAAGTGGATGAATATTTGTATCTAGGAAGTATGTTTCAGCGTGATGGAAGACTGGAAAAGGATATAGAAAGAAGGGTAACGGCAGCAAATAGGGTGAACGGTGCATTAAGAACAATAATGGCCGACCCGATTATCTCAAAGCCAGCAAAGCTCGCTGTGCACAATGCAATAGTTGTACCAACATTAATATATGCAAGTGAGGCATGGACTTGGCAGAAGACACATGAAAGTAAAATTAACGCTGTGGAAATGAGGTCCCTAAGACGAATGTGTGGTAGAACGATCTATGATAGGATAAGGAATGTGGATATCAGACGAGAATGCAAGAATGAAAAAGATATTGTGAGTAGAATTAAAGTAAATACACTACGATGGTTCGGACATGTGGAGAGAATGAACGAAGAGCGCCTGACAAAGAAAGTTTACAAGGCTGAAAAGAGTGGAATGAGAGGTCGTGGCCGCCCGAGAAAGAGTTGGCATGATCATATAAATGAGATTTTGAAAGATGGTAATATATTATACGAAGTCAGAATAATAGGAGAGCATGTATGACGCAATGCATGGATGTAAATGAGGCAAAACATGTATGTCAATATAGAGGTGTCTGGCGTTCGGTCCTCTCTGCCTACCCCAAGTAGGGATACGGCGTGATGGTATGTATGTATGTGACACTCGTTCTGATTGATTGATCATTTTATTTCCAAAAATATGATTTCATACAAATGGGTTGTGGCCAAGAATATTTTTGTTTATAAAATAAAAACTTTTTTCTTCTTTAAAGGTTGGATTGCCGTAAATGGCTAGTAATATTATTTTCGCTCCTCCAACCGCTTTAATAGCTACCTTCATAGATTCCGCCTTAATAGTTACCTTCATAGGCCCACAGGCAGCAACGAGAAGCTCCGACCTATAAGAGGACACCATTGGGTGACAACAATCTCATAGGATATTAATAGTGCCTCCACTATTTTCAATAAAATATACAAAAAAATACAAGAGGCAAAATAACATATCACATTGTTCGACAATGAGGTTCACCAGCCAGTCGAAAACATTTGAAATCCTTGTATTAACAAATTAATGTCTTCATCGTGCTTGCTTTTTTGTTAAAACATATGTTAAGTCAGCTGGAGGATATATTGGTGTGGGAGATGTCATTTACAATGTCCGTGGAATTGGACGAAAATATAACTAACTTGAAATTTACCTTAAATATTGCATCAATCCCGGGTTGGATTCATAATGGATGATATTGGAAAACCTTCAACGTATCGACATGTTTATTTAGCTAAGTATAAAGTGGTCTAGATTTTAACATAGATTTTTACATTTAAAAATAAAACAACGAATCTATCCTTATCATTACCTTCTATTTTTTGTGTTATTTTATTTTGTATTTAATTGTTGATTATGAAGATTGATTCTAAAAAATGATTTTGAACAGTAATTGAATAAAGTTAAGAACTTTAATATGTAATTAAAAACGTACACGCAATTTCAGTTAAGCTATACAAATTTATGAAAAATTATATTTATTTATTTATAGATATATAGATGCGATATTTATAGATATATAGATGACTGTCATCGACTTCAGATCTTTACAAATGTAAAGCATTAAAGGTCTCTTAAAAAAAAACTTTATGGAAATCAACCTAATGTAAGGCAACATAACTATGACATAACCCCTTGAAGAATAATCATTCATTCCGAGTAAATAATTGAGTCTTTTTAGCAAAGTGTGATATAAACTTTTCAAACCTCAACCAGTTATTATGACAGTCTTACAGAGCTATTTTGAATTAATTCAAGAAATCATATCGATACAACTATACTCATTTTCATAAGTTAGAAGTAGATTTACTAGTAGCAACGTTAGTTTTCTAACTGGGTAAGTTTTACTTCACAAACTCGACTCCACATCGAACTAAGAATAAATTCAATAATAATCCACGTGGATGAATATAAATATGAGAGTTTGACTCTGGTTAAAAAATAAAATAATCCTTTAAAGTTGGACGTAGCGAACTATGTAAGGCAATTATGTTGGTATTTCAGTGAGTATCTCCCAACAATGGATGACGCATTGATGCGTCGATAGCCTATATACACACTCCACACTGACACTCTGACATATCATTCGCATTATCTTACATTAAGTAGGTACACGTGATATTGTATCTGGAAAGAAAACAGAAAATTCCGATCGAAATGAGATAATTTCGCCAAATTCGCTGACTTGTCTAACAATTGTTACAAGAAGAACGATTTGCAAAATTGGTCGTATATTGGCGCTGCCTTATTAGTGCTAAGCGCGACTTACTAATTTTGAACGAAAATAAAAGGGAAAAAGGAAGAAAAAAAAATATATGGGATAAAATTCCTCCGGTAAATGAATATTAATCAATAGGACAAAGGATTCTATCGCAATTTTCTCCCCTTTTCTCAGTATGAAATACGTGATTCACGAATCGATTTGAAAAGAAAACCCCAAATGGGATGGATATATTCGATTCCTGGTCATAATTTTCATGGAAGTAGTAAACGTATGAGAAGCTATTTCGTCAATGTATCATTGAACATGGAACTCACTGTTTGATGTTTCATTAATAAATGTATATTTTTTTGTTGAACTTCTAGAATGAGCGGCGATTTCGTCGTAGTTTACCAGAAATTGTACGAATTAAAATTGTCGACTATAGGAACTTTTATCTACGTCTTAAATCTGTACCTACAAAAGTTTTATTTACTTGGGAGCTTCAATCTTATTTTTATTTTCTTGTCAAAAGTAAAGTTCCTTAGTAATTTAAACTTTGTATAGTATTTAAAATTCATTCAATTTTGTACATAATATATTATACTATATAAAAAGTGATTTTTGTGTTACAATTAGTGACATTTTTGAAAATGAAAAAAACTAAGATCCAACTTGGCCTAAATATTTGAGACGGAATCGCAGATGAAACGATTCACACAACCTGATATAGAGGACAAGGACATAGTAAAATTGGCAAAGAATATACTTCTGGAGAGACTACGTGAAGAGGACGAATCCTGAATAGCTCCACAAAACCTTAATGTGTTATTATTTATTATTTATTTACCTTTTATCACACCATATTTATAATGACAACAATAAGTAGATTACTGCTGCCCAACTAGGAAATCCTGTTCTAGCGCTAGCAGTTTACAATTTTTATTGACAGTTAAATGCAATTATGAACCAGGTGATCCCGTTTCACACTAAATATGTACACAATCTCAACTAAATAAATAGCAGAACATTGATGAGACCAGGAAAATAAGGAAAATGTCCATTATCTCCTCCTTTTCCTATTTTCCTCAAAGTCCCACCAAGCAATGACAACTTTGTGTTCTTTTACTTTTCTTACTTTTTTATTTAGATTTAAGAATGTACCTATTCATATGTATTGATAGTGTTGTTTATAATTGTTAAAGTGCACTTCACTATTTAGTAATAAGCTTTAAAAAGTTTTTGGTCCTTGAATTGTGTTATATATGTATGTAATTTATTGTTCTCTGTTATGATCTAGATCTACCGGAAATTGACGATTGACGATTTCCAGGAAAACCAAGAATTGAACATCCTCATCCAAGTACTGGGACTAAATTCTTCTGAAAATGATCTAGATCTATCCGAAGAAAAAAATATTTTTGAAATGAGTTCATTTGAAATCATATAAGTGTCAATAATCGATTGATACGATGTATTGTTGTAATGAATCAGGTATTATATAGATTAATATTTCGACATATTTGAATAACTGTTTTATAAACAATATCCAAACACATAAATGTTATTTATTTTTCGCTTCACACATTGAACCATAATATTATGATACATGTATTTTTCGTTTTCAATTTTTGTTTAAATAATAATATCAACAGCGTTCATTAGTATCACTTTTAAAGGGAAAACAAATACATTTTTACTGAAAACAGAATACAGGGATGCAAAATGAATCATTTCTATTTTTGTTTAAATCGGTTTTATCGTGGTGGATTGTTGATGGGAATGTTGTTTTTTCAATGTTGAAATACAAATAAATTTTTGATCTACGATTTCAAATACGATCTATCTAAAATACCAAATTTTTTTTTTTTGTCTGTCAGTAACTCAACAAGCAGTTATGTAGAGCTCTGACACTTTCAGAATTCTTGTATTCCCAATGACAATTTATGTTAAAGTTGTTTCCAGCTTGATTCATTTGATATTTTGACAATATTGAACAATTTTGTATTTCAGTTTGTTAGTAAAGTACAACGTAAAACAGTAAAAATCGTAATTATATGCATTTCTATAAAAATAATAATATGAATTTCAAAGTTTAATAAATAGATACATATTTTTCTTTTTTATATCAATGCGAAGAAAACTTGGAAAACGTTTCTTCAATTTTTTTTTATATACCTACTTGTTTAATCTTACATAGGTATTTATGTATAGTCGCAGTCATTTGAGACGGCGTTGAAAGTATTTTAACTCGAAATCGGAGTCGTCAGATTTTCGACGACTGCACAACCCTGCAATGTTTGTTGTTGGCACGGTGTGGTCTTCTGTTGCAGAATGTTTGTTTATTCATTGAACTAAAAAGAGAGGCGGAAACTGTGTGATTGTTTCCAAGTTAACAAGCGAACAATGGGTGTACGTTCTGAATATTCAACCCATCCCGGTACGAAATCAACGGGTGGTAAATGGTTTGGAGTTTCGTTTTTATTTATACCCACATCATGCATACAAATATGAACAATCATGTCACTTCCGTGTATTGTGGTTTGATCGATGATATAAATTATGATTTTCTCTACAAAGTTTTCATTGATTTATAAAGATTTTCGCTTTGGGGAGTGTATAATACTAATTATGAAAGAGAAGTAGTAGTAACTTTTTTTTTTCAAATGTTTGAATGTTAACTTTGTGGTTCATATTTAACAAATTAAATTGAAAGATATAACTTTGTATTAACCACGTTTTTTGGTTGAAACGATGTGACCGGTTTCGGAACTAACCGTTCCCTCATCAGGCTAACTTTCAACTGAAACAGAATGTGACGACGTGCTTACAAGAAATCTATGGGGGCGGAGGTAGAGGTAGGGTGGGGGTACTTAGGGTTGGGTCTTGTGCAGGGTGGGTCCGATTGGCTGAAGGATTAGAAGTAAAAGGAAACATATTTAATAATGGACTGAAAGATAAATTTAACTGATTGTTTATTATGTTCTGTTTTGAATTAATACACTTTTTAATTTCTAGCGACTCTAAATTATCAAGACGGAGACCTACTTTGTTGACGTGTAAAATTTTTGTTCCCGATTGCATATTAAATTGATGATCATTAAGTACTAAGTGTTCTGCGAATTCCGAAAAATTATCATTGTTTATACATCTAATATGTTCTTTTACTCTAGTCTCAAATTTCCGTCCTGTTTTTCCTATGTAGACTGCAGAGCAGTCTCCACATGTCAGTTGGTATACGCCGGAGTTTTCCATTTTATTATCTTTATCTTTGGAATTCATTAAACTTTTTCCAATATTATTGTCAGTGTAAAATGCCGGTCTTATGTCTTTTGGTAAGAAATTTGAGACTAATTGGGATAAATTATTAACAAACAATATGCGTCTCCATCTATATTCATCTTTTTTGATATTTGTATTATAACTATGTAGGTATCTATTGACGTTAATATTTTTTTTTTTTTTTATTTAAAATAGAGTCTATCAATTTACTGTTATAACCATTATTGTAAAACAGATTACATAAAACAGATTGCATACAGGAGTTGGCTACGACATCAAGATCTGATATTTGATGTGGCATCAGAGGAGCATGTGAAGTGTGTTGATTGTGCGCACATGAAATGAGATGTGTGCACGCGCAATTTAGGAACATTTTTTAAATGTCATGCGACACAGATTGTTGGATTAATGCCCCGGTGCAGTTTTGAATCAATGTAAACACATACAATATTATTATTTCAGCGTCTCACTGGATTTTAATTTAAATAAAAAAAGAAGTTGATTAAAAATGTAGAAGGTCTATTTTGTTTGTTTGTTATGCACTACTTAAATAAACATCAAGTTAACTTACCAGTATATTTCACTAGTATTATTGTTATTTGATTGACTTGCATTGAAACTATTTAAAGATTGATTTTCTATTCCACTGCAATTGTTGATATCACTTCCATATTGAGACGATATTCCAAATGACGGAGTTGAATCTAAAAATATGTAAAACAAATTAATAACACATTGCAATGATATAATAATTTAGATTGTACAATTTAATATATTCAAATTGTGTATAAGAAACAGCAATATAGAAAAATAATAATTTTCCCATTATACAAAATGTTACAACTTAAATATATTAATAATGGGAGAATATAAACTCCCAACTCATTTTTTTCGCCATTTTTTCAAAATAGGTATATTCAAAGTGTTTATTAAATTTCAATTTATATTCAATCAATATACCTAAATATTTTATAGTGCTTTAAATGCAAAAAATAAATTCATAATAAATACGATATTTGTAAATATAGGTTCCACATCTGCTACATATCGAAGTCTTTAGATTCTATTACCGCGTGTGTATATTTAGTTATTCGAATATCTTAAGTTCAACATATATTTTCTCGATGTGCAATTGTAAAACAATTTAATAATAAACAGCAAGTACACAAACTGATTGTTTGAATCCTGTCATTTCAAACCTATCTCTATATCAATAAATTACATACTTGGAGGGTTGTATTGATCAATAGAACACGCAGCATATTTTATGCGACTCCTTTAATTGGTTCGATTCCAATTAAATCGACACATTTAAAACCAACCATTTATATAACACAACCATTTAACCCCCCCCCGGATCAACAGGATAGGAGTGATAGTGGTATCACTCCTATCCTGTTGATCCGATTGCGATGAAATTTTGGGGATTTGTTCAGCGCACAATCGAAAAGGTTTATGAATATTTTTTTAAAAATACGGCATAAGCCATTTAGGTATGTGTTATGTATATTATTTACTGTGTATACACAAAAAATCACAAACAGATAAAAATATAGAAACGAAAATACACATCAAATGTTATCGTACAATCAGTATCAAATAGTTTACCCAAAAAAAATGTATCAATTGATTAAGCTTCAATAAGATAACGAAAAAAAATATAGGATGGAAAAAAAAACTAATGTGTCAATAGATCATTTGCAAAGTTGGCAGCTATCGATATAAGAAAAACTTTTTTTTTTGGAAACCGGTAAGTTATCACCGCTATTCCAAACCTATGCAATCTCGATATTTTTTTTTTTCATATGTAACATAAGATATAATATACACATCAAAGTTTAACAATACAAAAGAGATAATTAGGTAAGAACTAGATGCGGAACGTAAACTGCTTCACTAGGTTAAAAACCTGTTCTGAGGCAGCTTATAATTATAATAAATTATAAAATTACCTATATGGTTAGGTGCGCGTGTGTGTCATTGCATGTTAACGTAAAGTAGTTTATTAGTCAGTGTCTTGTCTGTTTTTTTATCCATTTTTATAAACCCCATTTATATTTTATGTTTTCATCAATTTAACTGGAAGCAAATTGAAAATTTTTACTTCAAGGAAATTAAAAATTTCTTGTCCATAAGTTGACTTGGTCCTCGGTATCTGTATATTTGTTTGTTTAGTCTGTTTAGTCTGACGTGTAGTTTGGGCCGATTGGAAGTTGTTGAGGTATGAATAAATATAGATGCAAATGTTTTGAGCATAATATAGCTGTGTTATGTCTAGGATGTCAATTTTTTTGAATAGTTCGGCTGAGGGAGTGCTAATTGGTATCGGTGATATAAATAAGTAGTTTGTGGATGCTGCTACTATCCCTCTATTAGGAACGTGAAAATTAATTTTAACTCACAAGCTTGATGCAGTCAGTCTCTCCGTTGACCAACTTATACAGAAATGGGACATCCAATAATCTTCGTCGATCGGCCAAGGAAAGCAATCAAATTAAAGTTTATTTATTTGACATCCCACACAAGAGATTAGTTAAAATGATCTACTTGGAATACATGCAACGATTCGGTGGCGTGTAAAATGCATCTAAAGGGACGGCATTTGCTTAAGCCATCTTTAATTGGTGACAGGAAAATTATTCGAAAGACAATTATTCGAATGCTCAATTATACGAAAATCAATTTTACGAATGGCAATTATTCGAATCACATTTTTTCGAAAAACAATTTTCCGAACACACAATTATCAGAAATTACAATTGTTCGAATTTTTATGACGTCATGTTGGTAGTATTGTGAGAGGAATAAACCATAGATTTTTGTTATAATATACTAGATGTCGTAGTTTTGTATGTATGAATCGAAGTGAGGCATTTTTCCGGGGTATTTTTGACGTTTTCGTACATCGTTTTTCCATAGAGAATAACGACTAATGTGAATTGTTTTCGGATTTATTTGTCGTAAAAAACACTTTGTTAATTAACATTTAGAGAAAAGTTATTTGGGATTTGTTGAAATGTAAGGAAAACTAAAATATGTTGCCAACCAAAACGTGATAGGTACGCGCGTTAGTCCATGACTCACTTTTTGCACGGAGAACCTACTACATCTACATAGTAGGTATATTATGTATAATAAAAATCTATGGAATAAACAACATGGCGACGCACCGCGCTGTCGGATATCCTAGGATGTACACCGATTTTTTAAACTTAACCTACAAAACTTTGGTAAAAATAGGTTGGTTAGGTTTGCTTGTAGTTATAATTGCGACTGGCGTGAGCCAGTTGCATTATATATTATAAAAAGTCTTTATAATATTAAAATAAAATAACTAAATTGGTGTGAATACTAGATAAACATGATGTGCCAAAATCAAAAACTCGTGTACAAACTAGGCTATCCCGCGCTGTCAAAGATTAGTTATTAAAAATGTGCAAACATACGTACCCAACAATAATACAACAAGTAATAATAGTCTTCATCGAATATATTTTACTGGCAACAAAATAAATATGTCAAAGGAGGCAACATAATGACAAAAAAATATATTAAATTCGGTCAATTGGTATTCCAACAAATGTTAGTTCGAATAATTTGCTTTCGGACAATTGTCATTCTGATAACTGATTTTCGATTAATTGTTATTCATACAATTGCGCATTCGAACAATTGTGTTTCGAAGAATTTTCATGTAATCCTTTAATTATCCAACATAATTTTTCAACGAATTATGAATTCTGGATTACCTTCATAAGATTTTTATATAAATAAAGGTAAATAAATTTACACCGACACGACGATGTCTGTCGAGTTTTGTCAGTATTTACACAAACTAGTTATATGTATCTTTATACTTTGCTGCTATTGCTTTTAACATTTAAACTAGCTTCGACCATAATATCTATTGTTAATAATGCTAATATTTTTCAACCTACTTATAGTATTAATAATTCCTTACAACTGGTAAATCACCTTAGAGATAAGAAATTTCCTCATAATGCCCGTTTAGTGTCATTTGACATTGTTAGCTTGTTTACTAACGTTCCAGTAGCAGAAAGCAAATCCCTGATTAATGATATATTGGTAAATGCAAACTTACCGGGTGATTTGAGTAATGATTTAATACGCTTGTTCAATTTGTGTCTTGATCAGAATTATTTCCAATTTAATAACGTTTTATATAAACAGAAGGAAGGTCTCCCGATGGGAGGACCTGCTAGCCCATTAATAGCAAATATTTTTGTAAACCATTTAGAAAATAAGATTTTTAATAGTAAGTCACCTTTGTTGAAGTATGTAGAACTGTGGAAGCGATATGTGGATGATATTTTTTGTATTTGGACGGGTAGTATTCGCCAGTTAAATATGTTTTTAAAATTTATTAATTCGTTTCACCAAAATATTCAATTTACTCTTGAAATAGACAATAACTCCACTTTGAACTTCTTAGATTTAACTCTTTCTTTAAAAAATAACGCAATCGACTTCAGTATTTATCGTAAACCTACATACGCAGACACAGTTATACATAATTCATCAAATCATCCTCTATCACATAAGTTGTCTGCCTTCTATGCAATGTTACATCGGCTACAAAATGTTCCAATGACAGTAGAAAATTACAATATAGAATTAAATACAATTAAAAACATCGCGATTAATAATGGTTATGACTTAAATATAATAAGTAATATAAAAAATAATATACAAAAGAGACAAAATATAATCAATTACTTGTACAGCGGTAAAGAATGTATAAACACAAATGATCAAAAATGGCGGAGAATGCTTTTTATAAATGATAAAATAAAATCAGTGCTAATAAAAGACTTACCACCAGATTTAAAACCAGCCTTTTATACTGGTAATAACCTAGGAACTTTTTTAAAAAATAATAAAGATAAAGACACGGTATTAAGTAATTCGGGTGTATATAGATTAAATTGTGAAGATTGCGAATTTTTTTATATAGGTAAAACAGGTAGAAATTTTGACATTAGAATTAAGGAGCATTTAAGATGTTTAAAAAGTAACAATTTCTCAGAGTTTGCAAATCACTTGATTGAAAATAATCATGCTTTCAATAATAAAACGGGATATAAAATCTTGCATATAAATAAAGAGGGCTTAAGATTGGATAACTTGGAGGCATTAGAGATAAAAAAAGCCTTAAATACAAAACAAAAAATAATTAATAATCAAGTACATTTAAACAATACTCCATTATTTAATATTTTTCCGTTGACAACCTCTGCTTTCAATAATGTAAGCTCCGCCCATCAACTTACCGATACATAATTTAGGCACACGGGTCACATTATGTACATAGTATCTAAGTTTAGTATAAGTTTGTCCGGACGAAGGAGCGGTTACGTCTCCGAAACTAGTTGACATATAAATATACTCAACGTGGTTAAAAACTAAGAGATTTTATTTAATTATATTAGTTATATGTAACTCATGAGATCCAACTGACGATGGCGATAGTATGCATAATTGAAGAATACGTACTAAACTATAAACACTTAACAGCAATTAAATAATAATTTTAAGATATTTTGTTTTCTATATAAAACATATAGGTATGTATGTCAGAATACTATAGTATAGAGATCACTCTTTTTTCCTAACCAGAATATGAAAACAGGGTGATGGTATGTATGTATGTTTGGAGATAAATTATCAAAATATTGAGTCCCCGTAGATATTGTATAGTGTATACTGCCTTACAAATGGTATGAAACGATGTCGTCACTAAGTTCAATTCATATAAATATTGTTTAAAAAAGTTTGAGACACACTAAATGTTCTACTCTGAATTATGAAAAAATCCATATATATATAAAACATATATGCTGCAAAGCCTCTAGGTTGGAGTTTTTTTTACTTCAAAGTTGGATAAACCGTGAAAAATATGTATAGAGCCTGCATACGAATCTGGCGTGACTTGGCTTGATACTTTGTCGATATGTTAAGAGAGTAAAATTATCTTGAAAAAATCGACAGTTGGACTATCCAATTATTGATTTCTAAGATTACATTAGTGCTGGATGTTGTTGAATGTGTTAATGAAATGGTATTGGGCTGGTCATATTACTTCGGACGATAAATGGACAAAACGCCTCCTGCGCTGCTATCCAAAGACTAATTTAAGAAACCCACATCTGATGGAGAGATGATATAAAGAGATGGGCGGATAAACCATGGATACAGATAGCCCATGATCATTCGATTTGTATGAGATGGAAAAAAGCATGTTTCAGGAGTGGACAGCGACAAGCTAAATATAGAGGAAGACAGAACTTATTTTTAAGATCTTAATTAAATTAAGTTAATAAATCTCTTCGAAAATACCTGAGCCCTCTCTTTTTCTTCTTCCTTTCTTTTGCTACGTAATATTTACTAAAGAAGGAATATTTATCCCTAAACACCTGATTCGATTTCCTATTCTTGTTCTTTCCCAATCCTTTACAAGGCATACAACTCAATATTCCTAGAAGATCGCTGAGTTTCGCTAAAACCTTTGATATTAATATACTTCGGACCAGCTTTATGTATTACAGTACCATACTAAGAATGTGTAGACAGTATAACGATATGACAAGGGAATGTCTTGATTTTGACGTGTTTGAGGATTCGCTCTCTGAAAAAAGTTAATTGGCGCGTGTTGGTTAAGGAATTTTTCAGTGCTATTTATATGCGCTATTTGATTGTAATCTGTTTGAAATTGTCTTTTCTCTAACTTATATAACTTTTTTTATTTCTGCCTCATGTCAGTTCTGTCAGTGCCCAGACCAAACTTCGGAACATATCCTGTGGGAGTGTTGCCACCCAATGGTGTCCTCTTTTAGATCGGAGCTCCTCGTTGCTGTCCGTGGGCCTCTTCAAGGTCCCATTGGTCACGCGGATTTTGTGATCTCGAAGAACAATTTATTTTAAAGCCTTTAAAAAGTTTTGTCATAGTTATGGTGCCTTACTATTGTTAGATTCCCAGTAGGTTATTTTTTTACAGAGATCTTGCTCATACCCCTGATATTTCTCATTTATAAGATCTGAAGTCCCCGAGTGTGAATCCTCCATTCACATTCGTCGATTTTTCTTTTGCACTATGGTGCCGAGATTACTAATCTAGAGGGATCCATGAGCTACTTTTTGTGATATTCATTTTTTTTTTCTTGTCGCTCACTTAGCGTTCTGTGAAGGGGCCGTTTACAGTCCCCATATGCAGAGCGGGTGGTGGTGGAAGTAGCGAATAACTTTTTTAAACTTCTTATGTACCTATTTTTTTACTTCGACTTATGGAACTTGCGTAACTTCTATAACTTTTCTTAACTTATGTAACTATTTTTTTCTTCTTCTTTTTTTTATTTATCTTTTGTAACCTAATCTTCTCTTATTTATGTAACTCTTACTTGTGTAACTTACGTGTGTGATTGAAAATGAGCTCATGTAATTTTGTGTGCATCCATAATTATTGGACGTCCAGCAATCAAAATAATAACCAATATTTTTTTTATGATAATTGTAAGCTGGATGTCTGTCGATGTACCCTTTTAATAAAATATATCCTTCTTTTATTTGCTATGATGTATATTTTCTTTGTTCTTTTTTAGCTAACATTTTTTGTTGATGTACATATATAATTCTGTCCCTCGATAATTTGGCAATGAGCCCGCCACGCACCAGTGTGCATTATATTTGTTTATAGTATGTACAAAAAGTAAATAAATAAATACATTTAAATTAAAATCTTTATGTTCGTGGAAGTACGTTATAAAATAATGTCGTATGTATATTGGCAATAAACGCATTTGCCGTAAACGTAAAACACATAAAATCCAAATGACGCATCGAAGTGTTAAAGGAATTCAAAAATATATTTTTGGTCGCCGTTTTTAAAAATGATTTGGAATTGTTTTTGAAATTATTTTGAAACTTTAACTCTAGCTTATTCCTTCTTAAAAACATATAAACAAGACCATATCTTTTACTGGCGATCTAAAACGCGACTTTTGTTGTGAATTTCTTTTTTATCCTAGATTCTGTAAAATACGATACAATCCAATGTGATTCATGTTTATATCCATTTTAAGTGACTATAAATCCATTGTGTCCTTTGTTCAATTTGTGAGTATGGATTACGTTGGCCAGCGCCAACTTAATTCTTTAAAATGCGTATTAAAACATTTTTATGACCAACCCTATTTCTTTATTTGGTTTTTATCCAACTAGTTTCGATAATTCAACTGCTCGTATTGCCACAGTATATTATGTTTTTTATGATAATTAAAGTTTATTTTGTTTTAAAGATGCAGTAAAAATCAGGGTTATCAAACATAAAGGAATACATTTAAAATTGTAAGATTTAAAAATAGGCCTAAATTCATATCAAAATTTCAACTTGGATTGGATTTGTAAGATTAAGATCGTTTTGAGAACTAAAGAATCCTTCTTCTATTTCATTGATCTTGTCTAATCTTAATTTTAATTAATCTAAGATGGAAATTTTAGCTAGGTACTGTAATACTTGTTTTTTTAAATTATTAGCAGATAAATCTGTGCATACAACATTTTGTTAAACGCAGCAGCTTCATGGCTGATAATATCACATATAAACCTCTCCTGTTTGAATTGAAATGGTAAAATTATCACAAATGATTGGACACTATTTCTGTTATTCAAAAATTATGACATTATAGTCCAAGAGATAGCAAGGTTTTCTAAGTAGCCATGCTATTTTTTGCTGAGTCAGTGCGGGACACTGACATGTGATTGAAATTTATTCGTAAAGCCTTAAAAGTTCAATAGAATTAACATTTTTTTTACTATTACAGAATATATAATGTATTACAGAATATAAGAGTACATTTGAAAATTAAATACAATAATAATTTACAAAACAATTGTCATAGATACCTGAATTTCAGGGTATAGAATTTTACTTCAATAAATATTTGTATCGTAGACTTGGGGCTGAAATAGATGTAATAAAAATGTTGTGCATATAACATCTATACTTTAAAATTTTATATTTGGATACTGCAATAAGAGTTGTAAATAATGAATATGCCTCAAAATTGTGAACAGCTGCATCAGATCATTACAATGTGATGAATATTTTAAAAAAAAAATAATTTTCGTCTTAATGAAAAAAACGAGTGGGTTGTAGCCAACACTAAACTCTCCACACCATAGTAACTGTTCATTTCTTCTTCTTGAAAGGTTGACAATCTCTAAATGCATTTTTATGAAGTACATTTCTATTATATTCTTAAACAAATATAAGATTCCCAGAGGACAAAAGTTTTCACAATACACCATACACACAAAAACATTGTCACGAAACTCATAGTATACGCTTTCTACATGATACCAGTTGAGAAATTTTAAATAAAATTGCATTAAAAGCAAGATGAGCATGTATGAGACAGTTATCAATGTTGATGAGGCGATGTATGTGTCAAGATAGAAGAATGCGGTGTTCGATCTCACTGCCTACCCCTTGAGTAAGATAGAAGTGGAGGGTAAAAAAATACATTTGTCTCTAGAGACACATACAATATCAATATGAAGTTGATCATACAATTTTCCCATACAGAAGCTATTTTACTTCTGGTACATATATACATTTTTCATACAAATATGAAATTTATTTCACATTGATATGGCAGAACATAAATTTGTTTCTTTAAATTTTGACAATCCTTGAATGCATTTTTGAAGATTGAATGTGTGTTGTATCAAAAGTTTGAATAATATAAAAATACCTCGATTTTCCAGGCCGTGAGAGCATTTTGAAAATTTGGAGAGATCGAATCATAGATAAGAAATTAACAGATATTTATGGAAAACTAATCAGCTCTAAGTTTATGGACTTTACATAATATATGATATCGATATGAAATCAATCGGACTTAAAGTTTGGGCTGCAGATAGGACACAATTAAACAACTTCTTCTTCTTCTTCTTCATTCAGCCCCTTTCACTCCACTGCTGGATAAAGGCCTCTTCCTGAGTTTTCCACTTCTCTCTGTCCTGGGCGCTCTGTTTCCACCCATGTCCCACCAGTTCGACAATGTCATCAGTCCATCTCCTCTGTGGTCTCCCTACACCCCTTCTATTATGATAGGGTCTCCAATTCAGAATTTTGGGGGTCCATCTATCATCTCTCTGTCTTGCCACATGACCTGCCCATTGCCACTTCAGCCTTCCCACTCTTTCTGCAATGTCGGTGACCTTTGAGCGGCGTCTTATTTCCTCGTTTCTTATTCGGTCTCTCAAGGATACGCCTAACATATGTCTCTCCATTGCTCGTTGAGTACACTTAAGTCTGTGGAGGCTTCTGGCAGTAAGTGACATGGTTTCGAGACCGTATGTTGTCACTGGCAAAACACAAGAATTGTACACTTTGGCTTTTAGGTTATTCGGAATTTCCCTGTTGCCGAATATGTACCTCAACTTTCCAAAAGCAGCCCAACTCAGCCCTATACGTCTTGGCAGTTCGGCGGTCTGATTTTCTTTACCCAATTTAATTTTATGTCCAAGGTATATGTATTCTTCAACAGCACCAATAGTCTTATTTCCAATGCAAATACTGTGTGAAGTTGGACTCAAAATCTTGGTTTTGTCTATGTTCATTTCCAGACCGATTTTTCTAGAGGCTTCATATAATTCTGCTACCATAGCTTCCAGTTCAGACAATTCTTCGCTTATTATTACTATGTCGTCTGCAAAACGGAGGTGATTTAAATATGTGCCATCTATTTTATTAAACAACATAAATGATGAATTCATAGGGATGAAATCAAAAGTTGTCTATGAAAAACTGATCATCTATGCACTTTACATATATATATGATGTTAATATGAAGTCGATTGGACTTATGGTTTGGGCTGTAGAGAGGACACAAAAAGGATAATCCGTACGGCGTACGCCATAGGTACATACAAACATTTCACGACGAAACTCACTCTCTACATGATACCCGTTGAGAAATTGATGTAATAAAAATACGCTTACAAGTTTTGAAATCATAACTCTCCATTTTTCCATAGTGTGGAGAGTAAAATATGCAAAATGAGAAAAAATATATTTGATATTTATATCAAAATTGAGATAAATAATTTTCGTTTTTTGTAGGGGAGATTTTTATATTTGGAATGAATCTGTTATTATGATTTTTTCGCAATTTTCTCAAGCTTATTATTTGCAAAGATTGCCAACTCAATGAACACGTCAATAAAATTTACAGTCGATTTGAGATAGAAAATACGAGACTTTGGGGATTATGAAAATTTTTAAGCTGAAATATCTACCTCCTGAAACAAATAGCAGAATAACGAGTCCTCGTTTTCAAACTCGTTAATTTTTGTGTGACCTTAAACATTAGGTACTTATGTACATACCTACTTCAAAATATTGAAAATTTGAAGTGGAATATGAGCGGTTTCATACTGATTTTTTACTTCTTACTAACCCAAGGGGATATAGTGGGGAGTTATGATTTCGCAACTTTTAAGGCATTTTTTTGCAGATTATCAACTAGTATCATGCTGAGATTGTATTAAGAAAGTTTCATTACAATGTTTCTGTGTGTGTGTGCTATGTGCTGTGTGCAGTGTGCTTTGTGCTATGTGCAGTGTGTTATGTACGGCGTGTTCATTTTTACTTTATCGATTATAGACTAAAGTACTCATTCGATTCTATTCAAAATTTGCAAATTTGTATATCTTATATTAATTTAGACCCTGTTAGATTTTGAAGGATTTCTGAATAGTGCTTCTCAATTTTTTTAACTGTCAAATATTTCAAAGTGACCCCAAGCTCGGGAAAATTAGAAATACAATTTTTATTTTTAAATAGGTAAAAAGGCTCATCACTTTCATAAAATGGCAATAAAGAAATTCCAACTTTTCATAATAAAATATTGAAATAAAAAAAAATAATTAAACAAACTCATTTCATAAAATTGCTGAAAAATTTTCTTACAAAATTTGAATACTTTATAGAATGACTTGTTAGTGAGGAGTTTAGAGCTGTCCACAACCCACTCGTTTTTCAATCATACCATCACGGCATATTCCACAATGTCGGGTTACCGGCGATAGGTGTGTTTACAGTGTAAATAAAACTTGGTTTTGTTCTATTGATTTATTGTTGTGTTTTGTACGAGACACATTGTTAGAATAATACATGAAAAAGCTGAATTTTATTAGTTTTCATGATTTTTTAAACAAAATCTTTTAAAAACTTTTTTTCTCATAAATACATACATTTGAAACTCTATTGGTAAGCTGAAATTATACGGATTTATAAAAAAATATATATAAATCTTACAGATAAAATTATTCAACCTTAATTTGCATACAAAAATTTTCCGTTACAATAGCAAATTTATTATTTATTTTAATTTAAAAATAATACAAATTTTTCAATTATTCCACTTTTATTTAAATATCTATTTAAATAAAAGTGTTTCAGTTAAAAAGTTTGTTTTATTTTTATATATTTTTTTTCAAAGTAAAAAAAAATTAAATGGAATTCCATCAAGTATTGTCAGTTGAAAATTACATTAAATATTTATTCACTGAAAATCTTTGCAAGTGGCGAGTTTATTGGCAGTTAGAAATTTATTCTCATTGTTTTTCATTTTTGCATACATTTTTTTGTTACCACATGAGATGGTTTGTCCATCTGACTGCTGAATTCTGTTATGCACAACGGATATATTTTGGATCGCTAAGAAGAATCTGTAATATAACGATGTATGACAGGGTCAGAAATGAGGGCATAAGGAAAGAATGTAAAATAAAGAAATATGTCATTAATAGAATGAAAGTGAAAACATTGAGATGGTTTGGCCACATGGGGAGAATGATTGAGGAACGCCTGACGAAGAAAATATACAAGACTGACAGAAACAGAATAAGAAGTCGGGGGCGCCCGAGAAAAGGATAGGACGACCATGTAAACGATATTCTGAAATACGGAAATGTAGAAGCATGACGAACATGTATAAGATGATGCGATGAATGTACTGTGTCAAGATAGAAGAATGTGGCGTTCGGTTCTCTCTGCCTACCCCGTGAGGGAGATGACATGATGGTATGAATGTATGTATATATAAGTACTCTTAACTGATTTCTAAGAAAGTAGGTTAAAGACACGTCGGGGTTACAATATGTCATTAAAATTTTAATGCTGTTCAAATTAATGGTTCGAATAAACAAAGTCGGGTGTATGTATGTATGTATGTTAAGTGGTTGGTGTATAATTTGTGTGTCATGCCCCTTGGGTTAAGGGATACAGTGACATACTCCTCCCCTCTTGATATTGTACAGAGACTTGCTATATTGTTAGACTCAAAAAAAAAAGAAAAATAAAATCATTGAAGAAAAATAAATTGAGGGACTGGCAAATGCAGTAATTATGTCCTATTCTGATTCGTTTCAGAATACGAAAACGTCTAAATTTACGGGCGACCGTGGATAAAAGGATTTTATCCGCTCTGTGTGACATAATGCAGTCAAGTTTTTGACATTTCTCATATATTAAAACTCAGACGGATAAATTAAGACGAATCAGAATAGGACATAATATACTAGATAAGGCCCTTGTATACCATGGGCATACGAATGTACACAAATATGCGCACTAAATTATGTACCTTCTATAGTGTGAAACACAAAAAATAATGTAGGTATATCACCGAATTTCTTATGAACAATTTTCGCCAAGATAAAGTAAAATTTAAATATTTTCTTTAAATAGCGAAAATAGTAATTAAAATATTTAAATAGTAGAAAATACAGCCGGTATATTTTTATTTTTTTCATTCGATTGAAGTAAAATTCTACAAGAAAAGTATTTAACAAAATCAAATAAAAAAAACGCATTAGTATAAATAATATCGTCCAAGGCAATACTGAAAACCAGCTGGACAGTGGGTCTCCACGGGTTTACAGTTGAGTTATAGCCTATTTGTTGTAAAATAGTACAAAAAAATCTATAATTGTTTTTTATTTTTATTTATATATGCAACAAATAAATTTTTATTTGTTTGTTTGTATGTAAAATTATATAGATCTTTATCTCAATGTATCTTTTGTATCTTTTTTAAAGATTCGTTTGAAGATTCTGGCGAAGACATTTTCAAAATTAATTATTTAGCCTACTGTAACCTTTTAATTAATTTTTAACTGTTTGTGGTATTTCTAAAATTTTCAATGGATTATATCTTTGATTTAAATACACTATACGGCATTTTCTATTATCATCGTTTTCAGTTGTTGCGCAAGAGCTGGGTTCACCAACGAGGTTCATCATCCAATCTGAACGTTGCCTTTTCAAGTGAGACTAGACTGGTGTATGGGCATACATACATGTATCTTTCTTCCTTTTATAAGGTAATGCACACCCGCATACCTGTCACTGTTTACCCCACACTGTGGGATATGTCATGATAGTATGAATGAAAATTAATATGAAATCTATCGAATGGTGTGGGTTGCATAGGTGTTATAACAAAACATTTTTTATATTTGAATTAACTTTACAGCTTTAAGTTGTATTAAAAATAATATAAAATTACATTGGTTTATAACTCCAATGACAAAGTTAATTAAAAACAACAAAAAAAAAACTATTGAAACTACGTATAGCATTGCAGGAGGGTTTAGGATATAAGGAAGGGTCAGGAAGGGGAAAAGGAGGAGAGGTGAGGGATTTTCTCCATTTTGGAGAAACAAGTTGAGGGTCAATCGAAAGACCAGTACCAGCGCAGGCACACACAGAATTCAGTTAAAATTTCACCATCTCCATCAAACATTTTCTATATGTATAAAGACTTGAAGTAAAAATATCAAGCCTTGGTTCACTCATAAAGTTTTTATTGTAAGAATTACATGCTCTATTTACAAATAAATTGCGTGAATAATTAGTGTGTCGATGTAAAATAAAGATGGGATTCTGTCTATTCTCCTAGGGCCTAGGGCAATGAAAAGGAAGCAGCTGCAATCATACTCGGACCATCTACTATTTTACGCTATACTTGATAGTGTACATTTCGACAGAACTCGCTGTACGTATGCACTCTCTACACAATACTCGTTGAAAAATTGATGTAAAAAATATATTCAACAATTACCTATTCCATATTTGTGGAGAGTGAAAATAATTCTGCATTTCCCGCATTTTCGTGAAATGACTTTTGTTAAATTATTTTTGATTAAAACATTTTGATTTTATGAAAACTTGATATTTCTTCAATGCCATTTTCAGTGATGTGCCTTTTTACCAATTTGAAAATAAAAATATCAAATTTCAAGTATCCTGAGCTTGGGGTCACTTTGAAATATTTGACATTTAAGAAAATTAAGAAGCACTATTCAGATATCCTTCAAAATTTTTATTTTCACTTACATATATTCATATACATATATATATGTATACTTTTTGATTTTTATATTTTTAACTTAAGATGATTTGATGTATTTTTATTCTGTACTTTTTTATGTAAATGGTTTTATTTTACCGTAAATAAATAAATAAAATAAAAAATAAATAAAATCTCATGGAATATAAGCTACAATTAGATATACGAATTTGTATAATTTTATTTTTATTGACAATAATATCTCCAAAGAGACGAAAATCAAGAGCGAAAAAAATCCAATGGTTGCGTATATGCAATTAAAAAATATATTCAATTTGTATAATATTCGCCAAACATCATGAAATAGCTTCCGGTTTCGCAGAGCGCAAATTTGTGTCTTTTTGCTTCGTTGGTTTACGTGCAAATCGCCCCCGTCTCGGCTAAAAGTTCAAGTTATTGATGACAACTATAAAAAATGAAAATAATTGAATGAGTACCTCAGTCTATAAGTAGAAAAAATACGCCATATATACCATAAAGTCCACACACTCTGATAAATTGTTATGAAGATTTCAGGATACAATCTCAGAATGGTACCTACTAGGTGATCTAAAAAATAGTCTTTAAAATTGCAAATTCATAACTCCACCACTACATCTCCTTGGGGTACTGAGGAGTAAAAAACGGTGAGTCTAATAATTTAGCAAGCCTCTGTATTATTAGAGTCTCCGACTGTCGTGTCGCTTCTCTGCTGTCAAATAATATTTACACACTCTGACGGAGGGAAAAATCCCCTCGTAAGCTCTGAAGGGTGAAACGTAGGAAAGAATTTCAACTGTTCAGCAGCATTGTAGCACTTATGAAGTGTAAGAACGTGACGTAAGACACGATGACGTGTCTCATCTTCGCATATTATTCCCTCTTCTCATTCTTCCACATCTCTTCTCACCCCGTTTATCTTATCATATCAAATTATGAAACATGACTTACTAACGCGCCCCTTTTTGGGCATCGAGGATAATAAGTAATATTCTTTTGTTAAAAAAAAACAACTACAGAATGAATTTGGGTCAAGATAGAAAAAATGTGGCGTTCAGTTTTCTTTGCCAACCCAATGAGGGACATGGCCTGATGGTATGTATGTATTTAGTAATATTACAAATCCTTCACAAATTAATGAGTTTTATGATTTCTCATGATTTCCATCATCAAATCGTTTTAGCAATAGGATATTAGTGGAGTATATAATATTTGAAGATATTGAATAACTCAAAAAGATAATTATATCCGTGATATGGGTTATTATGACGGTTTTAATTCCACTTTTTGACGGGACCTGCCACCCCCCCCTCCAAGATGAAACCACCCCAGTAGTGATCCCTTTGTAAAGAAAAATAAATCATCAAATTCATCAATCAGTGGTGAAGAATAATTATTTATTACAGACGACTTTCGATTTTAAGAGTTTGATATTTCTTGTCATGAGGTTCATTATCAGAACTCGATGAAATATATATGTGCGATCACGTCTGAAGCACTTATTTCCTATTGAAAAAGGAATGATTAAAATCAGATCATTTGGAAAATAATCACTATCGCTGAAGTGAAAATGAAATATTTTGAAGATTTTGTCATGGATCCCATGGCCAGATCTTGACCAAATTGAAATGGGACCAATCCGAAAGATACCGCTCTTCTAATGGAAAAAGAATCGTCGAATTGATAACCTCCTCAGATTTTGGAAGTCTGCTAAAATAGAATAGTTAGGCATGTAAAAATAACGTAAAAATTTGAGGAGTAAGAAGATTATTTCAAATAAGACCAAAACCAATAACCCAACATAAGCTATTTTATTATAATAGAGATTTGTACCTATAGATTCAGTTTGCACTATATAAGTAGTTTATTTTTAAATCTCTCAAAATAAACAATTATTTTTACACGGGGGGAGGGGCGAGTCCGGTCAAACAGTGGTGTCAAAACCTTCATGATAAACCATAACTAATGAAGTTGTTTAATATCTTGAAAGAGTTGAGTGTTGACCACTCTTTTTTGTAATACGTATTGACTACCAAGAATTCTTTTTCGGGTAAGAGAAGCTTACTGAATTAAGAGTTGCCAAACTTTGGAGACTTTTGATACAATGTCTTACATATTCGGACAAAATTTACACTAAAATAAATGAAATATTTTCTCGGCCCTCTCTTCCATATTTCTTCTAGCGATCTTCGAAATTCATACTTTAATTCAATATTCCTCTGTTATCTTATGAGTGAGTGTTGACGTAGGTACTAATTTGTGTTTTTTTTTTGTTTCAGGTATGTAAATCATCAGGTCAATTATCACCAGTTGTCTGGGCTAGTAAGAAAAAAATGGTCTTTTTGTGAGGTATGTATGAATAATGATTTTAACATAGGTGGTTCTAATCTGTCCTTTTTGAATATTCGTATTTCAATAATTTCAGTTTTTATGTTAACAGTAAAAGTTCATAATTATGAATAAAAATTTTTATGAAAATAAATAACAAAACATGTCTCTGCCTCTTCAGAGGCAAGATTGATTCTAGAGGCAAGAATCTATTTATATATTTGATTCTAGAGGCAAGATGCCGGCTATGTTCGGCGTTTTTCCTGTATTTTATTTATTTATATAAATAATTAGATTTATTTTATTCCAATTATTATTAATTTTAATAATAATATTTTGTGTCACATTAAATAAATATGAGTTTCACTTAATTATTAATAAGATACAAATAAAAACGAAAAAAAATTTGCATGTTTTTCGGTGCCAATAGAGGCTTTTACGTTGCTTAAGATGGTTGGGACAAATTTAGTTTGATAATATCTATGTTACTTTATGGATTCAAAGCTTATTTTGTGATTAAATAATGTTCACAACCCACTTATACATTATATTGTAAACGTGGTATTTAATTATTGGAAACATCACGTAAATACGAAAAGTAAAGTACTTATATATACATTTCTTTTCTTCTCTGAGGTTAGTTGAAACATTGGCAAAAAACACGCCACTTGCGCAGGAAAGTGTTTAATATTATTATTATACTTTAGAAAAGTAGGACGAAGTATATGTAAATTTTTCACGATAAAACAAGGAATAAAATATAAGACAACGATTCGGATTCGTCCTTTAATTAATTACCTTAAAGTTTAACGAAACAGAAATTAAAAGGAAATAAAAGTAATTTATTGCTAGCAGAAAAAAAACACATTTTCACTTACCTAGTTGTAGCCATAAAATATATATTTATTCAAATCTTATTTAAGTTAATTTCCCCACTGTGCTCTTTGCCGGTATGGTAATTTGGTATTTTTTCTCCTTGTTCTCTTAACTGAGGATGGTGGTTACAACCTATTACTTAAAGAATGGTCTATCTCCATATAGAGTTTAGAGGGTCATGGGCAGATCGAAGGGCTTCGGTGATTGAAGATCCTGTGACAAGGTCACTTTTTTAACTCGGTGAGCGATGTTTGGATTTTCTACCCTTAACGCTCGCCATTTTGGCGAGCTTTTCGAGTTTATCAAGGGACCTTCTGGTATAAGTTATCCCCAAAATATTGAAGAATGACTGTGAAAAGGGTAGGAAATCGGATCACCTGATTTCAATTCCCTATCCTCTTCATTTCTTTGTCCTGTTACTGCTATGAACTATTTGTTTTGTTTTCGCTATCAATCTCTTTACTGTTGCATATATTATATGTTGTCTTATTTTGTAGTCTGGACGGTAGAATGTAATCTCCTTATGACAATAAGCCCGCCACTAAATAACCTAAAAAAAGTTTATTAAAAAAAAACAAGGGATCAACAACATATTGATCTAAGTATAATCGGTTTATAATATTTATGTCCTGTAGTTTAGTCAATAATTTATGCAACTTAACCGATGAATCTTCATTAAGTTGATGTTGTTTCATTTTAATGTCTTCTTCCAGCACCTACTTTTCTTTTCCATTCTCCAATAATGAATGCGCCAACGCCTTGCAAATACTACATATATTATTATTATTATTTCAATATAGGCAATACGACCATTTAAGGACGATTTATGCCATTTGACGACGTGAGAATTTTATATAAATATAAACAAAAAACAGTTTAAGAAAAGACAAATAATATTACCTACAAAATAATATGACAAAAAATATTATAGATTAATGAAAGTCCATGATGAAATATCAGAAGTCTTAATAATCGTCTCCGAGGATGATGATTCTTCTGCGTTGCATTCCTTAGATTCGTTTGCACCAAGCACCACTACATGTCTCCAAATTATGTATTTCTGTTGTCCGCACGCATCTTCATCATTTGGTAGCTGCTACAGCGCACATCACTGAACACTTGGTCCATATGTCTCTTAGTTGACCTTAGTTTTTGACGATCTAAGACGATATCAACAAGCTGATGGTTTATTTGATGGTCAAACTATCGAAAGCGCTCAAGCTCATATTCTCAAAATCATACGTGGATTAAAACTGTGTATTTTTATTATATTTGTAATAATTTTCACGATAAATCTTCATCTGTGGCGTTTAATGAAAAAAATGCTCTCGCTTTTGGGTAATCCTAGCGATTACAGGTAAAATCTCACCTCAAGATTAAGCAATTTTAAATATTACTGCGGCGACCGGAGTTGGTTGGTACCTACATTTGACGCAGGTAAAATAATAAGAGAGAAGGAAGTTGTCTGCCTTTGAGAATGGGTAATGCTCGCTTAAGGAGGTACGGATCTCTTTATTGCAATAGTTGGATAATATGATTACTTAGCGGTGATTTTTCACCGACTGCCTGGGCGGCCTCGTTATGGTGGCTGTAGGGGGAATTAATCTCACAGGGGCAAGGGAAATACGCCCCTACGGACCAGGGTGAATAAACCGAATGCCTTGCCTTTCCTTACAGCAGGACTGCTCAAACTTCAAATTTGCGAAAGCGATTATTAAAATGAATATCATTAATGTGGAATATTATCTCTCTATATCTAGAGATACATTTCTTGGATGGTGGGGTTTGATTTTTCAAATAACTTGATTTTTCACAATAAAATTTATATTACAATTTTTACAATAATTTAAATTCAAGATTAATATGTCTATATACAAGTTACAGTCATAGTTGTTTTTTTATTGAGGAGGTCTATCTAGAATGACAATCTATTATTCTTTTTTTCTTAATAACAATTTTTTATTTTTCCCTATTAAAAATATTTATATATATTTTAATTTTTCACCCAAACAGCCAAAATAATATATATAAATAATTTTATAAAATCCAATTGGACGACATCTGTCAATATGTAATTTATTTATTTATTTAAGTACATATACGGCCTCTGGGCCATTATAAAATAAAAGTTAAAAATAAAACATAAAACTCGTATTTAACAACAATTAAAAAAAGAAAAACAACACAATAATTCATTAAAACACAATATTCATAATATCTGCATCGACCTGACACTAGTGAGTGTATTCTATGCCTGCCACTACTACAGGTACCTACAGAGTTGATGTCCCGCTCACACAGCACTACACAGTGCGAGAAAGAGACACCAACTTCCACAATACCGCGGTTACAATTATTGCAAGTTGCCAGGTCGATACCAAATTCAAACATTTTTTCTTTTACAAATTTAAAATAGTAAAATAATCATTATATAAATTCACAATCACAACAAATAGTAAACACTAAACAATTCAATTAGCAATTTATATAAAAATGAAAAGTAAAAAACAAAATATAATATACACCAATTTATAAACGAAATTAACAGCAATAAATAATTGAATTAAACGAAAATTAAATAACAGAATGAATAGTAATTTACAATTAAACCAAAATAAGACAAAATTCCAATCATATAAAACATTTTTTTTTACAAATTTAAAATAATAGTAATAGAATAAAAACATTTTACCAATCAAATTAAAACATTTTTTTACAAATTTATAATAATAATATATTAAAAATACTATACCAATCAAATATATAACTTTTTTTTTAATTTAAAATAATAATAATAATAATGGATAGCAAAATACCAATCAAATAGAAACATTTTTTTTTCAAATTTATAATAATAATAGAATAAAAACATTATACCAATCAAATTAAAATATTTCCTTTTTATCTTTAACAATTTAAAATAATAATAATAGAATAAAAACATTATACCAATCAAATTAAAATATTTCCTTTTTATCTTTAACAATTTAAAATAATAATAATAATAATGGATAGCAAAATACCAATCAAATAGAAACATTTTTCTTTCAAATTTATAATAATAATAGAATAAAAACATTATACCAATCAAATTTAAATATTTCCTTTTTATCTTTAACAATTTAAAATAATAATAATAGAATAAAAACATTATACCAATCAAATTAAAATATTTCCTTTTTATCTTTAACAATTTGAAATAATAATAATAATAATGGATAGCAAAATACCAATCAAATAGAAACATTTTTCTTTCAAATTTATAATAATAATGGAATAAAAACATTATACCAATCAAATTAAAATATTTCCTTTTTATCTTTAACAATTTAAAATAATAATAATAGAATAAAAACATTATACCAATCAAATTAAAATATTTCCTTTTTATCTTTAACAATTTAAAATAATAATAATAGAATAAAAACAAAATATCAATCAATACAAAAAAATTTATATCATATACATTTCAGGTTTCTTAATACAAACCTAATCATGAACAACATTCTTCATTTGATAACATTCTTCAAAGTAATCATTCAAATGGTTCTGAACCAAACTAAACAACTATCTATCTTTATTAATATGTTTATCCATATAATCTACAGATGTCATTTTTCATCTAGGTTGTATTTTATTTTAATTAATCAATAAATACTCAATACTTTACAATTAAGTAAACGAATAATAATATTTTACGTTTTGCAGTGTAATCTTGTGGGCCTTAGTTACTCAGTAGGTTAGATCGCGACTCCTGAACCAAAAGTTCTTGGTTCAATTCTCAGTGAAAACACAGTTCAATAAAAATTTCAGTCTGTATTCGAGAGACAAGTAAGAGAGCATTATAACGCTAAAGTTAGTGACTGAAATGATGATAGGTATATTATAACCGCCTAATGCAATATCTATAAAGTTACGTTTTAATAAGGGTAACAATCGCGTGCGTTAAAGAGGGTTTATACGTGATTTAAACTATCGGCCACCCAAAATTTGTTGTTTTTTTGCATTTTAAAAACAAACAAACTTAACTTGATGTGAAAAACGTTATCGGTCATTAACATTGATTATATGCACTCTTTAAGCACTTAAAAGATTTATTTCTCTACGTATATAGTATGGAGCAATAATGGAGTTGTGGAAGTTCCTGTCTTCGAGCTCTTGCCTCCCCCAGAATCCTTGAGGCTGATCGATTTTGGGTCAACGTTGAAATGGCAGTGGGCAGGGAATGTTGCAAGACAGGCTACCGAGAGGTGGACACCCAGAATACTAAAATGGAGACCGTGGGAAAATAAAAGACCGGTAGGACGACCACAAAAAAGATGGGTCGACGATATTATTCAGATTGCGGGAAGGGGTTAGCTGGGGGAAGCACAGGACCGAGAGAGATGGAGTTCATTGGAGGAGGCCTATATCCAGCAGTGGAGAAATGGCTGACAAAGAAGAAAAGAAGAAGAATAATGGAATAGTAGTAAAAATGCCGTAAAATATGATATTTTCAATATGTGGGCCTAGGTTGCGGCTCTAAGGGCCTAGGCAGTAAAGGCGGGGGTGGGCGGCCGACGCTGTTGTGCCCTCGTCAATTCTTAGACGAGAGCAGGACGGACGCCTCTAGTCTCGCTCGGCAGTGACTCGTCAACTGTGGCGAATGTTGTTTGGTCCGGGCACACCGCCGGCGCAGACGTCGGGTCAGACATCCAGTGTTGACATTTGTGACGTCAAATCTGACAGGTAATGATTGTGTCGGATGCCCCCGGTGTTAGCCCGCCAAGCTTTAGGACGCCAACACGAGGACCGAGGGGTGCGGGGGCAAGCCCTTCCGTTCGATCGGTTGTGCTAGGGGCTTGCCCCGGCTGCCGATCTTGAGCGGTTGCCCCGCCGTTTGAGGTTGGATTCTCGGGGGCAGTGGTTGAACCCGATGGATGGTGGATATTTTGTGTTTGTCCGATGTTGCGGCTGCGTCCGGTGGCGAACAGGGCCAATGGGCTCTATAGCGTCGCCGGCGTGGAAGTGGATCGCGATCTCCCTCGATTTTCAATATTTTATATGAAAATTTATGCAAATGTTGAAAAAGAATGGTAATTTTTAGAAACACAGACACATATTTGAGGAATTTGATTTGAAATTGGGGTGTTTAGGTTTACATATACGCCCCCGTAAGTAATAGTGAAAGAAGAATGCAGTCTTGTTATCGGGTGCATGTGAAATAAATTTTTATCTGGGGGGGGTTAGCTGGGGGAAGCACAGGACCGAGAGAGATGGAGTTCATTGGAGGAGGCCTATATCCAGCAGTGGAGAAATGGCTGACAAAGAAGAAAAGAAGAAGAATAATGGAATAGTAGTAAAAATGCCGTAAAATATGATATTTTCAATATGTGGGCCTAGGTTGCGGCTCTAAGGGCCTAGGCAGTAAAGGCGGGGGTGGGCGGCCGACGCTGTTGTGCCCTCGTCAATTCTTAGACGAGAGCAGGACGGACGCCTCTAGTCTCGCTCGGCAGTGACTCGTCAACTGTGGCGAATGTTGTTTGGTCCGGGCACACCGCCGGCGCAGACGTCGGGTCAGACATCCAGTGTTGACATTTGTGACGTCAAATCTGACAGGTAATGATTGTGTCGGATGCCCCCGGTGTTAGCCCGCCAAGCTTTAGGACGCCAACACGAGGACCGAGGGGTGCGGGGGCAAGCCCTTCCGTTCGATCGGTTGTGCTAGGGGCTTGCCCCGGCTGCCGATCTTGAGCGGTTGCCCCGCCGTTTGAGGTTGGATTCTCGGGGGCAGTGGTTGAACCCGATGGATGGTGGATATTTTGTGTTTGTCCGATGTTGCGGCTGCGTCCGGTGGCGAACAGGGCCAATGGGCTCTATAGCGTCGCCGGCGTGGAAGTGGATCGCGATCTCCCTCGATTTTCAATATTTTATATGAAAATTTATGCAAATGTTGAAAAAGAATGGTAATTTTTAGAAACACAGACACATATTTGAGGAATTTGATTTGAAATTGGGGTGTTTAGGTTTACATATACGCCCCCGTAAGTTATAGTGAAAGAAGAATGCAGTCTTGTTATCGGGTGCATGTGAAATAAATTTTTATCATAGTAAATCTGCACGAGCATTAATACAAAATAATTTTTTTAGATTTATAAAATAATAAGTGATAATGAATCCAACAACTATTGACAAAAAACATCCCCTTATATTTGGGTGTTTTTTTTTTAATCCTCGACCCTCAAGATAAGCAGCCCTGCTCTTAAGCCAGGTTTCGCCTCCAGGCTCGGCTTGTGGAATGTATTCGCCTCTTAATGCCAGGTAAATTGCCCGATTGTTGGGAAAATTTAAATTTTTTATGTCCGGGGCAATTTACTACACTTTTACTACTCCTGGTTGTGTTTTTAATCTATTTCTTCGCGTGTTAGTTGCAGAACAACTGTTTTCAATATTATTAAATTTTATTTTTTATCTCTAAAACATACAAAATTCAACCGAAAAGATGTTATTTGAAATTAACATTTAATTGTTTCTAGGCAAAAACTAGTTAGAATTGCATTTTATTAATATTAAAAAAATTCTATTGTTGACTAGGTACTACAACTAAAAGTCTCAATCCTGCGGATTGGTTTGCAGAAGAAGTCTACATCTCGCTTTCCACTTCTATCTATCCTCTGCAGCCCTCTTCAGCTCAACATATGTGGCGCAGTTCATGTCCTCGCACACCTGGGCCAAATACTCCCGTCGGGGGCGCCCGCTGTGGTTTGTCCCCTCAACCATTCCCTCAATTAGGTCATGTAGGAGACCCTCATGGCGCAAGATGTGACCAATCCAGCGAGCAAATCTCTCGGAGATGGTTTTGAGTAGGTGCCTCCCTTCTTCAACTCTGTTGAGAACCTCGGCATTCGTGATGTGGTCCCTCCAGGAAATTCCCACTATTCTTCTGTAACTCCACATCTCGAAAGCCTCTAGCCTATTTTTATCTCTTTCAGTAAGACACCATGTCTCACAGCCATAGATCAGTATGCTCCACACAAATGTTTTTGTAAGTCTCTTACTTTTGACTAATTTACTTAACTCAATTTCGCATTTATTAATATTAAAACAATTGCATTTTATTAATATTAAAAAAAATCTATTGCTGACTAATTTACTTTAATAACTCAATTTTGAGTTATTAAAGTGAACTTTGCACTTTAATAACTCAATATTTTTTTTTTATTAAAATGTAAGTAAACGAGACAGCTATCGAATAAAGTAGAATATAAATGTATATGATGAATTACAAAAATACGAGATGCTGAATCTGTGGTTTCTGTGGTGCTTAATTAGTCGGCCTTCGTGGCTCAGTTGCTAAGGTATCTGACTGCTGATCCAAAGGTCCCGGTTTCGATGTTCGGCGGACACATACTTTTTTTTGTATTTCCAGTCCGGATCTGTGAGACGATGAATTTCGCTACTACCAGCACCACCCTTCACAGAACGCTAAGTGAGCGACAAGAAAAAATGCATAGCACGAAAAGTAGCTCACGGAGCCCTCTAGATTAGCAATCTCGGGGCCATAGTGCAAAAAGTACATTTAAGACTATTAATATCGGTTAATATATTAAGTCTCCAGAATGTGGCAACTTGTTATTGGGTGCGTGTTAATTTAATATTTGACATAGTATCCGTTAGTTGCCCGAGATGCAATATAAAATAAAAAAATAGAAAAATATTTTCGTTTTTCTGTAACCCAACCAATAATTACAGCTAATATATCATTCAATAAATTATGAAAATAGTTTTCATAAAATATAAGTATTAGCATATAACCACAATATCTCATAATATTGAAACAAACGTAAACAAAAGTTCCACGTGTAGGACATTTTTTGTTAGATTCCGAATAAGTTCTGGAAGTACTTGTAAAAAAGTTTCAAATTTGTTTTAATTCATGTTTAGTCTGTGAGATAACTAAATTAATTAAATCCGGTAATGTATCGATTTTTTTATTTCGTTAGGTAACAAATCATATTTTCTATTTTAATGTCAACAGATAAAATGGGAGTTATGACAAAAACAAAATAAAAATAAACAATTGATAAATATTTTCGAAAGTTATGTGAATTGAACAAAAAACAAACATATATCATTAATTTTTGTCATATTACTGGGAAATCCACGTACGTGGAAGTGACTTACGACCTGTCATAGGTTGGTTTGCGTGATCACTTTAAGTGCTTGCGTAATTTTCACCAATTATGCATTTTATTGAGTTCCTATTAATTAAGTAGGTACCTATATTAATTTGTCAAGAAAATGTCATTGGCTTCCAGTGAAGATAAAAATCCAATGTATTTATGCGTGTATATATGCAATAGTAAAAAAATATTCGATAACAATAAACATTACTTTTTTTTCTGGATACCATATAATAATAACACTTCCTTGCACTCTGCGCAAGTGGCGAGTTAATTGCCATAATATGGCATTTTATTCAAATTAATCAGTGTTTCCAACCCAGAGAAGCAATAGGTATTTGCGTGAGTAGGTAATAAATTTCTCCTCTGCTAGGGATCGAACCCAGGACTCCCGCACAGAAGCAAAACGGCTTGCTAACCGTCCCATGGCAGTCGGCATGTAATTAGATATATAAATTAAAAATAAAATAAAATACCAACATTTTAATGTGTAGTATGTAGGAAGGTACCTTACATTGTTAATAGGTAGGTACCTTACATTCTAAATAAGTAGATACCTTAAATTGTTAATAGGTATACCTATACATTACTTAAGTACATTCTAAATTCCTAGGTACCTTACATTGTTAATAGGTGGGTACCTTACATTCTAAATAAATAGGTATCTTACATTGTTAATAGGTAGGTACCTACCTACCTTATGCTTATGGTTAAGACTGGTTTTCAATGTGTTTTTTTATGTGAACGAATAAAATAAACACACTTAACGCCATGTAAACTGAGCGAAACTGGTCGTTTTTCTAATTATTTTAATATATTCAAATACATTGTGTTAAAAGGGACGCTCCCAGGAACACACAATGGCCCGTGGTTCCAGAGATGAATTATGTTGAGGAAAAATGACTCAAACAACCGTATCATTTGTGTATGAATAGGATAAATATATCGTACCTTAGAGAGTATCTAGGTACCTACTTACTACTCACCTAGTACCTCTGTTCCTCATTTGGGTTGAAATCAGATCTGTCAAGTACAAATCGTATCCGCGCTATAAACCAAGAGAATTAGGACGACACTTTGCAGCGTAGTTGTAAAACGGTTTACAAACACGAAACCAAAAATAAACAATGAATATCGGAATATTGTTCAAATCGTTGCTATGGTTGATATAAAAATTGTTTTTAGTTGTTGTTGTCGATTACATACATATATAGGATAATATTATTATTAATAGTGAATATCAGAATATTATGATTTCGTTGATACAAATATTAGAATCTTATTTCAGTGTTTTTTGTCGATGATACAGATATTTGTATAACATTCTATGTATACGTTCTAAGTATATTTATATTATCAATAGTTTTTGTCGATAATTAAAAATATTGTTCGAGTCGTTGTTTTGGTAGATATGTACAAATATTGGAATATTTTTTTAGTGGTTGTTGTCAATAACATGAATATGAGAATATTATTATAAATATTGGTTTAATGAACTCCCTTTGAGTCTGACTCGAAAAAAATTATAATATATTTAAAAATAAAATTAAAAGATTGTATTGATTTATTTATTTATTTTTTCTCATTTCATTCTTGTTTTTGTGTAGTTTCATGTTTTTTTAGTAGATTTACAATGTTTTGACAAATCTAACAATATTAAATAGATACTCACCTCTTTTAACACGAGATTTTATCTCAATTAAAGAGGGTTATTATGAATCATATGATGGCAATTGTATACCTTTTAAAATTGTGACTTATATGTAAAATTTATATTGAATTTTTCTTATAAATATAAAAAAAATAGTTGCTGTCGTTGATACAAATATTGGAATCTTGTTTTCAATATTTCGATAATACAAATATTTGTTTCATTCTAATTAGATGTTGTCTACTAATAAAAATACAGTAATGGTTGGTTGCTGTCAATGATACAAATTAGTATTGGAATCTTATTTTTAGTGGTTTCCGTCGATGATAATACAGATAGGATAATTATAATATTCTAAGCAGTTGTTGTCTATGAATAAAAGTATAGGAACCTTGTTCTTGGTGGGTGCTGTCGATGATACAAATTAGTATTGGAATCTTGTTTTTAGTGGATTTTGTCGATTATACAAAAAAAAATTCGTTTTGATTATTGCAGACATTATTTCGTTATTGAACATGTTTTCTCTTGATTTTACAAATAAATCGGAGCAATGGAAATCTGTTATCATAAATATCTGTTAATAAATGTAAACTTTATATGGCACGACATTGATAGAAAAAATAATGAATGTAGGTAATCATCAATTTGTGCGAAGTCATTTTCTGTTTATGGCATATATATGTAACACAGTTAAAAGTTTTGAGGTCGTCTATTATGTAAATTGGATTAAAAAATGTATGTCGAGTTGACGTATATTCATTAAACATTCGTGTTAGTAAGGACACAATATTCATCCAAAACTACGCCACAGAAAAATAACAATTGTGAAAAATGGAAAAAATGGCAATTTGAAGACAAACATTAAAATAATAAGTAAATATGTAAAAGGGAAAAAGTTTTGACTGTGTGGATATAATACTATATCAACTGTCGATTCGTTAAAGAGAATGAAATTCTTTTGAAGGAAGAGACAGTTTAAATCCAAAACGCGTGTATGAAGGAATTGTATGCAGGGTCTACTTTTTTCACGGCTTTTCCAACTTTGAAGTAAAAAAAACACCAATTTAGAGGCTTCGCAGCATATATGTTCCATATACGGATTAACTCAGAATTCGGAGTAGAATATTTCGTGTGTCTGTGTGTGTGTGTGTGTGTGTGTGTGTGTGTGTGTGTGTGTGTGTGTGTATGTGTGTGTGTCTGTGTGTCCCCCCCCTTATATCTTTTGACACCCTCAATTTACAAAGCCCAAAATTTCAGAATATATGAACAATTATAGGCATACATAACTTTTATACTCAGAATTTTGATATTTTGTTTTAGTTAGGGGTTATCAACTTTTGAATTTTTGGTTTAATTTTCCATATATCTCAGAAAGCATAAAAGCTAGAACTCTGAAAATTGGTATAAACATAGACAAATATAAAATCTCAAATGAATTTTTTCAAAAAAATTCCAGGGTTTATCAAACATTTTTTATTTAGAAAAATATGTTTTTATATAATATATGTTTAAATAGAAGTTTTCGCGAAGGGGTATATGCATTATGTGTTCTTTTTCGGGAACTTCGCGTGTTTTACAAAAAGTTATATTTTTGTGCAATATTTCGATTGTACTTGGACAATCATTGACGAGCACGTCAGAGGTAATATATATATATATATATATATATATATATATATATATATATATATATATATATATATATATATATATATATATATATATATATATATATATATATATATATATATATATATATATATATATATATATATATATATATATATATATATATATATATATATATATATATATATATATATATATATATATATATATATATATATATATATATATATATATATATATATATATATATATATATATATGTATATATATATGTTAAATCTAAGGTTTTCGCGAGTACAAAATATGTTATTATTAAGTATTTTGGGGATAACCCGCGTCAAATTCTGATTCCCGAGAGAATCAGTCGTCTGCCGACGTTTCGTCTGAATCACATCAGACATTTTCAATAGGCGCCTTGTTAATAAATTTCCGTCGCGAGGGATAGTGCGCGCACGTCCGTTCGCGTCGGAAGCTTACCACCAAGTGAAAGTTTGAAAGGAAGCCATGTCAGTTGTTAGTGGAGGGGTGGGTTTCCCCAATGACGTCATTATTGCGTTTTGTTTGGCTTCTAGTGACTCGAGTACTTAACGGTATATTGTTTACAGGTGGATTATCAGTTTTCGGCTTACTAAGAATTTTACTAATGTTTTTAATGTGACTATTGTTTGAAATATCGGTAGTTGGGTTAATTTGATTATTATGGTTTTTCAAAATATTGTTTTCAAGTACACTTGTCCATGCGGTCGGGATTCGAATGCTATCGTCCCTGCTATTCATTATACTGTTGCTTCTTCTATATATTTCTATTGCTTCCCTGTAAATTCTAAATGTTTCATTGTTGATATTCGCGACTACTTTTGAATTTTCAAAGTCTATGGAGTGATTTTCGGTCAATGAGTGATTTACTAGAGATGAAGTTAATTTCCGGTTTTTAATATCTACGCGATGTTCAGAGACGCGTGCCGAGATTCTGCGATTTGTCCTGCCTATGTAAGTTTTTGTGCAATCACCGCAAGGGATTTCGTAAATACCGTGTGACTCTAATGGTATTTTATCTTTCGGACTTTTTAAAAAGGATGAAATTTTGTTGTCTGTTCTAAAAATGGTGCGAATATTATGTTTGTAAAGTAGGTGACTTATTTTGTCAGTAGTGCCTTTTATGTAAGGTAAAAATGCAATGGCGAGTGGCTTTACTTTAGTTGATGTATCTTTTTTATTAAAATTTTTATTCGTTTGATTTTTTATTGCATTATTTATTGTGAAATTTGAAAAACCGTTATTTCGTAGCGCGTTTTTAAGATACTCTAATTCATTTTGAATGTTTTCGGAGTCGGTTATCCTTAATGACCGTGTTACCAAGGTGTTTGCTACAGAGGCGATTTGTGCTGGATAATGGTTCGACGATGCGTGGAGATATCTGTTGGTATGTGTTGATTTTCTGTACACAGTGTGGCCGAGAGTGCCATCGTCTTTTTTGATTACGAGAACATCAAGAAAAGGAATTTCACCGTTGTTTTCGATCTCCATTGTGAATTTGATGTTATTGTGGAGATCGTTCAGAAAATCAAGAAATTTGTGATGTTCCTCCAAACCGTGAGGCCATATAACGAAAGTATCGTCCACGTATCTAATCCATAGCTTTGGTTTTAAGCACGCTCTATCTATAGCTTCTTTTTCTAACTTGGTCATGAATATGTTAGCGACTGGCGGTGAAAGAGATAGACCCATTGGTGCTCCTTTTACTTGTTTGTACATGTCGTTATTATAAGTGAAAAATGTGTTATTGAGGCAATGTTCTATTAAAGTTATTATGTCATTCGGTGGGTCACTCATTTCTTTTATTGCTTGAAGAGCTTCGTCTGTAGGTATATTGGTAAACAGGGATACGACGTCAAAACTGACAAGGATGTCGCCCTTGTTTAATTTTTGATTTTTAATGATTTGTATAAAATGTTCCGAATTTTAGACAAATGATTCCGCTGATTCTACATCTGGTTGTAAGTAGTTGGCAAGATACTTTGATAACATTTGAAGTGGCGAACCGACAGAACTGACTATGGGTCTAAGAGGAACATCCGTCTTGTGAATCTTTGGCAAACCGTATAATTTCGGAAATCGTGACGATTTTTCTCTAGGTATTAACGACTTTTTTAATTCTGGACTTAATTTGGATGACATAATTTTTGTTTTAGTCGTTTTTTCTAAGTATGTTATAGGATTATTAGGATGCAGTTTATAAGCCGGATCGTTAAGCAAATTAGTTATTTTAATGTGATAATCTTCGCTTTTCATGATGACTGTTGCGTTTCCCTTATCTGCCGGAAGAATAATTATATCTTTATTTGCGCGTAATTCTTTAAGAGCTCGTATTTCATCGAGAGATATATTTCTTTTCGGCGGAAGCGATTTTCTAAGTATATGGCAAGTTTCTTGTCGTATAGTTTCGGCTATATTATTTGGTAGTTTACACACGGCTGATTCGATACCCGTAACAATGTCTTCTTTCGGAATTTTCGGAGGAACAACACCAAAATTAAAACCTTTACTTAGAACAGATATTGTATCGTTATTTAATTTTAGATCAGTGAGATTGTGAATGATTTTATCGGTATTTAACGACTGTTGGTATTCTTGTTTTTTGATATTATTTTCGATACGCGTGAATTTACTTATTTGGCGGTCGGAGTTTATTTTATTATTCGTTTCAATCCTATTATGAATGAGATTATCTAATTCGGACTATATTAACGGGTGTAATATATTAGCAAGTTTTATATGAAGATTTCTAATATCAGTACCAAGTGTATGTAATTGTAAATGAATGTAACCGATTTCGTCGCGTATGAGGGAAAAACTAGTATTATAAAGAATTTTTCTCACCGATTTTCTGCTACCGCGTTGTCTCAGTTGAAAACACTTTGGCACTACTTTTTTATCACGACATCGACACAAAAAGGTTAGGTCACATAGAAGCTTAGCGTGTTTTGACTTTAATTTTTCAAACTTTTTTGTTTCACTGTATATTTCCTCCCCGTAGAGGTTATTTATGTTAAATCTAAGGTTTTCGCGAGTACAAAATATGTTATTATTAAGTATTTTGGGGATAACCCGCGTCAAATTCTGATTCCCGAGAGAATCAGTCGTCTGCCGACGTTTCGTCTGAATCACATCAGACATTTTCAATAGGCGCCTTGTTAATAAATTTCCGTCGCGAGGGATAGTGCGCGCACGTCCGTTCGCGTCGGAAGCTTACCACCAAGTGAAAGTTTGAAAGGAAGCCATGTCAGTTGTTAGTGGAGGGGTGGGTTTCCCCAATGACGTCATTATTGCGTTTTGTTTGGCTTCTAGTGACTCGAGTACTTAACGGTATATTGTTTACAGGTGGATTATCAGTTTTCGGCTTACTAAGAATTTTACTAATGTTTTTAATGTGACTATTGTTTGAAATATCGGTAGTTGGGTTAATTTGATTATTATGGTTTTTCAAAATATTGTTTTCAAGTACACTTGTCCATGCGGTCGGGATTCGAATGCTATCGTCCCTGCTATTCATTATACTGTTGCTTCTTCTATATATTTCTATTGCTTCCCTGTAAATTCTAAATGTTTCATTGTTGATATTCGCGACTACTTTTGAATTTTCAAAGTCTATGGAGTGATTTTCGGTCAATGAGTGATTTACTAGAGATGAAGTTAATTTCCGGTTTTTAATATCTACGCGATGTTCAGAGACGCGTGCCGAGATTCTGCGATTTGTCCTGCCTATGTAAGTTTTTGTGCAATCACCGCAAGGGATTTCGTAAATACCGTGTGACTCTAATGGTATTTTATCTTTCGGACTTTTTAAAAAGGATGAAATTTTGTTGTCTGTTCTAAAAATGGTGCGAATATTATGTTTGTAAAGTAGGTGACTTATTTTGTCAGTAGTGCCTTTTATGTAAGGTAAAAATGCAATGGCGAGTGGCTTTACTTTAGTTGATGTATCTTTTTTATTAAAATCCCGACCGCATGGACAAGTGTACTTGAAAACAATATTTTGAAAAACCATAATAATCAAATTAACCCAACTACCGATATTTCAAACAATAGTCACATTAAAAACATTAGTAAAATTCTTAGTAAGCCGAAAACTGATAATCCACCTGTAAACAATATACCGTTAAGTACTCGAGTCACTAGAAGCCAAACAAAACGCAATAATGACGTCATTGGGGAAACCCACCCCTCCACTAACAACTGACATGGCTTCCTTTCAAACTTTCACTTGGTGGTAAGCTTCCGACGCGAACGGACGTGCGCGCACTATCCCTCGCGACGGAAATTTATTAACAAGGCGCCTATTGAAAATGTCTGATGTGATTCAGACGAAACGTCGGCAGACGACTGATTCTCTCGGGAATCAGAATTTGACGCGGGTTATCCCCAAAATACTTAATAATAACATATATATATATATATATATATATATATATATATATATATATATATATATATATATATATATATATATATATATATATATATATATATATATATATATATATATATATATATATATATATATATATATATATATATATATATATATATATATATATATATATATATATATATATATATATATATATATATATATATATATATATATATATATATATATATATATATATATATATATATATATATATATATATATATATATATATATATATATATATATATATATATATATATATATATATATATATATATATATATATATATATATATATATATATATATATATATATATATATATATATATATATATATATATATAAAAAGTGATGTTGGTTTCCATGAAAATATAATCGTGTTCGTTTAAAAAATATATCAGTTTATCATGGTAACAATATTAATGTTTAGTCGAGTTTTCCCTAAGTGCACACCCTTGTACGTCCTTCCTGTCTCGGATTTGTCGTCTATCACAAAACTTGCCTTGCCTTGCCTTGGCTTGTTCCATTCCTCGCCTCGGCAGGAAACTAAAACTAAACCACAATGTTGTACATTCGGTACACGGAATCAACATTTTCATCACACGTGGTCGTTTCTTCTAAAACCGCTTGTCTTTATTTATTTATTTGTTTATTATTTATTTATTAAAATTTATTTATTTATTCTTTTTTTTTAATTTTATTTATTTATTTATTCATTAATTCGTTAGTATATTTATTTATTTATTCGTTAATCTATTTATTAATTTATTTAGTTATTTATTTATTTATTTATTTATTTATTTATTATTTATTTATTTATTTATTTATTAATTTATTTATTTATTTATTTATTTAATTATTATTTATTTATTTATTTATTTATTTTTTTATAAATCTATTTATTTATTTATTTATTTATTTATTTATTAATTAATTTATTTATTTATTTATTTATTTATTTATATGTTTATTTATTTATTTATTTATTTATTTATTTATTTATTTATTTATTTATTTATTTATTTATTTATTTATTATTTATTTATTTATTTATTTATTTATTTATTTTTTATTCATTTACATACACTTATTTATTTGTAGATTCTCCGAAATTTGACTCAATTTACCTACTGTCAAAGAATAGTAACACTTGTTCACTATTGTTTAATTTATAGACATCACTGACTGCTATCACTAATCCACTGTTGTTTTAATGGTGTTTAAGTGATACCAGTTAATATGGGCATCACTGACCGGTATCACATTTTCTTTGTTTAACTTCATTTTATTGCACTAACGATGTTCTACAGCAGACCGATATCGGTCAGTGCATACTATTGAAATAATAGTGTTAATAAAATAAGTGGTTAAATTATAATTTTAATTGAGTTTCACCTAGAATTGATCGGTCCGACAAACTAATTAATTAATCAAATTTATTTTTATAATATATCTTGGTTTTTGTGCGTCTATTTAGTAAAAAATAATAAAAATTTAAAATAACACATTCTGTTGTATTCTAGTCGTTTATGTTGAGTGTTGACGTATTCATGCAATGCACATCGTCAGAATACCGAATGCTCTACAAATCTGAAAGTAGAAGTGTTACACAAATTTCACACCTGGAACGGGCAGAACAAGTGTTGGCAGAACGGGCAGGCAAGGTTATCCGACCACATAAGACGAGTGGCTGGAAGCGGATGGATGCGATCTGCGACCAGGATAGGGAGCTGTGGAGGTCTCAGAGGGAAGCCTAGTATGTCCATTATTGGACAAAAGAGGGCTGATAGAATGATGATGATCTCTGCCTCATGTTAGTTCTGTCAGTGCCCAGACCAAAAATCGGAACATATCCTGTGGTTGTTGCCACCCAATGGTGTCCCTTTATATATCGGAGCTCCTCGTTGCTGTCCGTGGCATCTTCAAGGTCCCATTGGTCACGCGGATTTTGTGATCTCGAAGAACAATTTCAAAGCCTTTAGAAAGTTTTGTCATAGTTATTATGGTGCCTCCCTATTGTTAGATTCCCAGTATATTTATTTTTTACAGAGATCTTGGTCATACCCCTGATGATTCTCATTTAAAATATCTGAAGTCCACGAGTGTGAATCCTCCATATACATTCATCGATTGTTCTTTTGCACTATGGTGCCGAGATTGCTAATCTAGAGGGATCCACGAGCTAGTTTTCTTTCTGTGCATTTTTTTTTTCTTGACGTTCACTTAGCGTTCTGTGAAGGTGCCGTTTACAGTCCCCATATGCAGAGCGGGTGATGGTGGGAGTAGCGAAAACAAAAGAATGAAGAATGAAAAGAAAAAGAAACTAGTGAAATAATTTTAATATTTTCAGAGTTAACTTTGTACCGCATTTAAAATAATTTCAAACACTTTCTTTCAAATGATTGTTTTTATATTCTAATCAGATGATTATAATGCTATCGAGGAGTAACAGAGATTGATTGATTGATTGGTAACAGAGCGGCTTGTGCATTGTTTTAGTAAAGCATGCATGCAGGTTCGAATCCTGCCTTGACCGATCTCGTTCACCTATTATTACACATAATTCAAGCATTTTTCTTAGTTTTGGCAATGCATACCTTATTAGCACTATTGTTTTCAGTTTGAGAATAAAAAGTTACGTGAGATTTTTACTCTCCACTATAATGTAATAGTGTAATTGCTTCTGTATGGGGAAATTGAGTAATTGATTTCATATTGATATTGTATGTCTTTCTTTAGACAAGTAGGTAATATGCTTATTTTTATTCTCCAACATGAAATCGGTATGTTATAGGTGCTAATGGTCATGAAATAATCTACAATTCTTATGCAGTGGAGAGCTTAGGCTGGGTTGTTTCAACAAAATTAACGGCAATAGTATTCAAAATGCTTTGATTTCGTGAAATTGTTCAAAAATGCATTGTTTGACGGCATTAGATTTCAGTGAAATAACCAAAACTTTTGAATAATTTTATGAAATCAAAGTATTCTAACTATACGTTTACTTTAATCTTTGTTCAATACAACAATAGTATAATTAAAATACTAAGATTTCATAAAATTGTTCAAAACATTTGGTTGTTTCATTGAATTCTAATGCCGTCAAACGACACAATTTCGAACAATTTTATGAAATCAAAGTATTTCAACTATGTATACTATTACTGATACTTTTGTTGAAACAATCCAACCTAAGTGTTGACCACATCTCACTCGTTTAAAAACTTACTAAACAATGAAATAAATATTCTTATAAAGTACGTAGGTTGCGCCTGAAAATTATAGAAAAAATACCTCTTGGAATGTATCTCTTTTCTCGTGTTTTTTTTTTGTTTTCTTAAAAAAAACCTGCAGACAACATTCAGTCCATGTTAAGTTGTGTTGTATTATATCCCATATTATTCCGACAGTTGACAACACACAAAAAAAACGAATAAAAAACATTATTTATTCGGCTGTTTTCTCGACAATTCCCGTCTCTTTTATTTCAAATCGCAATACCTACATATAATATAATATTTCCTGTTTTGCGTGATACGTGGGGTGGACGCGATGTTCACCGAAAATATTTGAAAAAGAGAAATGTAGGTATTCTTTTTGCGTTGAGTGTTGTCCGTAACAATAATTATTTTCGACCAAAATGGCGACCGGAACCGACCAGGTAGTACTAGTGGTTATATGTGGACAAAAAATAGTTTTTTTACGAGTAGGGCGACACAGTTCTGGCTAACAGTGATATTTTTTTATCTGTTGAAAAGATAGATGATATTATGGAGTGTAAGTACCTATGTGTAGAGAGGAATGCATTTACATATAGTGATGTGTTTAATTGGTGTAGAGCGGTGATAGCCCAGCGGTAAGGTCGTCGCCTCCCATGCGAGAGGTCGACGGTTCGAATCCGGGAGGGGCACGCACCTCTGAATTTTCAAAAAAAAATCTATGTGCGGATTTATATCACAAGCTATGTGTAGCCATGATCCAATTTGTCTGGTTCCCCTTTCTAAGGGTTACGAAGGTCAGATGGCAGTCGCTTAAATGTAATAACCAGACTCGCCAATTCCAGGATCATGGTCAAAGCGTACCCCGATAGAAACGGGACAAAAGCGCTAAGGAGAAAGGAAAAAAGAAAGGATGTGTTTAATTGGTGTGATAAGCTTTTACACACACGTTAAATTAACTTTAAATATATTTATATATATATATATATATATATATATATATATATATATATATATATATATATATATATATATATATATATATATATATATATATATATATATATATATATATAATATATATATATATATATATATATATATATATATATATATATATATATATATATATATATATATATATATATATATATATATATATATATATATATATATATATATATATATATATATATATATATATATATATATATATATATATATATATATATATATATATATATATATATATATATATATATATATATATATATATATATATATATATATATATATATATATATATATATATATATATATATATATATATAAATATATATATATATATATATATATATATATATATATATATATATATATATATATATATATATATATCAAAATGCTTTGATTTCGTGAAATATATATATATATATATATAATTAACTTTAAATATATTTATATATATATATATATATATATATATATATATATATATATATATATATATATATATATATATATATATATATATATATATATATATATATATATTATATATATATATATA